>JABMCL010001919.1:75000-152500 GCA_018857735.1 Alviniconcha marisindica
CCACCTAACCACTCCACTGTCCACATCCCACAACAACCAGACCACCTAACATATCCACTGTCCACGCCCCAAAACAACCAGACCACCTAACATCTCCACTGTCCATGCCCCAAAACAACCAGACCACCTAACATCTCCACTGTCCACACCCCAAAACAATCAAACCATCAAATGTTTTCATCCTCCATACAACTATATCGATAACAACCAAATTACGAAACATCAAAATTTTGACATCAAGAGTCAATGTTCCAGCCTCCACATATCTACAAAATGCACATTAAGCAAACTGTCAAATATCCCGTTCCCCATCCCCAACTTCAATTCAACAAAGAAACATCCCGCTCCATCCCAAATGCACATAAACTGACCTTGAATCCCATAAAGTTGACCTGTCCAGTGGCAATGTATCGGCCGGTGGGGTCGATGGCTATGCAGGTGACATTGTTGGTGTGTTTGGACAGGATGGTCTGTTTGCAGGTGCTCAAGTCTTCGATCACCACATTGCTGCCCAGTGGGTACACTAGGTGCTTGTTGTCTGGATGCACCTGCAGTCCGTTAGGCACAGCACCTGAGCAAGGAAGAGAAAATAGAAACATTGCCATGCTGTAGCTCAATATGTTAACTACATGCTGCTCGCCAGCAGTCCATTTGACATATGAACTGTAAAAAAAAAATAAAAAAATCACCCAACTGCAGCTCAACATTTTATCAACTCAAAAAAATTCTCCCCAAAAAATCACCACACCGCAGCTCAAGAGGTAACTACATGTTGGAATGTGAGCAATTCATTTGACACATCAACTGTAAAAAATGTAAACAGCACTAAACTGCAGCTCACCATGTTAACCACATGCTGGTCCATTTGACACACCAACTGCATAAAATATAAACCCTACCACACTGCAGCTCAACAGGTTAAGTACATGCTGCTTGCCAGCAGTCCATTTGATACATTAACTGTATGAAATATAAACATTATCACACTGCAGCTCAACAGGTTAAGTACATGCTGCTTGCCAGCAGTCCATTTGACACATGAACTGTATAAGAATGGAAAAAAATGAACATCACCAAACCACCACTTGGTGGGTAAAAGACAATGTGTGTTTTTTTGTTTTTGTTTTCCAGCATACATCTGGCCTGCACCTGACTAAGCACGTGAGCCATGTAAAATGACAGCAACAACAAAAAGTATTAAAGAAAAGCTATCAACAAAAACACCAACTAAATTACAGGACCACATTCAAGCACAACATGAATGAGTTAAGCATGCAGTTGTCATTGTCAGGGTGCACCTGTATATATATATATATATATATATATATAACGCAACAACAACAAAATGTTTTGCCAAGCCAACCAGGTAAACTCCCCTAGTCTTCTTCCTTGTGATGTCCAACTGTCTGTTGCAATCTTCCATGTGTATAGTGTGGCCAGAACCACATATGTGCCCAACACGTTTTTTGTCCTCAATCCAGATATCCAGTCCAGTTTCATATGACCTATCATATCATAACAATGGCTCATAGGATTTTTACCCTCATGCCAGCTAGATCAGGACTCTTGCAAATCAGTTCCTTGGTAACTGAGGATCTATATTTTTATGATGAAAGAAAGCACTGTGAAGAGTTCAATTTTTTTTTTTGTATGGTGTTGTGTTTTAATGTCCAGGGTGGTTTTCCACTGTTACTTTTATGAATATGTGCTCCCAGTGCTTGCCAAGGTTTTGTTGTTGTTTTTTTGGAAAGAGTTAAATGTTCCTGCTGATACAATACATAATGGTAGGTTATTCCAATTGTTCATAATTTTGTCAGTTAACATAACCAGTGTGAACCCTTTCATAATTTCATCATTGCACAGACCAAATGAGAAACTCCCTCTTAGTCAAGAGTGCGACCGACTGGAATCACCTGGACAACACCACTATCCACGCTGCCTCTGTTCAGCGTTTCAATACCCTAGTAGCGGCCACACAACACCAGAACGCCGCCAACGCATTCCCACGCTGCACTAAGCCAGACTATTAGATGAAGCAGTGTACAATTCAAGATCAAGATAATTAGAACTGATTTTATTAGAAGTCAAAATACAGTACTAGAGCCTGGACTGTGTCTGAGACCCATAATGTGAAAAATCCAAGTCGATGACGCCGGGTTGCGAAGCTTAAATTTAAACGAACAAGCATAGACACACAAAGCTGAATGCTGCCAACAAACTTTGAATAAATCAACCAGCAGTCCATCGTTTCCACAACAAAAGGGATAAAGCATCTATTTAGTGCACCGATGAAGAGGTAAGTTCGGCGTTTCCAGCAAGTGACAGGAAAACACTTTCTGCTACAAACAGTTCGTTTTTATTGGCATGTAACCGATTAAAAATTCCTTCATATATTTTAAATCAAAAAGCTTACCATTGAAGCCGATGATGCGCTCTATTTCCAGACTGTCCATGTTCTGATTGTCATCCATCGTGAAGTTATGAGATGAGTTTCACAGCCCCACTGTAAAAAACACTCAGTTGTCACAACCAAGTTTGGCCACCAGCAGACAGCCGCCTAAATTTGTTGGAGTTGTTACTGGCAACCAACATGGCGACCAAACGCGTCACGCCATCTGTTGGTCGTTTGGGGAGTAACTCAGACGAATTGTCGGTCTTGGCAAAGCACCTGTGTCGCGGAAGGCACACGCCGGACTGCAACTTACTCAGTTGTGTTTCAGTTCCGAGCTGTCTTCTTCCGAGAGTCCGTAAAATGACCGCCTTCATCATATTGAAGATTATTGTCACTATTAGGGGTTGCGCAGCGGAAAAACAAAACTGACAAACAAACAGACAACGGAAACCAAACAAACAAACCAAACAAAAAAACGAAGAAAAAACACACAAAAACTTGAAAACCCAACCAACCAACCAAAAACTGAGAAAAAAGAAAAGAAAAGAAAAACCAACTCTTACAAAGAAACAAACACTGAGTAGAATTTTGAGTCAGTGGCTACCCGGCTGCATTTCAATCACGTCCCGGGGAATAATCCTTTTTGTGTGCCGTCTGCCTTGACACCACTGCCTGTACTGTTAGTGACTGCCCGGCGGTTCCGCCCGCCGTTGGCAATCTTTTATTTTAATTATCGTTGCCGTTGGCCACATGCCTATACACGCTCAGTGCAGGATCTTCAGTCTTGACAACTTGAAACTGAGTGTGGGGACCTCAGCTTGTTGCGCGTTAATCATATATTTTGATAGTATAACTAAAGTTATGTGTTTATCATGTCACGTGTAGTGTAGTGTGGGTGCGTGTGTGCACGTTTAGTGTGAGTGAGTGTGTGTGTGTGTGTGTGTGTGTGTGTGTGTGTGTGTGTGTGTGTGTGTGTGTCATCGGTGTGTGTGTGTGTGTGTGTGTGTGTGTGTGTGTGTGTGTGTGTGTGTGTGTGTGTGTGTGTGTGTGTGTGTGTCAGTGTCAGTGTCAGTGTCAGTGTGTGTGTGTTCCGCCTGACTCGACACCACCGCGGCGGCGGTGTCAACTCAGAGGACGAAAAAATAAGACTCATACAATTCTCAGTAAATGTCAGCACTGAGTCTGTACGTGGCTGCACTGAGCTGCTGCTATGCCTTTAGCCGGAATAGATTAGTATGGATGCAACTGCTGCCGCTGATAAGCCGGCTGTTAGTGAGAATGAACGGCCCCTGAGCGGCACAGCCAGTACTGAAACTGGATGAGCATGTATCACTGGGAAAACAGATGATATCCAGCTGACGCTGAGTGTCGCATGACTAAAACTTGACCCTAGCGTCAGCGCAGCCGCTACTGATGACCCGAACTCAAGTCAGTTCAGCGTTGCTGGTTTTAGTCGGCTGTTGTTTCTTTCTTCCGGGACTGAACCAGGCTCACGTGAATTATCTCCCTCTCAAGTTGCCTACCTGACACATGGACCTACATACCTACATACAGTAGGTCCATGACTGACTTGGCATGGTTGTAATGAAGCCGGACAGGCCGTGCTTGAGCTGTAGCCTCAGTATATGGTGGGCATCCGCTAGTATCGGCCGAACTGACTGAAACGGCAGTTGTTACTGAGTGGTACTCACTCAGTCTCTGCCGGACAGTTCAGTCAGGTTGATGCCCCTACTGCCACTAAAGGACTTGCATTTACGTCGACTCAGTTACATTCAAGTTACATCCATGGCTTCTGCAGCTTCTGTAGTCCGATTCAGTGAAAAGGCCGTTTACACATACAGGAGTTGCAGCCCCTGAGTTGCACTGAGGTGTCACTGACTCGAGACAATACAGTCATAGAGAGACACTAAACTACTTGACTGATCAGAGCATAGAGGGTTTACTGTCAGCTCTATGATCAGAGCCAGCTCAGACTGAAGCTGTGTGAAAGACGAGGTGGGCGTCCTGGGCTAACATGTAGTCTGTGCCGTGGACGCGTAAAGCAACATCAGCTCAGTACAAGAAGAAACTACTTACCGTGTTGCTCAGTCTCTGCCGCAGTAGATGCACTCTCCATGCATTGGCCCATGGGCGTATCAGCGCATGCCTAGGCATATCGGTAAGCCTTCCTTGGCTGGACGAAAGCTGCAGGTCCACCAGTCGGCAGTTTTCAGGTTTTCACAGCTCTCAGGCTTTGCCACTTCTCGCGGCGTGCCTTCTCACCTCTAGTCACCCTCAAACCATTTGCTGCCTCATTTATTTCTCCACTCCTACTGAGTCTGCATCAAAGAGCTTGGAGACCTTTATTGAACTGTTGACGTTTCCAGCAGACCGGCGTAGCCTTGTGCTGCGCAGCTTCTTCTTCAAACTGATGTTGCTTTACGTCCACAGAGCTCATAATGACTCAGTCTTGGGGAAGGGAGCCCAGGACGGCCACCTCGACTTTCACTGATACAGCTCCTGAGCTCTGACTCATTGTGTAGCCTCCTTCCGGCGAGCAATACTTACCGTCGAAATGCCATGATCACGGAACCGACACCGTCAGTAATGATGTGCATCAGTGAGGGCCCAAAGTGCGCACTAACCACCCACCCACCCCCAAAAGAGAGAGAGAGAGAGAGAGAGGGTGAAAGAAAGAAAAAGACTGAAACTGAGAAAAGCAAAGAAAAAGAAAAGAAGAAACACACACACACACACACACACACACACACACACACACACACACACACACACATATATATATATATATATATATATGAGGGGGTGGGGGTGATGGTTACAAGGAGCTACTCAGCGGATTTCATGTTCATGGTCATCACTGCTGAGCATTATGACACATCGCTTCCGGTCTACGGCCCTTCCGCAGTCGGGTCTCTGTCACACTAGCTGTTGGTTATGTCATAATACCCTCGTGATGGACGGCGACAGATAATTAGGTAGGTCCATGGACCCCCACCATAATTAGGTAGGTCCATGGTCCGTGGGGGAGGGGGGAGCGTGGAAGAAAGAAAGTCCTGTATCGGCCTTCGACACACACACACACACACACACTCTCACACACACACTCACACATACACGACACACACACACACTCTCACACACACACACTCACACATACTCCACACACACACACACACACACACACACACACACACACACACACCGTGGCACCACACACACACGACACACACACACACACAAACACACACTATGACACACAACATCAGTGATAATAAATTAGATCAGACACGATAAACCATTGCGGCATTCCGGCTCTGTACGGCCCACGACTGACGGGCAAATCAAGACAACCATGATTTAATGATGACCGGTAGGTCGTCACGGCCTGGAACCGTGGCGGCCGCGCGGCTCGGGGCCATTGATTTACAGCGGCCACCGGCCTGAATAACTACACGTCATTGGCTACGCCGCCGCCGTGGCCGGGGACTGAGGCCGCGGTCACGGCCGAGCCGGCATGTCAGGTCGGCCTTAACTGCCCTGTGCAGTGCCGCGGTAGCCTACCCATATATATAGGTTCACTGACGAGTCTACCCGCGTCATAGTTCAGGAGCTGTGTGAGAGTCGAGGTGGCCGTCCTGGGCTGTCCGTCCTAGCGAGCCTTCTGGTTTCCGTGGACGTAAAGCTATACTGAACCATGCTTCGACATCGGTCACAGCTTGTCCCTAATATGTCAACTGACATCTGAGGACATTAAGCAACACTTCATCATCATCATCTACCCGCGTGTTGTCACAGGCGTCGGTCAGCACTCAATCGTCACTGTGACAGTCCGACAGGCTCAAGTCGCCCGTACCATGGACCTATATATATATATATATATATGTAGATATAGGTCCATGGCCTGTGCTACTGACATGTACTACAGTCACTCCCCGACCCCCGGCAGCTCGACTGATTAGTCGCGCCTTTGTTTAAAGGTAGCCATAACCTTCGCCAGCAACACTGACAGCATGCCACAAGTTTTGTCCAGCTGGTAAAATTAGTCACCAGCTTAAAATCAAAGATTTAGTTTAACAACATGATGCTCCTTTATTTTGATTTTGATTAATTATTGATTTATTTAATTATAAGTAGGCCTAAATAGTTGGTGTCAGCGATGGATAACGGGACTCTGGCTGCACACAATAACGACTCGACAAGTAGTGCCGTAGCGGCTCGCCCATAGTCGCACGCGGCACTGCCTGAACATAATAATGTAGTTAGACTCAGTGGCCAGCACGGATATTCAGTGCGTGCCCATGTACCGCGGAGGCAGCGTCGCCCCGACTGACAGAACTGTGCGATCAACTGAAGAGGCCGCGGGAAAGCGTCAGCCCGGGCCAGCCGCTGTGATACTGACTTGACAGTGTATTCTACAGTCGAGTCCCACTAACCGTTACTGACGCAAGAGGAGTACAATCGAGTCAGTCAAAACTGGCAACATCAGTCATGCCATAAAACAACATATTCGGATTTATATTTTGATCTCTTTTACCTCAGTGAAGGGCCGGCCGGCTTTAACTGACATTCAGTGGACAACCAGTCAGTGACTGCATGTTTTGACTGAGAAGGTTAGGCCTTTAACTGATTAGCTCCGCTGCGGCAAAACTGCGATTGTGCCAGTACCGACTGTGGTATAGCGGTCCGACGTCTGTTCGGCAGCCGACAGACTGAAAAGGCCGGCCGGCGTCTGTGGGCCGGACAAATGACAACACTGATCAGCCTGACTGAGAAGGTTAGTTTCTTTAAAAATCGGGCAAAAGTGTGCCTGTCAGTTCCGATATAGTCCGGTCTTGTATACATGGAACTGAACAGCGCCCGCCATGGACGCCGCGTAAATGTAAATCTATGGCAGCCACAATGACTCTGCGACGCAGCCTCTGAATCAATCCCACTATAGGGACCATCAGTTGTTTTGACTGCTGCTGTTGCTGCTGCTGCTGCTGCTGTTGTGTTGCTTAATATCCTCGGATGTCGGCTGACATATTAGGGACAAGCGGAGACCCGCAATGCCGAAGCCGCATGGTTCAATCAGTATAGCTTTACGTCCACGGAAACCAGAAGGCTCGTTAGGACGGACACTGCCCAGGACGGCCACCTCGACTCTCACACAGCTCCTGAACTATGATTTTTTCGACTAGCAACGCTCCGTTCTTAACTCCAAACTGAAACTGTGACGATCGCTGCCGGGGTAATCCCGGGCTGCCGAGGCAGAGCCTTGTTATCTACTCATCCTCTCTCGAAACAACCTCAGTCGGAACCACACTCCGCGGAGCATCGCTTTCCTGCTCCAAAGGAAGCCGGATGTCGTAAACCAGCGCTTGGCGTTTCAGTGCGGCCTCGGAACTTCACTCAATCAGTGACCGCAACAGTTGTTCGCCTCCGCCGCCACAATGGCCTGGACCGCCGCTACCATGTCCCGGGCTACAAGTCCTTGGCCGCTACTATGAAGAGCTCGCGGCCACACTGACTCACGCTGTTTTCAATCAGTAGTATACTGACTGATATTCAGTGTCAGTACAGCAATCTCCGTCCCGCACGGCCCTGTCAATCAAATGAGCCGTTTTGGGGCTGTAAGTAAATTTCCGGCGCATCCCATCTATTTCCCATCGTCCTCAGTTACTCGGACCCATGATAAGATTTTCTGGCGAGTCGGTATAACGCCGCATAAGCCTCGAGACTGCAGGACTATGTAGAAAACGGCATCAAGTCAGTGCGGCCTCCTTGGCATCTCACATCCTTGGCCTCTGGCCTGACTATGACTGAACAGTCAATCTCTCAGCTTTTTGTTTGTTTGTGTTTTTGTCACAGTTATACATTTTTCATTTGAGCTCTTCTACCTGTTCATATACCCCCCCCCCCAAAAAAAAAAAAAAAAAAAAACACACACACACAACAACAACAAAAAACAACAACAACAACAACAAACAACAACAACAAAAAACAAACAAAAAACAACAACAACAAAACCAACAACAACAACAAAACAACAACAGCAACAACAAAACAACAACAACAGCACACACTCACTGACACACACACACACACACACACACACACACACACACACACACACACACACACACACACACACACACACACACACACACACACCAACAACCCAACAACAAAACAAAAACAAAAACAAAACCCACCCACCATGTACAGCCAAACAAACAAACAACAGCAGCAACAAAACAAAACCGGCAAAAAACCTCCCCAAAACAACCGCCAGTAAACACCAAACAACAATACCCCCCTAAAAATAAAAATAAAGTACGAAAGAAAGACAGAAAAATAACAACTGAAAAAGCAACGACAACGACGTGTGACTAAGAAAGCTCAGTGCGAATATTAAGTTATTTAATTATTTCCTCGTGTGTCAGTCATATCAGCGTAACTGAACCAACAGGCAACCGCCATCTAGTCCTCCTCCCCCAGGAACCGCATGTTCTACTTAGTGATTGGGGGGGGGGGGGGGCATCACTTTCAGTCACTACCTCAGTCACTACTTGATGATAAACCGTCCGGGCCGATTGAGAGAGTCTGACTTTAGTCGTCTAATCACACACTTTTAAGCACCGCCATGCCTCCTCCGGCCGCTTCCTCTGTTTTCCTTGACATTTTGACTAACCTTATTGTTGCTCGAGCCACGGTCATCCGCGGCCAGCCCGCATATATTTGTCATTTTAGTGTAATCTTCATCGCAATGGCCTGAATGGCTCATACAATTGCTCAACAACTTCAGTCAACGCCGGAGGTCGTAGATCAGTGAAATAATCAGCCAACCAACATGTATAAAATTTGTTGTGAACGTAATTGTTAGCAGTGATGTCGGACACACTCGAACACTACTGAATTATTGCACCGCCGCACGAGAAGACCCGGTGACCCAGTAAGGTCAAGTAGTTACCAGACTGCACTGTCGTATTTTTGTCTTGTATCGGCCGCCAGTTTATGCAGGCAGGTCACAAACACACCACACACAGCGTGATGAAAAAAAAGAAAAAAAAAGCAGCAAAACCTCGAACGGCTGACTAACAGAATTGCACTGAAAAAACGTGACAATACTGATATGTTTCAACTTTCCACGGTAGGAAGCACAGGACCCATTAAAATAAAAAAAGTACTGGCTATATATTTTCGCAAAACAAACGATTCATTGCAATACATTATTATTATTTTGCCTTCTAAGCTGAACCAGGCTTAACCTTGCCCCGAAAACCCAGACAAGCTTACAGCGCCTGATCGATGTGTGAGGTGATTCACAATGAGATGTTTGTAGTTCAAGGTTCTTTTACGAGTAGTTCATTATGCGTTTCTAGCATGCAAGCGACTGCTGACATTCTAAGATTACAGAAAAATTGTGTCTTCGTTATAGAAACGAATCAGGAGCTGGAAAAAGCTGTTTGTGGGCTGAACTAGGTCACAGAAACGACTGTACAAACAGCCGCACGCTGTTGCAGACACTCGCGCGGTGCATTCTGGGCTGTAGCTCGATGTAAACACCGGCCAACTTGTTTTCCTTTTCTCGAGCTGCCATTTTGGTGTGGTAGACCCTCGCAATGTCAGGGATACATCATCCTTCGGACAACGACGCTTTAGCGTTGTTGGCCCTCAAATCTGCTCCTGCAAGTCCGTCAAGGGTTGCATGGAGCCTTGAAAGCAAGGGAACTGCAATTGCGCGTTTAGAAGGCAGAGACCTTGAATACACGATGCGTCAACAGAAAATCAGTATCGGTCGAAATAGCAGCAAAGGCGATGTGGATGTGAATATGGGTCTCTCAAGTTTCATTTCACGTGTGCATTTAGAAATATTTTTCGAACATGGAAACTTTTTTATGAAGTGTACAGGGAAAAATGGGGTGTTCATCGACGGTATTTTTCAGCGAAAAGGAGCTCCACCGCTTCAGCTTCCTAAAACGTGAGTTGCCCTTAGCATGTTTTGGTTCCGAGCACATGGTCTCGATACATACTTCAAATGAAGCATTAGAAATTGTTTTGTGTTATTATATCCAGTCATCAATGACTGATGGCTTGTTTACAGTGTGTTTGCTACGTGTTGATCATCTGCAAGTAGATAATCATGTTTAATTTGATATTTTTCACCGCCGGAAATCGATTGTTGCTACCATGTGCTCGTTTCAAAATGGCGGCTATGTAAACACATTGTTTACTAGATTTTGTGGCATACCGACCAAATTGCACACATTAAGTATTTGCTTCTAACATAATTGCGTGTTGATAGAAGGGGTAAGTCTTTAGAGTTGATTTAATTTTTTTTATTGTGACGTTCTTTGAAAATTGTTTGTAGTGAGTAACCATGTGTACCACTACGGTGTCAGCGCGCCAGGTCTCAATCTGTGCCTAAGTAGATGTTTGTGTTGACACCAGTGCATCATGGGGGAAAGCCCCTAGGGGTATATGAGTTGTAAACAAGTAAGGTCAGGTCAGGTCATTTATGTCATTGTTAGATCATTCATCATAGATGTATGGAACACACAAGCAGCACTGTTTACTGGTGTTTTGACTTTTGTGAATGTAGAGATGAGTACTTCCAGTTCAGGAATTAAATTGGCCCAATTTTTTAACTGTCAGTTGTGTAATGAAACACACATGGTCACACACACACACACACACACACACACACACACACACACGCACACACACACACACACACACACACACACACACACACACACACACACACACACACACACACACAAAAGAATGTACGTAATTATATCCAAGAAAACATTAACATGCAAACCAACAACAAGAACATACACACAAATAGCAAGTGTTACCATTAGAAGAAAAATCCAGCTAATATTAACACTAACTCAGTAACTGTAACACAAAGTCTGTGTTGCATTATAGATCCATACTGTGTAACTGTGTATGCATACATGTATGAGACTTTGAGAATGAGAATGGGAAAGTGAAGGACAGACTCAGACTGAGCACTGAATGGAATATGTGTCAGATGTCTGTTGCTCATGAAATGTCTGTCGAGTGTCATGGGGTGGTTATGATTTATTTGTGTCTTGCTCACAAAAAGGAGGTTTGATTAATGGAATGGCTAGGTTTTAGATGAGTGTGCCACGTGGCTTGTGGAAAGTTAGTCCAGGTCCATCTGATTAATGGAATGGGTGTGTTTCAGGCCTGTGTTTTTTTGGGGAAAGTCTGTCTGTGTAACAGAATGGTTGTATTTTAGGTGTTTCTGTTGAAGAATCAGTCTAACTGGTGAAGTGGTTGTTTCTAGGTGTTTCTGTTGAAGAGTCAGTCTAACTGGTGAAGTGGTTGTGTTTCAGATGTGTGTTGCGGTTTCCCAGCACCACTATCAAGCTGCAGTTTCAGTCACTGATTGAAGACACGGTGCCACCCCCAGTGGTTCCTCCCCCTGCAATCCCCTCCCCAAAGAAGAAGTTTCCCCCACCTCTGAAAATCAACATCCCAGAACCTGACCCTGTGGCTAGCAGTCCTTGCATCTCACCCACAGGAACCATCAGGTAAGTCCTGGCAATAGTAACACTAACAGCTTAGAACTTTGTCTGGTTCAAGTAACCCCTTTTCATTGACACTGGAAATAGTACTAAACAGCAGTTTCTGCCAGAATGAACATCTTTGATAACTCAGTATTACCAGTAAGTTATGTTCAGCGGCCCTTGCAGCCCCCTCTGCTTCAGGTACCGTTGGATAGGTCTTGCAAACATCGTAACACTTGTATTTTCCTGCTCCTGGTCCCAGAACCCGAGGCAAATTTTGTAGCAGCTTAAAGTCGCAGCACCTTCAGCAAACACCATTCCAGAATCTAATTTAATGACCAGCAGTCCCTACATCATCATGTAAGTCCTGTTGACATCAGCTTCCCACAACCAGTCAGCAGAGCCTTCTGTTAAGTAACGTCGTCCCAGAATTCAAACTGATGGCCAGCAGTCCCGCATTTCTGCCACAGGTACCACCTGACCATCAGTTAAGCTCTGCCAGTATCAGTATCCTGGAATCCAGACATACAGTTTATACAGTTTGAACGACACTTGACACTGTAATGGCCAGCAGCCCTGACCTGCCACAGGTTTTAACAGTTGAGCCCTACCGACATTAGTGTGGCCTGTGGACATTTCCTTTATGCCCATGGACATTTACAAGAATATTCATGAGGTGAGGTCACCAAGGTAACTGCAATTGAAAGTGAGGCTGAGTTGTGCATTGCCATGGGGTCATTTTTATTCTTAATGAGTTAGGTCATGGTGGGTCATAAGATTGAAAACAAGGTTGGATTTGTGAAAAATGGCAGTTCAGCCTCACTTTTAAGCTTGTGACATGCCAAAACCCAGCTCATTAAGAATGACCCCAAGTCAATTGTTGACATTATCATTAACATAAGTTGCAGTATGCATGTAGAGGTTAAATGGCAGTCCAGCCTTGCTTTTGATCTTGTGGCCTGCTGTAACCAGGCTCATTAAGCATGGCCGCAACCTGACCTCATTTTCGAGTTTGTGACCCACTGTGACCTATTTTGTTAAGAGTGTTCCATTACCCTAACTGATGTACAGTGATACTGATACCGGCCTCTCCTGCCAACGCCATTCGATGATAACTATTTGTCCCTGCATCAGTAGATGTGCAACAGCCACCATGAGGCAAGTCCAGCTAACATTCATGAGCATCCCAGAGTCCCAAGTTATGGCCAGCATCCCCTCTCTGCCAACTTCCTCCCAGAACTTTGATAGCCAGTAGTCCCCACCACTTTTCCATAGGTTAACTAACATACCATCAGTCAAGTCCTGCTCACACAATCCCAGAACTGTTTTGTAATTGATAATATGATAGCTGGTAGTCCTTGTGTCACTGCCAGAGGTCACAACAGATAAGGTGTGAGTGTTGAACTTGAGCATGGGTAGGCATGTGTGCTATTTTTTTTACAGGGTCAGGAATTTTAGATCAGCGTAATCTAAGGGCCACTTCAAGTGGGAACTGAGCAGTGAATATTTGCCCATCTCGTGTCAGTATTTATATTTGACATTATGACATATCTTCTGAACTGCTAAACCCTTTTGTGAAATTGGCATGAGGGCACACATTAGATGGAGTGTCACTGTCGTGCCTGTGAAGATTATGACCCATATACATAGCAGTTAATGTACCTGTCCTCTGCATTGCTTTTTTGTCTGAAGTACTATTGATCTGCTTAACCCAAACAGTGGGTAAGCATGGGGTGCCAGTAAGACTTATTTGCTAATATAACAAGAATAACTTCAGACTTGAAAAACAACAGCAACTGTACTCCAATAAATTGGTGTCAGCCTGAGAGCTGATCAATAGATAGGCTGTTTCAGGACCAGCTGCATATATTTAATCAGTGTAGTGACACGGAATGCAAGCAAAATATAGACCTTAGTGGCAGAAGATCATCTGACAGAGGAAGTTAGAGATGTTTTACTCCCAGTTGAAAAGGGAGCATCATCAGATGCCATTACTGAAACATGTATCTACAAAGGTAGATGTTATTATGTATTAATGTAGAACAGGGTTAAAATGTTGTGTTTATGGGGTGTAAAAGTAAGCCTACAGACAGCCTATACTTATAGTAAAATTCGAAAAAGTCATGCCTGTCAGACATGCAAGCCATGCGAAGGAATGACCACCCTGTGAGACACCCAAGTCATGAGTAGGAATGACCACCCTGTGAGACACCCAAGTCATGAGTAGGAATGACCACCCTGTGAGACACCAGTTCATGAGTAGGAATGATCACAATGTGAGACACCAAGTCATGAGTAGGCATGACCACCATGTGAGATATGCAAGCCATGAGAAAGAATGACCACCATGTGAGACACCCAAGTCATGAGTAGGAATGACCACCCTGTGAGACATCAGTTTATGAGTAGGAATGATCACAATGTGAGACACCAAGTCATGAATAGGAATGACCACCATGTGAGACACCAGTTCATGAGTAGGAATGACCACCCTGTGAGACACCAATTCATGAGTAGGAATGATCACAGTGTGAGACACCAAGTCATGAGTAGGAATGATCACCATGTGAGACACCAAGTCATGAATAGGAATGACCACCCTGTGAGACACCAAGATAATGAATAGGAATGATCATTAAGTGAAACACCCAAGTCATGAAACACGGTGGTCGTTCCTTCTCATAACTTGCTGTCTCACAGGGTGGTCATTCCTTCTTGTGACTTGGGGTCCTATAGGGTGGTCATTCTCAGTGATGGCTTGGTGGCCCACAGTTGATCATTCTTATGGCTTGTTTACTGTCCCACCTGTTGGTCATCTTGACTGGACTGCAGATCTGCACTTGTGCAAGTCTGTGTGTTAATTGTTTGTTCCACTTCCTGTGATGTAAACCAGAAATGTATGAAGACTTTTTGTTTGTGCCAGCGCTGCCAATTCCTGCCCCACCAGTCCCAGAGCTGGCACCGGTCACCGAATGATGCTGGTGCCCGACCTTCGCACTGTGGCAGCCTATGCTGCTGCACATCCGCGTGAAGAAAAGGAGACGCCACCAGCTGGTGATGAAGCCGGGCCAAAAGATGACTCCAAGCCTCCATATTCGTATGCACAACTCATCGTTCAGGCCATCACTTCCGCCAGTGACAAGCAGTTGACCCTGGCTGGAATTTACGCATACATCACCAAAAATTACCCTTACTATCGTACAGCTGACAAGGGATGGCAAGTAAGTGTTTGGGTGCCCATCTGCACTGATTCTGTTAGTCAGTGGCTTTTCAGAAAGTGTATAGAATATGCTAGATTAATGAGTGTACATTAAAAGGGGGAACCAATTGCATTTTAAGGGTCAAATGATGTGAAAGCACACTGATTAGTAGTTCCATGTTTTTGCTGTGAGATGTCATTTAATATCTTGCTCTGTATTATATTTATAATGTAACTGGGAATGACCACCCAGTGAGACACCCAAGTCATGAGTAGGAATGACCACCCTGTGAGACACCAGTTCGTGAGTAGGAATGACCACCCTGCGAGACACCAGTTCATGAGTAGGAATGACCACTCTGCAAGACACCAGTTCATGAGTAGGAATGATCACAATGTGAGACACTAAGTCTTGAGTAGGAATGATCACCATGTGAGACACCAAGTCATGAGAAGGAATGACCACCCTGTGAGACACCCAAATCATTAACAAGAATGATCACCACCATACCCCAGTCCCCAAGAAAGAAAATTTGGAAACACCAAAAGCCCCCATTGAGATAGGAATGACCCACCCCCTGGGGAGACACCCAAATCATTAAAAAGGAATGATCACCACCATACCCCAGTCCTCTTCCAATGACCACCCTGTGAGACACCCAAATCATTAACAGGAATGATCACCACCATACCCCAGTCCTCTTCCAATGACCACCCTGTGAGACACCCAAATCATTAACAGGAATGATCACCACCATACCCCAGTCCTCTTCCAATGACCACCCTGTGAGACACCCAAATCATTAACAGGAATGATCACCACCATACCCCAGTCCTCTTCCATCTGAGTGGCATGACAGCGTTTTGTCTTGAATAAACATTCAACTACGTTTTATCTGGTTCTGCTGTAAATTGACCAAAGCAAAGGCATTTACACAAACATGACCTGGAACCCCGCCTCCCCTGCTTTGCCTTAGAACTTTATTGACTGCTGCTTGTTTCTGCTGAACCAGAACTTGTTATGGTTTGGTGTCCTAAAGTTGATCATTCTAATCTTTCTTATATAAAAGTTATAAATGGATTTGTCATTTGGTGTCCCATGTAGTGGCCACTCATACCTACGGCCAAGATTAGAACAAGCCATAGCGGTGGTCATCCTTAGAATCCTGTACATGACCTGATCACTCAGAAGTGCCTTGTTGATCATCATATTGTGAACACTTACAGAACTCTGCTTTAGAACTTCATTTGTCACAGCTTGTTGCTGAACCAGCGTTTTTTTAAATCATGTGTTTTGTCGGTGAACAGTCAGTCAGCATCTTGTCAACAGCTTACACAGTTCTCTTTGAGAACACCATTCATCACATTTTGCTGAACTGGGATTTTATTACTGTCAGTGAACAATGTTCATCGGCATCTTACCAACACTTTACATGATGCTGATTGGGAACTATCAAGTATCATAGGTTTTTGCTGAACCAGTGTTTTATCAAGCGCTTTGAAAGTGAACACAGCCAGTCAACACCTTGTCAGCAGTTTACACAACTATGTTTCAGAACTCCATTCGTCACAACTTGTCACTGAACCGGTATTTCGTCAAAGTGCCTCGTTCCCAAGAGGAGCCAGGCAAAGGATCATTCTGGAGGATTGATCCAGCTTCAGAGGCCAAGCTCACTGCACAAGCTTTCCGCAGGCGACGACAGAGAGGGGTACCCTGCTTTAGGGCGCCTTTTGGGGGCGGACTCTCTTCCAGGTACAGATTCTGAATGATTGAAAAAAAATTGACAGTCAAAAGGCTGCTGTACATACTCATAGTATTTGACCTGTGCAGTAGATCCACAGGACTTACTTCTTGACTTCCCCATGTGGCTGGGCTTTGGGGGGGGGGGGGGGGGGGGTCTGACATCATATTTACTTTAAACATATTGGTCCCTTTTTTCACCTTAGCATCTGGGCATGGGCCTGTCTTTCCTCTAAGTATGTGCTGATGCTATTAGCTTGTTGCTGTTATACCTGTTGGAGATAGCTTTTTTCAAAAAAGGACAAATTTGATGTAAGGAAGCAAGTCTTTATGCAGCAGTTGTTTGCCCATTGCTGCAAAATCACAGTAGGGGTAAGCTCTGCATCTAAATTTCAGCATGTTTCAAATAACAGTATTCCTTATGGATGCTGACAGTAATGATGCTGGATGATGATTATCTGGAATGAACGATGTAGAAGAAGCTGCATAGTGGCTGACAGCTGACTAGTTCCTTCATGATGAAATGTGATCAGGATAATGATAATTGACAGTTTACTCCCTAATTACAGGTCACAGACACAGTTCACACCTGTCTCTGATGAGTTCATGGTTTGCCTGTTTGTATGTGACTCACAGTTACCCACACTCTATTTGATTACAGATCTGCACCCAGCTCTCCAAGTCATATGGCAGGCACAATGACGCCAGACAGCATGTCAAGGGAAGGCAGCCCTGTCCCAGAAGCCTCGTCAGAGATGGAGGTTGGAGGTCAAACTGTCATGGCACAAACAGCAGTCATCCCCACACTGGCGGAACTGCGGTATTCACAGTCTGCACCTGGGTCCCCATCGGGTGAGTTAGTTGTCGTGGACATGCTGGTAGCAGGTTAGGAAGACCACAGCTTGTGTTTGTGCTCATGATTCTTAAGAGCAGAAGAATAAAAAATAGCTAATCTTAAAGTGGTGATGTGGTTTCTTCATTTGGATTTTCAGATTCTCACCAGTGACAGCGTGCTGAGACAGAGGTGATATCAGATCAACAGTCTTTATGGTTCTCTTGGTTTTTCCTGATAATCTTCTAGGAAGATACTTGCACCATGAGTGGGATTTTTGGGCAAGAAAAAAGTTAAAGATTGGCAGAGGCTTCTTTTGGTAGAAAAACAAAAATGAGAGAGAAGTGTGTGTGTTATATTGGCCTAGTCATTGTCCAGACATTGTTAGCTTGCATTTTATTTGATCCATTGATTTAATTTTTGTTTGTTTAGCAGCCACGTGTAAGGTGACAGTATTTTTCATGTTTTGTACTGACATTGTCTCAACTGTTGCAAGATAACATCTTATAATACTTAAGCTGTAAATGCTGTGCTGTTTGAGTCAGTGAAGAATTTGTGTGCAATATAAGATGGAGTTGCATGTGTTTCAATGTAAAACTCATTCAGACGTCATCTGGTCAGGTTCCCGTGTGATGTCACCAATCACCATGACGACTTCGGCTTTGCCCAGTGCTGCGGTACACCAGCTGCCCACAGTGGTTGGTCAACCCAAGCAGTATGCGCAAGTGTTGAACGGCCCTGCCACCACCGCCAAAATGACCAATGGCACACACATAGAGGTCAAGAAAGATGTCTCTGATGCAGTGCAAGGTACAGCATTGATGCTGGTGTGATTTGTGACACAAGAGAGTATGTTGGTCTGCACATGTACTGGTCCATTTTAGCTTGGCAGTGTTGCTTCCATTCACACGAGAATGTTGGGTACTTTTTTCTTGTGGCTTGACTTTCGTGCAAGGAAATTAATAATCAGTAGCATATTTTTAGCCACAACAGAAAAAAATGCATTTTGTTGAATTCAATTCCAACATAATCTTTCAGTTTTGGGGAGCAGGGATAGCTCAGTGATTAGAGTACTGGACTTGTGATTGAAAGGTTGCGAGTTCATGTCCCTGAGGCAGCAGTGGAAAATTTTCCTTTTCTGGGTTAATTTTCTGTGCTTACTTTTATTTTGGTATCTGTTCCACCCCCTGTGTTACTGTAATAGCATGTAAAAGATCCCAGTCATTCTGCCAAAAGTGCAGGTGGCAGGTTACAGCTAAACATACATGCACCATATGTATATGGTTATGCATGAAGTGACACTGTAAACTGATGCATGGTTGTATGGTGTACACAGAACATGGGCTGAGACGGCAGCAGTTTCACATGGCACCAACCATATATTGCTTTCTTCTAAATTCTTGTTTGAGATTGAATTTTTTTGTGATTGTAAACTGCTTACAGGATTGAAATTTTCTCTGATTGTAAATATACGTACATACAAGAGTACACACATTGACTAGCCATGGACATCATTTAAAAGAGCTCATATAATTTTTTTCCAACAGTGGCAAGGATTTAGATACTGGCAGGTTTCTTGATTAATATTCTAAATACACTTTAAAATTTTAATTTTCATGATATAGTTTCAGTATTGTAGGATACTGACTTCATTTGCTTTCCTCTTGTTCATTTTAATAGTCTGGACCACTTATTCAGTGTCAAGGAAAATTGAACATGACCTGAAGGAACTGTCACTTTTTATTTCCTGTGAAAGTTGCCTACAAGATCATGTTTACAAAGTGTAGAGATGCTTTGGATTATGTGGCAGCTCCATTTGTTTTTGGGTGTGTGTGTGCCTTCAAAATCTTTCTGCCTCCTAGGTGTGGTGGCACTCAGTGCCGGAGCAGGAGCAGCATCTCAGAAGATGGCGTCCCTGATGGCCACAGCATCGCAGGCTCAGCTCCCTGCACGCTCAAGTGCTCCTCCAACAGCCACTTTGGTCCGCACCTTCGTGGCGCCCCCAGGGCAAGGGCAGGGCAGCGGTGACGCGGGAAGCCTCAGTGGCATGGGCCTGGGTCAGCCGGTGACCCTGGTGACCAACCAGCAAGGTGTGCAGCTGATTCAGCCGGTCAGTCTGGGCGGCGCTGTCCTTACGCAGCAGCTTCCTCTGCAGAGCCAGCAAAGCTTGCAGCAGCACCAGCAGCAGGTGTTGCAACACCATCAGCAACAGCAGCAGCAGCAGCAACTGCACGAAGCCAGTCGTGCTGTGCTAGATGGATGGGGAGATGCCGGTGATGTCAAGGCTCAGGCACATCTGGTGAGTTGTGTTTGGGGTGTAACTGGCAGGCAGAGAGGGTTTGGGGAGGTTGAGGCGATGTGAAACCTCAGGTGCATCGGGAGAGTTGTGTTTGGGGTGTAACTGGCAGGCAGAGAGGGTTGGGGAGGTTGAGGCGATGTGAAGCCTCGGGCACATCTGGTGAGTTGTGTTTGGGGTGTAACTGGCAGGCAGAGAGGGTTTGGGTAAATTGAGGTGATGTGAAACTTCAGGCATGTCTGGTGGTAGAGTCCATTTGTAAGTGTGTAAAACCATTGTAAAGTATGAGCCTTGCACTGGTCATGCTCAGTAACCTAATCTTGATATGATCTTTGTTAGTAATAAAAGCTCACTGGCATGCTTACTGCAGCATCTCTAACATCATTACAACAATATGATTGGCAGGCACTGGAAAGACCATAGCCTATTCAGAAAACATTCTGAGCACTGCAGTTCGATTGGTACTGAAAACATTCTGAATACTGCATTGCATTGGTAGCTACTTGCTAAGAAGCGAAAATGAAAATTTGACTTGGTGCCTGTCCTGCTCCTTATTATTGTTGTCTGGGTGAATTTATTGTGCTTATGGCAGCCTGCTTGAAACTTGTGTTTTGTCCGCCTTGACTGTGTAGACTGTCTCTCTGCAAGTTCTCTGTGTATTTCGTTCGTGAGACCCTGTGAAGTTGTTATTATTTTGAAGATCAGGACTGCTTGGAGATCACATAATGTTTGTGTGTTTTGTGTCTTGTGAAGTGCTGAAGCTTTTGCTACCCAGACTTGGATGCTGGGGCAAACAGAGTGTGAACTGATCAAGTTTACTGGGCAGTGGAAAAAGCTTAGGTGTGTGTGTGGGGGGAGGGGGGGGGGGTTATGTAAGTGTTATTCTACTTGTTTTAGTGTATTTTTTAAATTCTACTTCCTTCATTAGGAAATGTAATAGATTTTGGTCAGATGAAAATGGAGGTATTTCCTTTTGTCTTGCTCTGACCCTGTTCCATAAATATAGTGGTCTGTGCTGACAGGGAAGGGGGCTGTCATTGTCTGGGAACATCTTTTGCTCCCGCAGACTGGGGAAGCTCTCCTTTTACCATTGTTCAGACCTTCACCTTGGAGTTTGGGCCCATGCTTTGGATATGGCACACAGTGCGCTTCAGTGTGACATGCAGTGTTCATCAGCACTTTATGTGTCTGTTTCCTGTAATAGAGGAGGCCCCCTAAGGTAGTGTGGCTGGGACCTTCAGAGCAAGTTCTTTCTGGCACAACTATGTCTAAGGGAAGTAGTACAGGTGCTTCAGGGAGTTTGGAATTACATTGTCTTCAGCAGAATTTATGACCTCTTACGCATGCATTCTCATGGTGTTTCCTGAGATGTGGGGAGCTTTCTTTGTCTTGGTGGCTCATGGTGTTTCCTCTTCCCCTACAGGTGGCGCCAGGAATGGCTGGAGGCCTGAAGCGACCATCAGAGCAGGACGCGGAGGGGGATGCCATCATCAAGCGCATGAAGGAGGAGACTGCTGTTGCAGAGGTCAAGTCTGAATCTGCTGAATAAACGGGTTTCCGAGCATCATCAAGTCATTGAGCGTTAGTTTGTGGATTGCTTGAAAGCAGTGAAGGTTCCAGCGAGGCCCACTTGGAATTGAGTATTGTACACCTGTGTCAGAATTGTTTCTCTCCGTAGTCGGATGCGGTGCCAGCACTGTCCTGATTCTGGTGGTACTTGATCAATGTGGCTCTGTGTTGGTGATGTGTGGTCTTGTAACACTGTCCCATGGTTCTAGGAAATGCTTTGTTTGCACAGCATATATATGTAGAGCGCAGTTCTGTGGCCTTGTTTCATTCAGCATACTGGCATCAACAGACTGGTCCATACCTGCCGGATGTTTTTTTTTTTAAACAGTTTTAGTCAGACAAGGAAAACATCTTTATGTTGCGTATTGTGTAAACTGCGCCATCTTTTTCTGTGAGTGATTATGGAATGTGAGAGTGTTTTATTACAGGAAGTTCTTATCACATACAAAGTTTACAGCATTTTGACACTGGACTGTGAACATTCTGGAATTTGCTGTGTCTGGTTTTATGTGAGTGAAATCAGAAGCAGAGAAAAGATTGAGTGTATTGTGTCATGTGCATATTGTTTTTGTGTCTGAGGATATTTTTGTTGTGGGTTCGGAGGGCTACTCTTGGAAAGTATACATCAGTAGTAGACTCAAACAGCAAATGTGTGTGTGTGTTGTCAGACTTTTGCACAGTAAGTGTCCGTTAGGTGTCAGACTTGTAGCACAAGTTAGTGTGTATTAGTTGTCAGATGTTTGCGCCAGCATGCATCAGTTGTTAGACTTTTGTACAAATGTGCATCAGTTGGAAGATAGACTGCTGTACAAGTATGCATTAATTGTCAGAGGAACTTTTGTAGAGGTGCGCAATAGTTATCAGATAGACTTTTGCACAAGTGTGCACCAGTTAGACTTTTGTACGAGCGTGCATAAGTTTGCTGGATATACTTTTGTACTAGTTTGCATGAGTTGTCAGGGACTTTGTCACAGTGCGTGTGTGTTGGAGGCTGCTCACTTTCTCTTGCACTCTTCCCTTCTGATGCTTATACAGCAGCTCATTGCTCAGTTTAAGGGATGTCATGGTCATGGCTTTAGACCTGCCTGGATCTCTGTTTTCCTTATTTCTGAACCAAAGTTTAAAATTGACCAGCAGTTTTGTACCCAAAGTTAGTTTCGGCAGGGATGCATTTTGTCAATTTTTTTTAGGCACACTTAAATGGGAAGTACTAAGCTACTTCCGTTACTTTCAAGACAAGAATCGTTTATATGATTTGTCAGATTCTGTGGTAGTTAGCAATATTATGGTGCTTTTTTGAGACATGTAAAAAACAAAACAAAAAACCATGACTGCGATGACAATTTTTCTTTCTTTTTTCTTTTAAATTGCAGGGGATGATTTGGAAGTACGTTTCTTGTCATTGGTTTAGTTTCCACCAAACAATGTGAAATGGCTGTCATAGCTGCCCAGCCTTCATTTCCTTGATGTAAGCAGTCCATTGTATAAATCTGCACCTGATTTTTGTGAAATGCATTTTGGTCAGGCAAATTGTTTTATAATTTGCATTTTTGTTTTCATTGTTACTGTTGCGCTGTACTGCTGGGCCCTGAATTTGCCCTTAAGTCTGCATCAGTGGGTGCTCTGACCCCCCATTTAGTCTTAGCTGTGCTTTATTCCCAAATCTGCATCTGTTTCATTACTTCTCATTTGAGTTTTTTTTTCTTTTCTTTTTTCTTCAGTTTGGCCTTTTTCATGAGGGGTTGTCGATAAATATGCTTCAATTAGTGCAGTTCTGTTGAGCAGGGGTTATCCCCAAGACTGTTATTTGCTACAGTTCTGTTTAACTGGCCATTTCTTGGTGCTCCATCTGGCAGTTGGATGTGACCAGTCTGAAAAGCTGTTCTTCTGTGTACTGCTCAGGACACAGCCTCACCAGGTTGTCTGAAAGGCTGTTCATCTGTGTACTCTCAGCAGATCAGGGGACAGAGCCTCAGCTAATCTGTCTGAAAGGCTGTTCTTTGTACTGCTGAGGACACATTGTCACCAGAGTGTCCGAAAGTCCGTTTCTCAGTGTACTCTCAGCAAACCAAGGGACAGAGCCTCAGCTGATGTGTCTGAAAGGCTGTTCATCTGTGTACTACTGAGGGCACAGCCTCACTGGAGTGTCTAAAAGCCTGTTTCCATGTCAGCGGACCAAGGGGCAGCTGATCTGTCTAAAAGGCTCTGGTTTTCTGTGTAGCCTGCTCCCAGAAATGGCCATGGCTGGTCAAGTGAGTGTTGTGTGACAGCAGGGTTAAAGGAATGGTCACTCCAAGCTTAGGCGTACAGCAGTCAACTGTACAAAAGTGGTTAATATTTCACTATACTTCAGTTTGAACACTTTCTCTCCTTGTTTTACGTACTATCAGCTGTTCTCAACAACAGCTGGGAATTATCAGAGGGGAGAGTTATTGTCTTTCCTTGATTGCACAGCAGAAAGATTTTGATGGTGTGTTGGAACCCCAGTAGAAATTGCGCTGTCACAAGTGAAGGAAAAGTGGTCTGGGAGTGGTCTTTTGGTGTGGTCTCTCACGAGGCTGGTCTTTTCCTGTGGGTTCCACTGTCACAAAGAAGTGGGGTGGGGGTGGGGTGGGGGGCAAGCCTAACCCTTTCCCTGCCCAGGATTCTGTATTGGTCGTGCAGTTTCCTTCCATGAATGGTTTCAAAGACTGTTAGGCTAACCCACAATGCTCTTTCTCAGAGCTTTGCTCCACATGGAAACTGCACACACACAAAGTCTGTGTTGAGGCAGGAGGTTATGTGACTATGCAGACAAACAGGAAGCACTTTTCCCAAAGGTGGCATATGATCTTGCAAGGACAGGGAATGAGTTGGGAATAGAGGAGTGGGTGGTGACTGCCACTTTAAGAACTAGTGCACTTGTGACCTTGCATCTCTGTAGAATGAAAAGACAGACATGCGAAAGTAAGCTTAACTGTGGGGGGGGGGGGGGTACACAGGTAAGCCGAAGGAAAGAGTGTCAGTGATCACCTCTTCAACGCTTGCTGAACTGGCAATGCTGTGTCACTGTAGAAGCATACAAACAACATGTCCACAAAGGGAATGGACCACTTTTTTTTTTATGGGAAAAGATTGTATGGCGGACAAATTGTAGATTTGCGAACCAAGTTTTGTTTCCCTTAGAACAAATACATTATGTGGTAGTTTACTTTGTGTATTAAAGAAAAAGAAAGGGAAAAAAAGTACTACTCCCTAATCGTATGGGACGGAGTTCAGGAACTACTGGTATAGACAGGCAGCAACGTGTTTTTAGTATCTGCTCTGTGTGCAGGAGTGGAGTTCTTTATTATTACTTTTTTTAATTTGATGTATTTCCTTGATGTACAGTTTGTATGCGTGGTTGCTGTTACCTAAATTTTGTTGGTTTTTATGGAAAAAAGTTGATGAAAGATTACGTGTGGTCAGTCCAGTGCTCATGAATATGATCAAATCACTTTGTATATGGTACATTATCAAACTGACAACATTGTATGTAGTACATTAAATTACTGTGATTGTTGGCTAGTTGTCTGCTGCCATGCATTTGTTTCCCCCCACGTTCCCTGGTTGAATTGAGGATGCATGTCATTGTTTGTGTCAGTCTGAATGCATAGACAGATTCATTTGAGGTTGCTCTTGCTTCAGGTCAGTGATTTGGTTTGAGGTTGATTGTGTTCAGACCAGCAGACTGGTTTTGGCTATTTCAGGTCAGCTGATTCATTTGTGAGGTTGGTTATCATCTGGTCAGCATATCAGTTTGAGGTTGATTGTCTTCAGGTCATCACATTTTCATTTGAGGTCAATATCTTCAAGTCGGGAGATTAGTTTTGAGTTGTTGATTATAGTAGGTCCTCATATTTTTTATATATATTTTTTAGATCAGTGTCTTCTGGTTGGCAGATTGGTTTGAGTTGATATCATCAGGTCATCAGTTGTTGAATGAATTCTACGCACAAAGGATCTAGAAAGCAATTACTTAAAATGATACTTGCAGCAGATCATATCAGTGCTATCAAGCTGTACGAAATTCACAGTGAATGTCGATGAAAACTGGCAGGGAGGGAGGAGTAAGATGTAGCTCTGGTGTTTGCTTACAACTGGCAGCTGGCAGGGGTGGATAAAGGCAGCTTAGGTATTTTACCTACAACTGGTTGGGATGGGTAAAGGTAGCTCAGGTGTTCACCTGCAACTGGTTGGGATGGGTAAAGGTAGCTCAGGTGTTCACCTACAACTGGTTGGGATGGGTAAAGGTAGCTCGGGTGTTCAACTACAACTGGTTAGGATGGGTAAAGGTAGCTGGGGTGTTCACCTACAACTATGGGGATCATGAAAGGTAGACATGTGTGTGCGTGTGTGTGTGTGTGTTTTTTTTTTTTTTTTTTTACAGATACTGGGAATCAGTGAAGATAGCTCAGATGTTTGCCTACAGCTGGTGGGGATTGATGATGGGCATTTGCTTATACTTGTTACAGCTGATGGTGATGGGTAAACATGGCTTGGGTGATGGGTAAAAGTAGATGAGGTGTCTGTCTACAACTGATGGGTATGGGTAGAGGTAGATCAGGTGTTTGTCTAGAACTGATAGGTAGAAGAAGGTCAGGTGTTTGTTTCAAGTGTTTGTCTACAAGTACAACTGATGGGAATGGGTAGAGATAGATTTAGTGTTGGTCTAGAACTGGTGGGGATGGGTAGAGTAGATCAGGTGTTTGTCTACAACCGATGTTGATGGGTAGAGGTGGATCGGGTGTTTGTCTACAACTGATGGGAATGGGTAGAGGTAGATCAGGTGTTTGTCTAGAATTGTTGGGGATGAGTAGAGGAAATCAGATGTTTGTCTAGAACTGATGGGGATGGGTAAAAGTAGATCAGATGGTGTCGATACCCTGTGTGCAGGGTAAGCTTATTTACGTGGGCGCGTGCCCGCAACTGAAGGGAATGGGTCCAGACAGCCAGTGCGTTTGCCCACAACCAGAGGGCATGGGCAGGCTGTGGCTCAGCTCTTTGACTAGAACCAGGCGGAAGAGGAAGGAATAAAGCAAATAAAGCAGCTCGAGTGTTGTTACTTGCTGAGAGTAGTATGATGTAACTGGGGTGTTTGTCTACAGTTTTGGGGAGGGTGGGCTGGGGAGTGGGGTTGGGGGGGGGGGGGGCATGCACTTTAGTTCTTGCAAGATGTCACTATTTAATGTCACAGTTGATGCCGCCTTTACCACAGCTCAGGTGTTCCTAGTGTTTGTCATTATATAATCTTACTCTTCTTGACCAATGTCTACCTCGGCATCGTCATGGAAATCGTGTGAAGTAGTGTTAGAATGGAAGGGGTTGTGGTGTTGTCATCCTTCATCGCCTCGCTCCATCACACAGCCCAGGGCTGCAGATCCCGGCACTTAGCTGCTTTCTTTCTCTCTTGAAGGTGCTCCAGGTCAGATGGAAACCTCCATCATCCTCTGAGACCGAGGCTTAGTTGCTTTCTGTTTGAGGAATACATGTGCCAAGGTCAGACTGTCATCTCTAGGAAAACTTCAAGACCCGGTTTGTAGCCTCTGTTTGCTTCCACGATGATGAAAATTTCATCTCTGGTGAATGATGTTGCACACTGTGTTCAAATCATTTCAGACTTTGGGTAATTTCAGTCCAGTTTTCACTTGTTGCTCTCTGTTGTGTTTTACATTGAGCCACAAAGCTTTGTTTTGATTGTCATTGGCATTTCGAACAGTTTCAGTGGAAAAGATGGGGGGGGGGGGGGAACACTTGAAAACAGTGTCTGCAGTAACTGAACACCTTTGTAGGAATTGTAACGGCATGCAACGTCCTGCCCACAGGTTGCATTGGAGAGATTGTTGCACACCAGGGATCATCAAAACAAACAACAACAACAACAACAACAAAAAAGGGGGGTGGGGGGGGGGATGAATACTGATCAGGGAGGCTGGTAAACGGATCTTTTACCGTGCTGGCTTTATGCAGCGTCATGATTTTAAGTTTACACCAAAATCGATAGTAACATCACCTTATTCAGAGCCCATGGTCAGCAGAGCGTATCAAGAAAACCACAATGAATATGATGAAGACTAGGATTATGGTGTGGTATGGTACCAACACTACATCACAAAGATTCTTAGCACTTTGCAAAATGATGATGTAGCACAGCTTCTGCAGACAGGCATACAGAAGGGCAAAAGCCACACACTGTTGTGTAACATAATCAAAATTTGGAAGTAATTACTTTTGATATTTACCCAAGTCTCGTGATTCAAAATCACTCCAAATGCACAGTGAAAATAAAATCACACAAGACCCAGTGTCCTTGGTAGTTTAAAAAAAATAAAAAAATAAAAAATTGTAATTGTTAAATCAAAGTGATTCCCCAGAACAGCAGACTCAACTCAGTTTGTCTCGCCCGTAGTTATTGTATCCCTCCTCATCACCCTGCCATCACTCCCCATAGGAGGGAAAAAAGAAGAAGGAGAATCATGCATAACATACTGCTCTTGATGTTTTCTGGATGGTAGCAGTGGTCATGAACTGTGCTGGTGTTACGCTGAACAGTGTCTTTGTGTAGCAGTGTTACTGCAAAACCATTTCATATTAAAATGTGATGCTTGCTGAGAACAACTACAACACTGTTTTGTGTGTTGGTTGCACACTCTTTTTTCCCCTGTCAACATCAGAGTTGCAGATCGTCGGCCACAGTTAGCTGGACGGACTGTTGACGGAATCATTTCTACTCATCAGAAAACTGTCATTGCATTGCTCTGGTTGATCTGCAGGAATAGGATGGGGATGGGTTGGGTTATGATGGATCGGTTAAGTCCTGATAGATACGTATACGCAAGGCGTGATGTTGGCTAATTTGCTTACTTGTCCCATTTAATTCCCAGTTGCCATCCCCCCCTCCCCCCAAAAAAAGTAATAGGTTTTCAGAATTTAAAATGGGACTTTGGTTCTGACATATTTGGGTATTTCTGTCACATCTAAAAAAAGAAGAAGCAAAAAACAAAACAAAACAAAAGCAGGGGCTCCAGCATCAGTCAGTTCAGTTGTACGCAAATTCAGAAGTCATTTTTCAGTGAGGAGAATAGTTTATCAGTGATTACGCTTTTGTTATTCACAAAATTGCATTGCTTTATTCTGTAATCCAGCTTGTCCTGAGTGCAGCTGACGGGACGTTAAACTCCAAGAACTAGCAGTAATCCTGTAACCAAGCCCTCAACATCACAGTTATGCCCAGCTCCAGGTCACAGAACATGTACCCTTCATGTTTGAGGTTTTGAAGGCTGCCGTGAGCAACCTCCAGCTCTTCCCGTTCAGGATGATAGCAGTGTCAGAGAGGTGAAAGTCGCACCTTTCTCGGCAAGTTCTGGTTCATGCAACGTTACGTTCTGTAAGATTGTTACTGTGTCAATATTATATGTACGTAATGCATGAAATTTTGACGGGAGATATTCGACTCCCTTTTTCAGCTATTTGACTCCCTTCTCAGCCTTGGTTGAAATTTACATGAGCCTTTTGTGTGTGTGTGTGTTGGGTGGTGGGGGGGGGGGGGGGGGGGGGGAGGACAAAAAAAGAGGGGTGGGGGGTGGGGTCAAGGAGGGCTTTCAGACGTTGAATAATGGAGTGATGAGAACCTTTATTATTTAGTCGCAACTGCTTACACCAGTTTCACTTACCCTGACCCGTTTTCAAAGTCAAAGGAGATTTTTCAGTCACCTTGACCCGTTTTCAAAGTCACAGGAAATTTAGGTATCATGGAAAGAAAAGGAGTTGTGTTTTTTGATGTGAATGTTTATCACTATTGATAACTGATAAAAACAAAGCATAACTTGGGCAGAATAAGCGTGAAAACATTTACTTGTGTTGCAAAATGTTATGGGGGGGGGGGGGGGGCAGTATTGCCTTTGTCAAGATGGCTTTTTGATATTATTGTTACAGTCTTTACTTTCAAGAATTTTTGTTGTTTAACTCCACTGAGAGGCTGACACAAGTTTGAATCTGTTGTGGAACCCCTTTATACCAGAGCATTCGGGACCATTAAAGTCGCTTCTCGGCCGAACTTTCTACTACTAAAACTGAGGCTGCAAGGAAATCAGTTCAGTGGGGGCACTGGAATCGGCTTGTCTGAAAGCACAAATTCATCGAGCTTTTCACACTGTACTGGATGCTGTGTAACCATACTTGCAATTTTAATCATTTCTTTGACACCACATCAGCTCGTTGTAAAGCCCTCCTTCTGGCCAGTAGTTTGCGCGTGTTTGTCTTTTCCTCCCTTTCACCGTTGTATTCACTGTTGTTGTTTGCCTCATACTTTGTCTGTACTTGTTTGTCTCTTGCAAATATTTCCCACTCCGTTCAGATTGTACTTCTTTCCTGAAGTAATGTCTGTTCTTCTCTTCATGATTGTTTGGGTAATGCATTCGGTCTCAACGTGAAAGCACGGAGATACGTAAAATGGAGATACTTAGAAATCTAGGTAAGGGGGGTGAGCGAAAACTCAAGTTGACCTGGAGTTAAGACGTACAAAGTGTAATGCTGTTTCATTCGCCTGCTTCCTGTGGTGGTTCGATCGGTATTTATGCAGTAGAAATACCTTTCTTCCCCCTTCAAACTTGAGCTCCTCAGGGCGCAGCCATATGGGTTCGCTCTTCACCAGTGAAGACCAGAAAAAGTTTGGCTCGTGACGTAATAGACTTGCCACATATGCTGTTCACAGGCACAGTCTGCCAGATGTAAAAAAGCAACGCTCACGGCCGTGTTTTGCGACTTTCAAATGTTGATCGTTCACAAAGCAGGCGTTAGATTGAAACTGTTGTGGGTATATTATATATATTCCATTTCTGTTGATCGGGCCAGTGGCGTTTCCTTGCTGTGGGTCCCCATTAATGCAATTCGGTTTCAGTGGAATCCTGATGTAAATGGTAATGTTGGTTCAACTTTGTTAAAGATTTTTCTGGACCGTGTCTTGCAATTTATAGACAAATGTAATTGATTAAGCGAGTTGAGTCTCATGCTGCAGTAAATGTATTGCCGTAAAACAAAACAAAAACAAACAAACAAAAAACAACAGAAAAACAAAAAAACAAAAAACAAAAACAACCTCCGGATCACACACACTCAAAAGACAATATTGATTCCTTATATTGGAAATTCACAAAACAAGGAACAACATTTCAGCAAATTGCATTTTTTGGGGGGTAACACTTGAAGGAAAGTGTCTGCCACTTGTAAAAACGCAAACAAGAAAAGCAACAGCAACAAACAAACAATTACAGATACGTCTGCTTCCTCTAAAAGTGTTCTAATGTTCACGTTTTGTAGTTTAGGTTACTCTTCCTCTTCTTTTCTCTCTGTATTTTATTTTTATTGTCCCTTTGGAATACTGACAGTCACGATTGTATCAGGTTTTTATTGTGTGTAAATGATTGAAATCACTACTGTGGATGGCGTGACAAAGGTGTCTAATTATTGCAAGCATTTGGCCCCCGTGTACTGTTGGCTCTGCGCATAATACCTTCGAAACTCGTTTCGAGTCATGAACACATCTGCACAAGCCATCCACGCATTTATCATCTATGATTTGTATGTATAGTGCGTGCGTGTGTGTTTGCGTGCGCGCAAAACTTAATATTTGGTTTTGATTTGAAGAATTTGTTGAGATACATCCTTTTTCGATAGTTGTTTGTTTTTGTTTTTTGATGTTTCGTATAACAGAAGAAAGACGAGTTTTCTGTGCATGTTTGTGTGGTGAAATTTTATGCCAGAAGGGCGGGGTGGGGTTTAAAATGAAATATTGTGTGTTTTTCTGTTTTAGTTTTTTTGGAGTAAGACGTAGCTGTGATTGCATGTCGATGATTGTGTTTGAATGGGGACAAAGCCAATGTGTGTTTATACATTGTACAATTTTTATGATAAGAATAACACGTATTTCGATTTCTAACTTTCTGCATAAACATTTTACATGTAGCCAGGCGTTGAAGTGAAATTTGGTGTCACTTGACTGTACAGAAAGAACAATTTGGAGCGAGCATACGACACACAGTATATTATGTACTATATTGTGTTGTACAGAAAGAACCTGGTGTCAGAAAGACAACTGCCAACAAAATTTGTTGTGCTTATTGTTACTAGTGCTAGTTTTCCACCCTTGGACTTTTTATGTGTTGTAGGAACGTCATCCATTTTACGTCATTGATGGGTGGGAGAGTGGCGAGAGAGAGAAAGAGAGAGAGAGAGAGAGAGAGAGAGAAAGAGATGGGAGAATGATTGCTGACGAGACAGAGTGAGGGAGTTTGTTGACATTTACATGCATTATTAATTAGCCCAAGTTACGAACCTTTGCAATTATTTTTCCGTTTTGTTGAAGCTTATCAATGGTTTATCTGGCCATTTCACTCATCAGCTGTACTAATATCCCTTTGGTCACCGTCTCCTCTTCTTGTGTTTGCTTGTAATTGTTCAATAAAGTTGGGTTTTTTAAACTGCGCCAGTGTTGCGAGTCTGACGGCGCGTCGTTGTGCTGACGATGGCCACATCTCGGTGAACGCTGACGCATGCATGTGTGTCGGATAAACAAGGAACACGAACAGAGGGAAAATAACACACACACACACACACACACACACACACACACACACACACACACACACACACACACACACACACAGAGCAACAACAACAAGGAAGTTCTGACACAAAGTGGTTCAAGTGAGGTACTGGGTTGTGGGTAATTACTGGTACCCCGCGGTGGGTTACCGCAGATACGGAAGTCGAACTAACAACGATTCTCAGTTTTCAAGTTTTGCGTAGGTCAGCATGTAACTCGGCATGTTTTGTTCGCCCTTTTATATAGCACTTTTGTCTGCTCTCGAGCAGACTCACTGCGCGCATGTCGTATATGATTGTGAACGAGTGTATCCTTTTTTTATAGCGCGTATTTTTAATATCCACGGAAGTGGTGTACTGATAGCGCTCTTTGGTTGCTGCATGGCTGGTGCCACGTGAAACTGCTGCCGTCTCGGCGCAAGTTCTGTGTACACCATTCAACCATGCACCAGTTTACAGTGTCACTTCATGCAAAGCCACATAGGTAAGGGTGTGTGTGTGTAGCTGTAGCCTGCCACCTGCACTCTTGGCGGAATGACCGGGATCTTTTACGTGCTACTGCGGTAACACGGGGATGGAACGGATACCGAAATAAGAGTCAGCACCGAATGTTGACCCTAGAGAAAACAATTTTCCCGCCGCTCCTGCCGGACTCAAACCCGGGACCTTTCGATCACGAGTGCGACGCTCTAACCACTGAGCTATCTTCGCTCCCCAGAATGTGCCTTTCTAATTTATGCCGTCTCCGTTTACTCCTCTCTCTCTCTCTCTCTCTCTCTCTCTCTCTCTCTCTCTCTCTCTCTCTCTCTCTCTCTCTCTCCCTCCTTAAGCCTGGCGTAGGTCAGCATGTACCATAGCATATTTTGTCCTGTAACAAGGATTCTGCTGTCTCCGCTGATTCTGCTGACCCCCCACCCCATTCCTTCGGTTTCGTTTCTTAATCCTCTATGTTTTTAACCGTCACGACTGTGTGGCACGTAAACTTCACGATCACCCATTCATCTTGTTACATGTATATGTATAGGTTTTACTTTATTTGTGTAGAGGTCGATTTTGTAGACTTGAGAAAGGGTTTTACAAAGAAGATGAGTTTTGAGTTTGATCGTCCTGAGGTGGCCCATCTGTGCTGTTGACAGCTAGGACGTTCAAATCCAACAACTAAATGTTTGTTACACAACGTAGCGTTACTGTGCGGAGATGACAATGCTATGTCAGGAATAGACTTGAGGATCAACTTTTATTTCAAATGCACAGATAAAAAATGGGCGCAAAGGAAAGGCTTCTCGTCTGTTGAAGAAAACAGCAAAGCGCAGAATGTTTTTTGCGTACACGGAGGGCTCACTCACCAAAAGACCAACAAATTAGGCTGGGGTTTCGCTGTAAAGCAAGGTAAGACCACCCATAACGTGCACGCGTTTTATGTTGAAGACGCATTTCAAGAGGTTTTGAAGCATTTAGTGTCGTATGGAATGGAGTTGAAGACGCAAAAGGCCCCTTCGACGCGACAAAAATGACAAATGAAAACCACAAAAAACCCCACAACAACAACAGCTAAAAACCACCACAACAAAAAACAACAAACACCACACACACACACACACACACACACACATATATATATATATATATACATATATATATCTATAAAATCGGGCACTCGTTACCCATCTCTGGCAGCCCAGCATCTGTGTCTGATGTTGCTACACGCCAGTACTTTTAAACGTACCGTTACTATTATTACCACAGCTACACTGTGCTGCTGCTGCTCTGCTACAACAAGTGACAGTTCATAACATGCCCGTAGGATGGCAGATGTAATAACAAACTAACAAAGCCCGAAACGGGGTTAGGCATAGACATATAATAACATGTGAAGAATGAGAAGAAGAAGGCCGGGAAGTCCTTTCAAAGTTCTACTCAGTCGTTGCTTGATTTCTGCCTGTTATGACCACACTGGCTCAACGTTGTCGTGGTCGTCATTTTGCCATCGGCAGTGAAGATGTAGTTTCCAGCTACATAGAGTCGAGGCGGCCTTTTTGTTAGCGTGGTTGCCACATTGGAAGCGATGGTGCCCAAGGCTCTCGCCACGCCCGCCACGCTGTTGGCCAAGGTCAGGTCGTCCGAGTAGATGTAGAAAGGCGTGTCGACGGTTGTGCTCGGCCGGACCGTGACGGTGATGGCGTCCATCGACACTCGACCCACCACCGGCCGTTCTTCACCTGAAGTTGGCAACACGACACGGTGAACTTGGGGGACTTGAAAGCACGGAGTTGACAACATAACATTTTGAACTGGGGCGACTTGAAAGCACGGAGTTGGCAACATAACATTGTGAACTTGGGGCGACTTGAAAGCACGGAGTTGGCAACATAACATTGTGAACTTGGGGCGACTTGAAAGCACGGAGTTGGCAACATAACACTGTGAACTTGGGGCGACTTGAAAGCACGGAGTTGACAACATAACATTTTGAACTTGGGGCGACTTGAAAGCACGGAGTTGGCAACATAACACTGTGAACTTGGGGCGACTTGAAAGCACGGAGTTGACAACATAACACTGTGAACTTGGAGCGACTTGAAAGCACGGAGTTGGCAACATAACACTGTGAACTTGGGGCGACTTGAAAGCACGGAGTTGACAACATAACAGTGTGAACTTGGGGCGACTTGAAAGCGCGGAGTTGGCAACACGACACAGTGAACTTTGGGGGCCTTGAAAACATGGAGTTGGCAATATAACGACGAATGCAGTAAACCACCACCACCACCACCACCCCACCCCCCCCCCCCCCCACACACACACACATACACGTACACAAACAGTCTGGCAACAATGTACATGTTGTCTGCTGTAACTACAACAACTGCCTTTAAGTATTCTGGTGGGATGTTGTCTGGGCCAGGGGCCTTGGCGATCTTAATCTTCTTAACTGCTTGCTCGACCATTTCTTTGATGATGGGTCCCACGTTGAATTCAAGACTTAGCAACCACAGTATCAAGGAAAATGAATGTCCACTCAAGGAAAAAACAGTGGTCTCACCGTCCAGTGTGGTCACGACGCCCTTGTTGGACAACTGTCGGCTGTAGCCGTCTGCGTAACCGATGGAGAATGTGGCGATTGTCTCCTCCTTGTCCAGCCTGAAACACAGAGCAGGGAAAACGTGCTCCTGAGGTCAGAATGTCCTTGGCAGACACTGAAGTAGCGACTGACTAACTGTCCTCTCATTGTCCAAGCTCGCACATCGTAACTGGGTCGATTCATGTATAATCAGCTTAAGACACAGAAAACTTCCCGATGTTCTTAAAATGCATAACCGCCATAGATTCAAGTCTGAATATAACCTGAAGTAGTTAATACAGGAACGTAAATGAGACACACGTACGAGCGATGAAGAGAGGTATGCATTATTCTGGATAGAGGACTCGCTCTCAACTGTAGCTATTTTGAACACATAAATTACACGCAAGCCCCATGGCAGTTCTCCTTAATGAACACAGAATTTGCAGAAAATAGTAGTTGGCTTGAACGCACGATGTCAACTTACACATAAGTCTGACCATAACCGACGCGTCGGCCGGGTGGCAGCAGTTTGACCATGTTTGGGTGTGCAATCCAGCAGAGGGCTGGCCGCAGTCCAACGTCCTGAATGACCTTGACAGTCGCCTCACTAGGGTCTGCACGTCAACACGGTTCAGCACTTCAGACACGTAGTACAAAGGTGAATGCTGTTGTTGTTAGGTTCCCCATCTGAAAACTCCGGGGGTTACCCCGTCTATTCAATTTGCAGATTGACAAATGCATTCCATAGGATGAGAGGATTGCGAGTAACCATTTAAAAAGTTTTTTTATTTTTATTTTTTATCCCGAAACATGGGCAGCCACTCGCCGTCTTCGGACGCTGTATCTACATTTCTGGAAGGTGGATGCTGTCATGCAAGGCGCTTATCGTGGCTGAAGATAGTCCCCACATACATAACATTTTTATATTACATTTTAATATAGCCTTGGTGTTCTTGGTGGCGTCAGCGTGTTGTGACGCTGCCCAAAGAAGGCGGAAAAGGTGAATGATTTTGATGCTTTTACAAAGCGGCAGTCCGTAGAGACAGCTTCCCTGTCACACTGGCGGAGGTAGATGAGGAAAGTCTAGACACAGTCACTTACATACTTGACAGCGCTCTATACAGATACGTACAGGCAGTTACATACCTAGCGGCATTTCATACAGACAGACCTGGCGCCGGTAGGGGCAGACAGGTAGTTACATACCTGGCGGCGGTCCATACAGACAGGTAGTTACATACCTGGCGGTTTCCATACAGACAGGTAGTTACATACCTGGCGGAGGTTCATACAGACAGGTTGTTACATACCTGGCGGACGTCCATACAGAAAGCTAGTTACATACCTGGCGGAGGTTCATACAGACAGGTAGTTACGTACCTGGCAGACGTTCATACAGAAAGGCAGTTACATACCTGGCGGAGGTTCATACAGACAGGCAGTTACATACCTGGCGCCCGTCCATACAGATCGGTGCCCGGTCAGTCATATACCTACCATACAGACAGGCACCCAGCCACCTACATACCTGGCAGTGGTCCGTACAAACAGGTGAGAGACAGAATTTGTTTCTTAACGTCAACGGAGGCGAGTAGGCCTGTTAGGGACGGGGACGAGTGGGAAAAGGGGGAAGACCAAGGCTGCCGTGGACCGTCGCCAGAACAACAACAACAACAACAACAACAACAACAAAAACAGTGTCCGTCCGGCATTGCGCAGCGACCACCGCACCACGCAATTGCTGTCTCAACTGCTATGCAGAACAGTCACAAAGACAATGTCCATAGCTCCGCCGTTGGGAAACAACTGAAGCAAAAGCCCAGCTCCACTTCCCTGCTCTTGATCTCTTCTGGGCTAACTTGTGGGTCCAGCACCACCTCCCTCCTCTTGATCTCGCCTGGACCCGCAAAAGCGTCTAACTTCTTCGTGAGAGTCCAGCTCACCTCCCTCCTCTTGATTTCGCCTGGACTCTGCGTTTTTGACAAACAGGTGCATGGTCAGTCAGCTATGTACCTGGTGGCAGTCCATACAAACAGGTGCCTGGTCAGTCAGTTACGTACCTGGTAGCAGTCCATACAAACAGGTGCCTGGTCCGTCATTTATGTATTTGGTGGCAGTCCATACAAACAGGTGCCAGGTCAGTCAGTGATGTACCTGGTGGCAGTCCACACAAACAGGTGCCTGGTCAGTCAGTTACGTACCTATTGGCAGTCCATACAGACTGTTGCCAAGTCGGACAAAGTCCAGGTCTGTTGCAAAGCCCCGCAGGACGGCTGGCGTGTTTGCGGCCTGCAGTTTGACACCGCTGTTTCTGCACGATCACAGGCAACATCAATCCGTGTCATATATGTAATGGAGCTTATGACAAGGTACTAACATTGTTTGGTCTAGTGCATAATTCCACGTTTATGTCACAGAATGTCTAGTGCCTGATTCCATGTTTCTGTAACAGAGCGTCTAGTGCCTGATTCCATGTCTCTGTAACATGGTGTCTAGTGCCTGATTCGTTGTATCTGTAACAGAGCGTCTAGTGTCCGATTCCATATCTCTGTAACATGGTGTCTAGTGCCTGATTCCATTTCTCTATAACATGGTGTTTAGTGCCTGGTTCCATGTCTCTGTAACAGAGCGTCTAGCGCCTGATTCCATATCCCTATAACATTGCGTCTAGTGCCTGATTCCATGTCTCTGTAACATGGTGTCTAGTGCCTGATTCCATGTCTCTGTAACATGGTGTCTAGTGCCTGATTCCATGTCTCTGTAACATGGTGTCTAGTGCCCGATTCCCTATATATGGAACAGAGCGTCTAGTACCTGATTTCTTGTATCTGCAACAGAGCGTCTAGTGCCTGATTCCATGTCTCTGTAACATGGTGTCTATTACCTGATTCGTTATATCTGCAACAGAGCGTCTAGTGCCTGATTCCATGTCTCTGTAACATGGTGTCTAGTGCCCGATTCCCTATATATGGAACAGAGCGTCTAGTACCTGATTTCTTGTATCTGCAACAGAGCGTCTAGTGCCTGATTCCATGTCTCTGTAACATGGTGTCTATTACCTGATTCGTTATATCTGCAACAGAGCGTCTGGTGCCTGATTCCATGTCTCTGTAACATGGTGTCTATTACCTGATTCGTTATATCTGCAACAGAGCGTCTGGTGCCTGATTCCATGTCTCTGTAACATGGTGTCTATTACCTGATTCGTTATATCTGCAACAGAGCGTCTGGTGCCTGATTCCATGTCTCTGTAACATGGTGTCTATTACCTGATTCGTTATATCTGCAACAGAGCGTCTGGTGCCTGATTCCATGTCTCTGTAACATGGTGTCTATTACCTGATTCGTTATATCTGCAACAGAGCGTCTGGTGCCTGATTCCATGTCTCTGTAACATGGTGTCTATTACCTGATTCGTTATATCTGCAACAGAGCGTCTGGTGCCTGATTCCATGTCTCTGTAACATGGTGTCTATTACCTGATTCGTTATATCTGCAACAGAGCGTCTGGTGCCTGATTCCATGTCTCTGTAACATGGTGTCTATTACCTGATTCGTTATATCTGCAACAGAGCGTCTGGTGCCTGATTCCATGTCTCTGTAACATGGTGTCTATTACCTGATTCGTTATATCTGCAACAGAGCGTCTGGTGCCTGATTCCATGTCTCTGTAACATGGTGTCTATTACCTGATTCGTTATATCTGCAACAGAGCGTCTGGTGCCTGATTCCATGTCTCTGTAACATGGTGTCTATTACCTGATTCGTTATATCTGCAACAGAGCGTCTGGTGCCTGATTCCATGTCTCTGTAACATGGTGTCTATTACCTGATTCGTTATATCTGCAACAGAGCGTCTGGTGCCTGATTCCATGTCTCTGTAACATGGTGTCTATTACCTGATTCGTTATATCTGCAACAGAGCGTCTGGTGCCTGATTCCATGTCTCTGTAACATGGTGTCTATTACCTGATTCGTTATATCTGCAACAGAGCGTCTGGTGCCTGATTCCATGTCTCTGTAACATGGTGTCTATTACCTGATTCGTTATATCTGCAACAGAGCGTCTGGTGCCTGATTCCATGTCTCTGTAACATGGTGTCTATTACCTGATTCGTTATATCTGCAACAGAGCGTCTGGTGCCTGATTCCATGTCTCTGTAACATGGTGTCTATTACCTGATTCGTTATATCTGCAACAGAGCGTCTGGTGCCTGATTCCATGTCTCTGTAACATGGTGTCTATTACCTGATTCGTTATATCTGCAACAGAGCGTCTGGTGCCTGATTCCATGTCTCTGTAACATGGTGTCTATTACCTGATTCGTTATATCTGCAACAGAGCGTCTGGTGCCTGATTCCATGTCTCTGTAACATGGTGTCTATTACCTGATTCGTTATATCTGCAACAGAGCGTCTGGTGCCTGATTCCATGTCTCTGTAACATGGTGTCTATTACCTGATTCGTTATATCTGCAACAGAGCGTCTGGTGCCTGATTCCATGTCTCTGTAACATGGTGTCTATTACCTGATTCGTTATATCTGCAACAGAGCGTCTGGTGCCTGATTCCATGTCTCTGTAACATGGTGTCTATTACCTGATTCGTTATATCTGCAACAGAGCGTCTGGTGCCTGATTCCATGTCTCTGTAACATGGTGTCTATTTCCTGATTCGTTATATCTGCAACAGAGCGTCTGGTGCCTGATTCCATGTCTCTGTAACATGGTGTCTATTACCTGATTCGTTTTATCTGCAACAGAGCGTCTGGTGCCTGATTCCATGTCTCTGTAACATGGTGTCTATTACCGATTCGTTATATTGCAACAGAGCGTCTGGTGCCTGATTCCATGTCTCTGTAACATTGTCTATTACCTGATTCGTTATATCTGCAACAGAGCGTTGGTGCCGATTCCATGCTCTGTAACATGGTGTCTATTACCTGATTCGTTATATCTGCAACAGAGCGTCTGGTGCCTGATTCCATGTTCTGTAACATGGTGTCTATTACCTGATTCGTTATATCTGCAACAGAGCGTCTGGTGCCTGATTCCATGTCTCTGTAACATGGTGTCTATTACCTGATTCGTTATATCTGCAACAGACGTCTGGTGCCTGATTCCATGTCTCTGTAACATGGTGTCTATTACCTGATTCGTTATATCTGCAACAGATCGTCTGGTGCCTGATTCCATGTCTCTGTAACATGGTGTCTATTACCTGATTCGTTATATCTGCAACAGATCGTCTGGTGCCTGATTCCATGTCTCTGTAACATGGTGTCTATTACCTGATTCGTTATATCTGCAACAGATCGTCTGGTGCCTGATTCCATGTCTCTGTAACATGGTGTCTATTACCTGATTCGTTATATCTGTAACAGATCGTCTGGTGCCTGATTCCATGTCTCTGTAACATGGTGTCTCGTGCCTGATTCGTTGTATCTGTGACAGTGTGAGCGTCTAGTGGCTGATTCCATGTCGGTGCAACAAATCTTCTAGTGCTTGATTCCATGTTTCTCTAACAGAACGTTGACGTCTTGTGCCTGATTCTATGTTTTTCTAAAGGTATTGATCCTCTTTTGATCACTGTCCTGTGACTACACGATGTACGATCACTTGCTATGGGAACCCACAGACCCTGCTGTCACCGTGGAGCGACTGATCGTGTAATGTAGATTTCAAACATGCTCTAATGTTCTTTCGTCCTAGCTCCGACAGAGTAAAATAATACTGACATCACGATCTGTCGTTTCCCATTACAACTGATCGTACATCATGTAGTCACAGGACCTTGATCAAAGGTGGATTAACAGAACGTTCAACGTCTCCTGCCTGATTCCATATTTCTCTAAGAGAACGTTAACGTCTAGAGCCGGTTTCCGTCTTTCTGTAACAGATCGTCTCGTGCCTGATTCCGTGTTCCTGTAACAGAACGTCTTGTGCCTGATTCCACGTTCGTGTAACATAACGTCTTGTGCCTGATTCCATGTTCCTGTAATAGCGTCTAGTGCCTGAATCCGTGTTCCTGTAACAGAACGTTTTGTGTCTTATTTCATGTTTTTGTGAGAGAACATCTTGTGCCTGATTCCATGATCATATAACAGAACGTGTTGTGCCTGATTCCATGCTCCTGCTGATTCCACGTTCTGTAACAGAAGGTTTTGTGCCTGATTCCATGTTCCTGTAACAGAAGGTATTGTGAATGATTCCACGTTCCTGTAACAGAACGTATTGTGCCTGATTCCATGTTCCTGCAACAGAACGTATTGTGCCTGATTCCATGTGCCTATAACAGAGAAGAGTGGAAAAATTGCCTGTAAAATGTGACGCCTGTGAGGAAGGTGGCGAGTTGCTGGCGGGTGAAGCAGTCATTGTCACACTCACAGAGTGACAAAGCTCCTTACCTGTAAGGTGTGACAGCTGTGAGGAAGGTGGCGAGTTGTTGGCGAGTGAAGCGTTCGTCATTCCAAGCCTGGGCAAATTGAGTCATCAAGCTGTGAACTGGCACTCCCAGCTCGCTACACAGCTGTCGGAGGGGAAGGTTAGTTAGTTAGTTGGTAAGTTAGTAACCTGTTAATTTTGGGTGAAACGCCGTTCATCAAATAAGCAAAATCCTGATATACTTACTGTTCATAAAACTCGTCACTTGGTTGAAAGAGGAGAAGGCGGAAAATGAATGAATGAACCGCGAAGGTATCAGTTAAAAAAACAGAATTCCTGGCAGGAGTCGAAGATATTGAGACGGTGGGAACCGAGGACAGTTCTGGATTCACAGCAGACAGGACCTCAGTTGAACCGTATTCAGACGGCGAGGACCTCGGTTAAACCATATTCGGACGGTGAGGACCTCGGTTAAACCATATTCAGAAGGTGAGGACCTCGGTTAAACCATATTCAGACGGCGAGGACCTTGGTTAAACCATATTCAGACGGTGAGGACCTCGGTTAAACCATAGTCAGACGGTGAGGACCTCGGTTAAACCATATTCAGAAGGTGAGGACCTCGGTTAAACCATATTCAAACGATGGAAACCTTTGACAGCTCTGGATTCACAGCAGAAGGAGCTCACTTAAACCATATTCAGAGGGCGAGGACCTCAGTTAAACCACGTTTAGAGGGTGGAAACCTTTGACAGCTCTGGATTCTCAGCAAACAGAACGTCAGCTTTGCACCCGCGACGTCCCACTGAGGCGGAAGCGAGAAGTTAAGGTAGCGTGCAGCCAGTTACGTTGAAGTGTTGTTGGTTATGCTTTGCGAGCAGGGCACTCGGAACATTGGTGTTTATGCGTTATTAAAAGTAAGGTGTGTGTGTGTGTGTGTGTGTGTGTGTGTGTGTGTGTGTGTGTGTGTGTGTGTGTGTGTGTGTGTGTGTGTGTGTGTGTGTGTGTGTGTGTGTGTGTGTGTGTGTGTGTGTGTGTGTGTGTGTGTGTGTGTGTGTGTGTGTGTGTGTGTGTGTGTGTGTGTGTGTGTGTGTGTGTTGTGTGTGTGTGTGTGTTCGTGTGTGTGTGTGTGTGTGTGTGTGTGTGTGTGTGTGTGTGTGTGGTGTGTGTGTGTGTGTGTGTGTGTGTGTGGTGTGTGTGTGTGTGTGTGTGTGTGTGTGTGTGTGTGTGTGTGTGTACGTACTTGCATGCGTGCGTGTGTATGCATGTGTGCGTGCGTGCGTGCGTTGCGTGCGTGCGTGCGTGCGTGCGTGCGTGCGTGCGTGCGTGCGTGTGGTGTGTGTGTGTGTGTGTGTGTGTGTGTGTGTGTGTGTGTGTGTGTGTGTGTGTGTGTGTACGTACTTGCATGCGTGCGTGCGTGTGTATGCGCGTGTGTGCGTGCGCCTCACCTGCATGAGCGCGGGGAGATGCTGAGGTTGACAGCCGTTACGTGACATACCCGAGTCCACCTTGATCACCACAGAGGGGCATGGAAGCTGCCAGAGAAAAGTCATAATTATGTCCGTCTAGAGTCCACTTTGATCACAGTGTGTGAAGGGTGGGGAGAGAAAGGGGGGGGGAGGGTGAGGGGAAGAAAACTGCCATGTAACGTAGCGAATGTCCTGTTAAATCCACACTGATCACCGGGGGGGGGGAGGGGGGCGGGAGGAGAGGAGGCAGATTAGAGGGGTTGCAGGGGGAGGAAACTGCAGTATAACATAGCGAATGTCCTGTTAAATCCACACTGATCACAACAGTGGGGTGTGGGTGGGGGGTAGAGGGGTTGCAGGGGGAGGAAACTGCAGTATAACATAGTGAATGCCCTGTTAAATCCACACTGATCACAATAGTGGGGTGTGGGTGGGGGGTAGAGGGGTTGCAGGGGGAAGGAACCTGCTATGTAACGTAGTAAATGTCCTGTTAAATCCATGGGGAGGGGGTGGGTGGTCTGAAGGGTGGGGCGGGGGGGGGGGGGGGGGGGTCGAAGGAGGTGGGGGAGGGGAGAGGAGCGGGCCGCCAGCAGCTAAGTATCGTCAACGATCTCTGTGGAACTTTGCTGCTGCAAGTTGTCATAGGCCGTCGTGAGCGGATTGAACCCTTTCAGCCCTGGGGGGCTCTAATAATGCTTCTGCAGCCTCTGCTGCATGGGCGTTTCTAGCCTTGCCGCTCAAAAACCACAGCCGCTGTGTTTAGAGCTCATTATCTCCCCTTCAGCATAAAGTAGAGTAAGTAAGTAACTTGGTGTTTTACGCCCACTCAACCATTACGGTTATATCAGCGCGAGACAGTAAGTAAACATTGTGCTTAACGTCCACAGAAACCGCAAAGCTTATTAGGGACGGGGAGAAGGGGGGAAAGGGGGTATGGAGATGGGGGAAGAGGGAGATTATATACCTATCGCTACACTGTCACCACCAGAATGATTCCTGCATTAAGATGGGCAGCGATGAGAGCCATTTTAATGTTTCAGCAGGCAGTGATGGACAAAGTCACAAGACAGTGTCCACAAACCACAACCTTTGTGAAGAGAAAGGAGAGCCGAAGCGGTATCGAACCGAGGTCTTTCCGCTTACCAGCCTAACGCCTTACCGCTAGGCCAAACCGGCTCACAGGGCGAGACATAAGGTGGAACTACCAAAATTTGCACACATTATTAAAAATGAACAAGTAACACTGTGCTCGGTTTTCAATAAATATCATTCATTTACTATCTTTCAGCAGTCGGCGGAAGACGAAGAACGGATATTTGAGGTTTTATTACTTCTTCTTTTTTCAGCATCGAAGATAGTCTGAAAACTGTCTGTTATTTCCACACTATCTTGCCGACCGGTTTCGCACACTTTCTCGCTTGACTCTGATAAAGAATCAGCAACGTCCGGATCAAAATCACAGTTCTCGTCAACAAACACCTCAGCCTAAACCTCCCTGAGTGTGTAGCGTCGGTGCTTGCTCATGATGTTGCAGAATTTGGAAAATACGAAGAAATTCAGCGAAATTTGGTCTGATTGCGGCACGTGGGAATAGTTGAAGAAAGTGGGTTGTAGAGACCATCTTCTTTCATTAGTACGCATAGTTTTACGACTTCGAAAACCAATTTGATGAATCGAGTTTCTGTGTCGGACTCCGAGTCGGACAAGACTGTTCAGCGGCGCCCTACACCGGGCGGAATGAGTTAAACCCAAACCACTGACCTGGCTGGAGTGTCCAGGCCAGGCTGCCCACTGTCTCAGAAAGGCTTCTGTCGACACTGTAGGCGTCAGCTGATGCTGTCGCATGACGGCCTCCTCCTCCTTCACACAGTTCCCTGAACGAGGGAGAGACATCCACAGCTGTCGGTCAATACTGTTACCTGCTACCTGCTACCTGTGAGCTCGAGGGTGGAGAAAAGCGCTATATAAAAGCAATCGACAGCAACAACCTGCTCAAGAAAAATAAGATTTACCTCCCTTTGAGGACCAAAAGGCTAGGACACCAGTCTCAGGGCAGGAGACTGACTCTTTTTCATCCAGCTCACAGCGTTGTCTGTTTCTGTGTAACATTTACACTTAGCTTAAACTGGAACAGACACCGCTGAGATTTTGTAGTGTTTCCGTGGCTGCAGCGACTGAGATTTGATCAAGGTCAACACAACTTGTAGAAAAGACGAAGTTCAATGTAGGTTAGTATCAAGGCAAGTTTGTAAGTAAGTAAGTAAGTAAGTAAGTAAGTAAGTAAGTAAGTAAGTAAGTAAGTAAGTAAGTAAGTAAGTAAGTAAGTAAACATGGTGCTTAACGTCCACAGAAACCGCACGGCTTATTAGGGACGGGGAGAAGGGGGGGAATGGAGTATGGAGGTGGGGGAAAGGGAGATTATATACCTATCGCTACACTGTCACCACCAGAATGACTTCTGCATTAAGATGGGCAGCGATGAGAGCCATTTTAATGATTCAGTAGGCAGTGATGGACAAAGTTACAAGACAGTGTCCACAAACCACAACCTTTTTGAAGAGAAAGGAGAGCTGAAGCGATATCGAACCGAGGTCCTTCCGCTTACCAGCCTAACGCCTTACCGCTAGGCCAAACCGGCTCAAGTTTGAATGATCTCGCAGCTTAAATAGTCGCCAAGAAAGAGCCCATGAAAATATTTCACCGAGTCTGAAAAGACGCAAAAAAATCGAAAAAGGCACTTTGCATTGTTGTGATCGTGTTTACATTAAACACTCAGACAAATTTTCCGTCTGATCGAATATAAATTTACCGAGATAAACTGAAAAGAACAGAGAGAGAGAGAGAGAGAGAGAGAGAGAGAGAGAGAGAGAGAGAGAGAGAGAGAGAGAGAGAGAGAGAGAGAGAGAGAGAGAGAGAGAGAGAGAGACAGACAGACAGACAGAGAGAGAGAGACGAGAAGAGACAGAGAGACAGAGACAGAGATAGAGACAGAGACAGACAGAGACAGACTGACAGACAGACAGAGACAGACAGAAGAAAAGAAAAGTGCTGCCTTTCTGACGTCCATGTGACCTTGAAATACTGTCACGGTCTTTAAAGGTAATATAACCAGATAGAACTGCATAATGCTCATTAGGTACTTAGTACTTGGATTATAACGTCCTGTCAACCTCACAGGGTCACCTCAGGACAACACAACGGTTATAATCATACAAAACGAGAAATTCTTCACTGGAAAAAAAAAAAGTCCAAAAAAACTCAAATGCAAATGTTACCACACAACGAAGTCAAGACAGATGAGACGTGACATCTCCCCCTTTCTCCCCCCCCCCCCGTTTGCGGTTTGAACATAGGCGAAGTCAGTGAAAAGCATCACATGCATGAGGTAGTCTGTATTTAACAAACCACATAAAGTTTGAATTTAAGGGAACTTTTTATTTTTTTATATTTTTTTACCGGCTTTGAATTTCGCAAATTATCTGATATTGCTGTGAGCAAACGTAGCAAAGATCACTTAGAGTGGTATGAACGGATAAAGTCCTGTATTAAGTCAATAAAGTCCATTATAAGTCCTACCATAATGAAGATTAATATATATATATATTTTACATATACCTGTAAAACTGGGGACCACTGCCAACGTGTTCACCACACGTACAGAGAAAATATTGACCATAACACAGCTTTCGAAAATATTTAACGGCAACGAAACGTGTCGCTCTTTTGTGTTCACAATACCGTCGTTCTGCGAGGCTAATGCGGGTCCATTGATTTTTGTTCAAATATTTTGTTTTAGGCGACATCAGAAATTGATTCTACTACTGCCATCAGTTATAAAGAGGTCACCCCACACTCCAAGCCTCGCTTTCCGGCACCCTTCCTCCAAAATCTGCCGTAATTGGTTAAAGTATTGAAAAAAGACTGTATAGCTGAAGCAAAGTTTGTGTAGCTACACGGGACATTACCTATAGATAATCTTCGCACGTCTGTCCACCGAAATAACCCTTACGCTGTTAGCTCCCTTGGTAAAACTTCCGACAGTTTTGGGTACTAAGACTGTGGAATCAACGTAGCATGAAGCACGCACGTAAAACATTGAGCGCGTCCACGCTGGGTAAAAACAACCAACCAAACAAACACAAACTCTTCTCGATTCGAACGATTTTTGTTATTATTTTTTGCTGGCATGAACATTATCAACGGTAAAACTAATTATAAAGAGTTATAAAATAACCCCCACCAAAAACAACAACAACAACCAAAACAAACTAAAACACACACAAACAACCTAAAACAACAACAACAAACAGCAACAAAAACAATAACAACAACCAACCAACCAACCGACCAACTAACCAACTAACCAACCAAACAACAAACAAACAAACAAAAAAGAAACCGTCGATTTAATTTGAGTTGTCTGGTACAAAGTGCCATTTGAGCACCAACGAAAAATTTCGCTAGCCGGAAGTTTTCGGAGAACTATAGACAATGGCAGTGGCTGGAGGAAGGATATATATTAAAAAATATTTAAAAAATGATGCTTGGAGTTTGAGATTCCCCTCTCCCCACCCCACACACCCCTCAAAAACAACAACAACAACAACAAAAAGTAGGGCTAGGTCTGGTGGTAGGTGGGATGGGAGTTGGGGGTTGGGGAGTGGAGGTGGGGGGGGGGGGGGGGGGGGGGGGGGGGTGGGGGGGAGGTTACAACAGCCCGAGTGCACGGACAGTGCAGGTAGTTGGATGAAACCATGAAGTGACAGCGAGTACCAGCTGCTGCCCAGCATTCAGATTTCGATAACAGTTATGGTAAGCCTGTATTGACAAACCGATTCTTCACTAGCACCCGATGAAACTGGATCGGTCAACATTTCACACATTACGCGTAATAATAGGTTTCATTTAGTCACACCAGCAAACATAAACAAATTCAACTATTCAACAACAACTAAGCGTAGCTATATCATACACAATTCCCTCATGTCATTAACAGCTGACTAATAAAGCATCAACCTCGATCCTTAAGAAAGGATTAAAAAGTGTCTTTCGTGAGTACATAGGAAAAAAGAAGGACGTTTTTCACCATAACAGCAAGAGGAAGATATAACCCCCCCCCCCCCAAACTCAGGATAAAAACAACACACACACACACACACACACACACACACACACACACACACACACACCACACACACAACACACACCAACCCACACACACAACACACAAACCCACACCAACAAAAAATAAACAACTTCCCAGCACAAACACACACACACACACACACACACACACACACACACACACACACACACACACAGTGTCATGCACTTTAAAGAAAATAAAACTTAATTTGTGAGAGCTGATCATTTTAAGCAGTAACCATAACACTGATAAGCAAGGATAAATAGGTAAGACAAGAAGACAGGCGCCTGATATCTGTAAGCGAACAGCCACTAGAGACTAGTAGGAAAACAGGAGGCAGACAGGCAGCATGAAAAGTCAGCAATTACAGCACACATAAATGCAAGATGGTAAGATGGAGAGAAGAAAACAGTTTGAAGAACAGTAGCTGAAAGGATGATCGGTGTTAATGACCAGCATAACAAACCCACTGAACAGCAACAACAAAACAAACAAAAACAAAACAAATCATTCAAATGAAAAATCGGGAATGAAATGCAAGGGAAGAAAAACAACACACACGGCCCGGGTTGCACGGACCTTCTCGCCAGAAATGTTAGTAGCATGACGGCCTGGATAATAATAATAATAACAACAAGAAAGGGTACTTAGAGCGCCTAACGAGCACAGGCCCTAAGAGCTTACACATTCTTTAAATAAACTCCAGCACTGCCCCAGCCCGTAAAATTTCCCGGCAGAAAAGTGCACGCACACGCCTGCGAACAGTATATTTTCCGGTCCTATAACAAATATAATTTCAATACCGTGCGTTTTATGAAAATCCATTTACATGGTAATGCGAAAAAGAAAAGAAAAGTAGTCTAAGGATTTCAAATTTTGCGCTTTTAGTGGTCGTTTTCAACTGACATCATAGCAGTAAAAAGGTTAAAGGTACATGTTTTCCAGATTTCTAGTCATACAACACACACGGGTAACACAGCACGCACGTGCTGCACGAAACACTATGCACTTACACGTCAAAAACTCCGTGCTGCACTTGACGCCAAGCTGTTTAGTCTAGAAATCACTGGAGACGGTACAACACCGTTGTCTTCGTGTTCGGCCTGGTACTCACGGTTGACTGGCCGCTAACTATCAAGTATTAATTTAATCGTCCTGATGTATTTGTGTGCCGAATCAGTTACTGAACGTGTTACTGCGTGTTTGGCTCCAGTGTGTTACGTTGACAGCTCCGGTTTTCACGATCTTGCTGGGTCAAGTTTGTGATATTCCTGGATGGCCATTCAAAAACAGAGACGAAAGGGAGGGGAAAAAGAGCGGACACTCATTCAGTTTCGACGACACTGACATTTAGCTGTCCTCGAGTGAGCAGGCCATACGTTGTTTTACTCCCTTTTACTGAATCACAAACGGCCACGGGTCACTGGATTATTTGCCGTCTGCTAGTTTTCGCTCACACCAGCAGCCTGAAGATGACCGGACACAGGAAAAAATGTCCTTTGATACAACTATACGCAAAGGAACGGAGGAGAGTTGAGCCGCTGAAACAGCACTACAAGGTAAGCTAAAATTTGAAGTCCAGTCTGTTTTTCGTTCTGTTGTTGAAAATGAAGGCGCTCCCCCTCCACCCCCCTCTTTTATTTACACTGACCATAGACTGAAGATCAGACTTCGTTTTGTTTGACTTTTATGACAGATTTGTTAAGTCGCGTTTACTGCCTTTCTCACTCACTCTGTTTGAAACCAATGCCTGCCTGCACTACAGACGCGGTGCTGCTCGTTTGCTCCCTGGGAAGCTAATTCACCGGAAACTCCCTCAACCCCAATTAACAACAATAACTACAGAAACAACAACCAACCCCAAAACAAACAAAACAACCTTTTAAGAGGTGTTGTATGTTATGGTTTTATTTTATATTTTAGTAGTGTCGAAATACGCCAAGATAAGTAAGCGTGAATAATAATAATAATAATAATAATAATGTATATTTATCATGCGCTCATCAACGCCTTGAGCACTCACGTGATACATATTAACCTAAATATGATATTCTATACACATGTAGAGCACAGTCCTACCAAAACAATCTACATAAGTGTTATACAGAAAAACAAACAAACACAGTTAGGTCTCGGTTACATTCCACCTTCTTGCTGCAGCTTTTGTGCAAACATTCTACTAGAGTACAACATAATACGTACATTCAGACATGTACATAATGGAAACGTGGATGTAATCTCGATTCCTAAAGCGCCCACTCCACCCCACACACACACACACACACGCACACACGCACGCACGCACGCACGCACGCACGCACGCACCACCACACACACACACACACACACACACACACACACACACACACACACACAAAACAACAACAACAAAACAAAAACAAAATAAACAACAACCCTACACCATCCACAAACTGCGCTCAGAGTGCTTAGAAACAACAACAAAAAACAACAACCTAAGATCGCTTTGGACGCCATACCTTCTAAAAATAGCAGGTGATGGTACACTTATACCATCTAAAAGCCTGATGTGGGGGTAACCCTCTAAAAATGGCAGGTGATGTACACTTATGCCATCTAAAAGCCTGATGTGGGGGTACAGCTACCCCTTAGGCTAAGGCAAAACGGAAAGCCCTTTTGGATATCACAATATTATTGTATGCCATATCTTTTACTTGTATATTATTCCAAAACAACGGTGTTCTTCCTTGGCTTAGTCTGTTTTAGTATTATGAACGGGCAAAACCAGTATTCTCGTGTTGCATTATCATTTGGGACTTTTGAAGTGGGAACAACTTTCCTTAAACAGCACGAATCAGGATTCCGAACGATTTGAGGACACGATAAGGAATAAATTATGGTCTAGAGAATACGGACTTCACCCGTAATCCCATAATAGCTCGTCAGTTCTAAACCTACCACCCACACACGATACTTCTTTGGAAACAAAGGCTGAGCCGCCACTGTCGGTGGTTACTCACCAAGGACCTGGATGAACCCCATCACCCCGGCCTGCCTCAGTTCCTGGCCCTCGTAGGCCGTGGCAACAGCGAAGTGGTGGACGCCATGAGTGTGGAGATGGCGGGCCACAGCTACGCTGCCGTGTCCATAGGCGTTGGCCTTGATCACAGCTATCACCTCTGGACAATGCAGGCGAAACACAGAAACAGTTCTTTCTAACGACAGTCAAGCTACCACCAGGTTACCCCCCAACCCCAACCCTCCAAACAACAAAAACAAACAAACAAACAAACAGCAAACGACGACAATAGCACCCCCCCCCCCCCTAAAAAAATCATATATATATTTAAAAAAATAAATCATTTAGATAACTCAAAATAAGACAATCAGTCAGTCAATCAGCTGGTGTACACACATTGTTGTGTATTGTTGTAATGTTTGATTTGTGGCGCCTTGAGCCCCCCACATAATTATATCGTAGATGGATTCGGCGCATTGTACTGAAATGCATTTATTATCATTATTACATACCTATTTGGGACATATATATCTATAGTGGAGAGCAGCTTTCGGACTGGTGGGTGAATCGATAGCGCAACTAACCATCCAACAGCTTTGTCCTGGCGGATTCAGGTGTGCCCCAAGGTAGCGTTCTTGGCCTAGCGTTGTTTGTCCTATACAGAAATGACTTGCCACAACAAACCTACTCCACACTGGGACTGTTCGCAAATGACACCACCCGTCAGCGCCCCGTCTCCAAAACTGAAGATCAAGCAGTACTCCAAAATGATCTAAATGACCTCGCTGCATGGGAAGGTAGGCGGAACATGTGCTTTCATCCAAACAAACGCGAAATTCTTAGCATCATCAGAGCTCTGAAGAGCCCAGACTACAGGGGAAAAACACACACTCTTCGGTGAAAGACAGGGCCTACAAGGCATTCGTCAGACCGGTACAAAAGTATACAAGCTCTGTCTGTCTGGGATCCGTTGAAGCTGATCAACCTCCAAGAGTCGACCGAGCCAGATGCTGCGAGATGGACTCAGCAGAGGTATCGTAGGACATCTAGAGTGAATGACATGCTGACGACACTAGGCCGGCCATCTCTTCAACATAAACACAGGAAAGCAAGACTTGTGAACTTCTATAACTTCCACCATGGCTCCAAAGGCATTGACAGTCAAGTCATTCAAGTAATCGACACCCTTATGCGGTGAGCATTTTCATAGGATGTCTGTTTTGTGTAGAACGACGTCCAGCTCAGCCCAGTGAATGACTGAGTGACTGAATGAACCAAACCTGTATGCGATGAGCACTTGCTGCGCATGATGCGTACGTTGTGAAGAATGGCATCCAGATCGATTCGCAGGAAGTTGCTGCGTCCGGCCATCTCAAATTGCACGCTTGTTGGCGGCGCTTCCTTTCGTTTGCCGTTCATTATCCTGCTGTGAACGGTGACGTATCTTTTAGACATGCCGCATTCCTCCTCCTCCCACTAGCAGCAGCAGCAGCAGCAGCAGCAGCAGCACCACCACCCCACCACCACCACCACCACCACCACACCACCACCAACAACAACGATACTGACGTGCTAAAAAGAAACAACAAGCATGATAATGATAAAGCTTGAAATGGGCCGTACCCTACCAAACCATCTGAGAAGGATAAGAAGAGAAAACGCTCAGACGACTCGCATGCATACCAGAACTAGGGGTAATATGATCTTAGAAATAAAGAAGTCTGTGCCTGTCTATTATGTATGTATAACATGTGTATGTATATTTGTATACGTATGTTATCCAATGTTGGAACGGGTGTACTGATATGTTCTATAATTGTGTTATATTTGTTATATTGAATTTAAAAAAAAAAATAAAAAAATAAAATAAGTCTGTGCCTGTGGGTCTGTACGTCTGTGTCAACGCCATGCCTTGTCACTCGACCCGCCGTACCTGTTGAGATGAAATTTGGTGCGGAGATTCCTTGGAACACGTGGGTCCTGCGCACCAGTACACACCTTTCGCTAACTGATACACATAGGTTTAAGACGTGAACAAAAATGATGATATATTCTTCCAAGCACCGGACAGGAAAACAGCATGGCTCAACCAAAAACAGATGAGTGATTTAGCTTTTCATTTTTCATCATTTTTCACCGTTTAACTGTTAAGTGCCGTTTTGTAGCTTAACAAAGGGGATTACCCCAAAAATGTGCTGATTGTGTTTTTGTCCTAATAAATAGCGTTCCTTTGAACCTTTTATGTGTTTGGATGATGATACACCCACCAAATAAAATGCAAAAAGGAAACAGCTGTAGAAATCAGCAACTGACGACATTGCATGTATTTGTACTACAGATTTAAAAGAACTGGAGATTATGTGTAAAGTCTTAGAGAATAGACTGGTTTTCAACTGTGATCTAAAGAATAGTATTTAGATATAGGTCTGTAGGTTTTGAGGTTCTTCTTCTGGATGTTACTTCAGGTCTGCATGTAGACTGTTACTAGTATTTTCAGGGGGTTGCGAAGAAGTGACTTGAAAAAGAAAAAGGCAGCCCAAGTATTAAGGGACCATAAGCAATGAGTAGGCCCCAAGTTTGACGGATCCTTTGCAAACTGTGTAGAGAAGCGAGTCATTGGGTTCTTGGCACTGACAGGCTAAAATAATGAGGGGAACGGGTGTGGATAAGATGACATGTGTGCGTCGTGAATGATCAACAAAATCTTTGATCTTCTTGTTTCGCTGTCGACAAAGCTGCTGACATAATTGGTGTCGTCGCCATTCGGAATCCTGATGAGAAATCTGAGATGGTTATCCAGTGTGTGCTGTAAAAACAAACTATAACAAACAGAAATGTGCAAACAAATCGTCTTTAGAAATGTCAGACGAAGTGTGAGCGGTGCGACGCCGTCTTGTTTCCACTTCCTGAACGAATAATTATGTGAGGCTTTTCTCAAGGCCTCTGTCTGGTATATAGTTACATTGCTGAACCAGCTGGCTCCCGTGGCACGATGCTCTCTTTACACGCGTCAAGCGTCCTTTGACCCATCATTGTGCGCATGTAAAAAACAACAAACAACAACAACAACAACTCATTTTTAGAACGAAATCTTTTCAAAGTTGAGCCAGGATGGAACACTGGTACCGTTTCCATTGCAGGATTTTACAGGAGTAGTCCCCCTTCGCTCTAAACCGGATGTTAATGACATGGGGAGTTCGACGAGGCGCTATACTGATAGTAGACTGCATATTACTAGTGATAGCTGTTGCTGTTTTTCCTCCTTCCTCTTGAATTTGAAATATACTTGTTTCAGGGTGACGTTAACTTTTATTCCCGGTAGTTCGAGTGCTTCAACAAAGGCTCCTTTTGAATGGAGTCAAGGAAGCGGGCCGTCTGTTCGAGAAAGATACGGAACGTTTTGCGAAATATCACTTCTTATCTGAAGTGACCAACGTTGCTTAGTCCCATTTCATGTTTATCAGCACAACAGCTTGCTTGTGACAACAAAGTGATATTGTTCTCAATCCCCCCCCCCCCAACCCCCGCCCTCCAGCCCCCCTGGTACAGGTTCATTTTTTTCGGTACCGGTAATGATTCAATTTTGAAAGACAGTTTGCACAACAACTAGACTAAGTAATAATAAACATACCTCAGTGTACACAAGTATACGAGTTAATTAGAAAAGCTGCGTCATTGATACATTCTACTGAACAACACTGTGTACAGCTGAGTAACACGCACAGACATTGAATAATAGAGACTGTTCAAGGACAAAAAAGGTTGAAGCCGCCAAAAGAGTTGCGTCCCCTGAACGTACTCCCTTCGGAGCGCTGTCATGTGGTGTTTGTGCCGTAATATCAGCAGAATTACGCCAGATCGAGCCAGTCAGTAAAAATAAATAAATAAATCAGTTGAAAGGCTTCTCTGCTTCAAACGAAAGACATTTCTCTCTCGCTTTCTCTCTTCTTTTTTTTTTTTTTTTTTTAAATTGTTATTATCTATTATTCGTCAGTAGCTTAGCAAGGACTAGTTGCTAGGTTTTGACTGAACCTAAACTACAATCCTTGTAAAATAAAGTTTTCGAGTTCGAGTTTCTGGTGTGTGCGCGCGCGCGCCTCTGAGTGTGTGTGTGTGTGTGTGCGGCGGCGAACGGGTGTGTGTGTGTGTGTCAAACGCAAGTGGAGTTGTGAGCTTCTTTCTGATCAGTGCCGTCGCCTGTCAGATCGATACGTTGTCGGTTGGATGCGCTCGAGATGTAGAAACGCACACATAGGTATACACAATTTTCCAGTGATGCCTCACAGCACACACACACACACACACACACACACACACACACACACACACACACACACACACACACACACAATATATATATATTAACTCTCCCCCACACACACACACACACACACACACACACACACACACACACACACACACACACACACACACACACTATATATATATTAAACTCTCTCCCTCACACACACACACACACACACACACACACACACACACACACACACACACACACACACACACACACACACACCAAACGAAACAACAGCAAAAACTTTGCGTGGCTATTCACAGCAGTAAGGACGAGGACATACACGTTTCACTGGTAACTGCCATTATTCAAAGAAAGAAATTGATATATAAGAGAAGGCTGAAATACGGTATTTCTCAGCCGGGCACAGACTCTTACCTGGAATGACCACTGACCAAACTGTTCGATGTTGCACACTTACTGAACTTAATTTTGTTTTCCCAACAAAACTGTTATGAATAGTTAGTGTGGCCATTTCAGACTTGCTTAATGATACAGTAGATCTATGCGTCACACATTATTTCTTCAAACATCTACGATATCTTTAATAATGCCAGTGAGATCACGCAGACACTGCTCCGAATACACACACACGAGCGGCGGACACACACATTGACACAGTGTGCATTTATACTCAGAATTTGTAAGAACTCGCAGATAGCTTATAATATATGTATATCTCTATCTCTAGGTTACTTGATTTCTGCTCGCCCTAATGCAACCGCCATGGTTCACTAGGCGTAAGAAAAAAGATTATCTGTCTATTTTAGTTTCTGATTTCTCCAATGTTGCGTCTAGATCTACACCAGTCAGTTCAGTTGATAAACTTCAGCATGTTGTTGTTGTTGTTGATGACATTAGATTAAGACTTATATGGAACAGAAAAACAACTTTACACACCGATGAAATGTGTAGCCTTTCCCACGGGCCTCTTTCGTGTCCCTTACGGAACAATTAATCTCCGCGCATCGTGGCATTGTCTCTTTGAAAATGGTTCGCGGTTGTAACTTTGGGGTGAAAGTTCAGGGGACACCACTCCACGCGGTCGCTTCAAGTGTTCCTTCAGTAAGAGTTACCAGTTAAGCAGTCTGTATTATTCAGTGTCTGTGGTAACATGCAAAAATTGTGTACAATAACAATACAATGTTGTAAGTTTCAAGCGCCCCCTTTGATTGGCGACAAAAGGGGTGCGTGTCAGCCGTAGACACATAAGTTTTCATCTTTTATTATTTTTTGTTTTACTCGAGACAATGACTCAACATTAAAGGCACTTAAATTGTTGATACGACCTTCTCGGTTTGAATGGTTTTGCGTTTTTTCCCCCGCTCTCCGTCCGAAAACTCGATAAAAGACGGTTATACGTTGTTTATGACTGACACTGGTTGATAAGGCCATCTCGGTTTGTCTGGTTTTTGTGGGTTTTGCCCGTTCTCGTTAGACAGCTATATAAAAAACGGTTAGATGTTGTTTATGACTAACACTGGTCGATACGGCCATCTCTGTTCGATTTTTTTTCTTTTTTTCTCTTTTTTCTCCCGCTCTCCATCCGAAAACTCTATAAAAGACGGTTATATGTTGACTGACACTGGTTGATACGGCATCTCTGTTTGATTGGTATTTGTGGGTTTTGCCCGTTCTCCGTACGAAGACTCTGTTAAAGACGGTTATATGTTGTTAATGACTGACACCTGGCATGCTTCACAGTAAAACGTACGCAGTCAGACCCGCCACGGACAAGCCACAGTCCTGGGATACAGCACAGTTGTACACGACAGCATTATCAACCGCAGACACGCGGACTTAAATACAACCGACAACCTGCTCCAACCTATTGTCCATGATCGACTCACAGGACAACCACTACCATACGAGAACGCTGGCGCGTGCACTCACGGTCTCTGAAACACACACACAAGCACGCCCGAATCATTACTGGCATAACCACAAACATTGATAAATCCCAATATTGTCAAAGCCACACCGTGGCGTATGTATACAACGATGTACTCGGTTGGAAGCTATGCTCTGCATGACAGCGGAAGCGCATCAGTAATGGCAGCGGGTGTGTAACATCTGTAAAAACTGTAATCCAAGCGAAACATCTGAAATCAACGATCCCCACCACGGCATGGTATAGTGGAAAGGTAACAAAAGACTCGTTGCTTGCAAATGACATTTAATCGTTAATGTCATTCAAACAGCATCCATTATGCCAAATAACGACCGTCCCTTGTCATCTGATAAATTACGTGTACACATCTAAAATTACAATGCATATATACGAATGAGAGAGAAATCTTGACAGGTTATGTACAGTGATGCGCACACGCATTCAGCAAACACCTCTGGCCCATGTTACGAGTTGGTAACTTGATTTTAACTTCCTGTGAACCACATAGGGTCACCTCAGGACAACCCATGTTACGAGTTAGTAACTGTATTGTAACGACCTGTGAACTACACAGGTTCACCTCAGGACAACCCATGTTACGAGCTAGTAACTGGATTTTAACGTCCTGTGAACTACACAGGGTCACCTCAGGACAACCCATGTTACGAATTCATGCACAATCACAACATGCCAGTATAATAACATAATATTAAGCATCTGCACAGAAGTTACCTTTGACCCATAAAATACATCAACAGATCTTCTCGTGGTCTGCTTTAGTATCAGTGTTAACAATGCAGACCATACAATCTGATATTTTTACAGTGAGATTACTAACCTGATCAGTCAAATTAGTAATTGTCATTGGTACCAAACAAGAAGCAGACCAGTAACACGATTCTAGTTTCGAACTTCAGGACATCACACTTGATGCAAACGCGCAAGCAGACCCAAAGGCATCAGACGTGATGCAAAAAGTAAACAAGCACTCAGGCCAGTAAAGTTAGCGATAAATGCCAAGCAGTGAGGAAGCAGTCGCAAAACATGGTCACAAGAAGCACGTCAATGTTCTAGCTTGTAACGAACTCCATTTTGCCTTGGCACTGATTAATTTTATACTACTACATTTTTGATACAGACAGCAATTTCTTTCCTAATGGTCTGAAAGTGTAACAGATGGTTCTGATATGTAATTAAATGGCTAATGAAAAGGATGAATAAAACAAATTGAACCCTGAAAAAGAAGGGGGAAAAGAAGAAGAAAAAGGAATACTACTACTAATACTATCGCTACTTCTAATAATGAACGCTTGTCGAGCATCTCCAATCGAAATGAGTCCTAAGCGCTTCACAATGGCGCGTAACAAACAGTAGTAGATACATATACAATTTAAAGCCATACAAGGTAAATACAACACAACTGCGGGTGCTACTACCACCCTCTCCCCCTCCCACCCCATGCAGTGCTCGTGTGACTGGCAGCCTTGAACCCACTATGATGAGTTTATCAGTAACTAAGTGATCGTAAACTTATCATCGAGGAAAGGTTAGTCAGTTCTTGGACTTTAACCACGTCCCATAAACCATACAGGGTCACGTGAAGACGAATCACACACTCAGAATTCTTTTTACACCAGTTCAAAACCCAGGTCACCGTATCACAAGCAAAAAACTGGACCACAGCTCTGAATGAAGCACAGTGAACAGTAAACGCAGTCAAGTCAAAAACAAGCATATCTCTGTATCTACATTTCACCAAACTTCAAACGACAGAAGTATCACATTTTCCAAGCAGAACATCCACACAATATACACCGTGTGGGCTCAACCGAAGCGATACAATTTATGGAATTACAAAGACCTGTCTGATTCACTGTCGTTGTGACACAACCTCACATGTTTTGGACCGTATTTCTATTCTGTTGGCACTCAGCACAGGAAACCTGCATCAGTCGGTTGAGACTCTGAGCAGGGTGACCTATTTTAATCCGCAGGCCCACACAGGAAACTGCGTTAGTCCAAACCAAGAAAGTTAAAAAAGTAAGGAGAGGATTTTGAAAAAAATGAAGATGAATGGACCGGGTAGGTAGAAGTTGGGACATATTGTTTTATGTTGCATCATCTACAAGTGTCTGATGTTACTGGATATTGGTTCTTTCACAAGTTCCGTTGCTACTACAACTACACCACTGTGCTGCTGATGCTTGTTACTACTACTGCTGGTGATGGCTTGTACTTAATAATAATAATATATTTATAAAGCTTGTAGTTCTCGCCCTTTGGATGACTGGTTAGTTCTTGGTCACCACAGAGCTATTCACACATTCAAAATGATTTTACACCACTTCAAAACACAAGTCACTAAATCACAAGTTTGTCTAATTCGGTATTACAACGTCAACCTCAGGATCCAGTCACGTATCTATCAGTGTACAATAACACGTTTTGGTACCTGATTATATTCCGTTGGCACTCACTACAGGAATCTGCTTAAATCGCTTGTGACTAAGAGCAGGGTGACCGATTTTTTTCTCTCGTGGGTCCACATGCGAAACTAAGCAGGGAGAGGATTGGAAAAACAATGAAAGTGAATGGACCAGGAAGGTAAAAATGAGCACAAGGAAGGCGGGACGGCGGATGGCAGAACCTGATTGGTCCAGTGCAGCCAGCCGTCAGTGCTGACTAAGGCAGAGATGAAGATCAGGAAGTCCTTTCACTGCCCGCACCATTGCTGGTTCCTTGTCCGTCCCATTCACATTGACTCAACGTCGCAGTGGTCGTCGTCACTTTGCCGTCAGCAGTGAAGACGCAGTTTGCAGTCACGTAGAGGCGAGGCAGCCGGATGGCCAGTCTGGTCCCCACTTCGTACGGGATGGTGCCCAAGGCTCTCGCCACGCCCGCCACGCTGTTGGCCGAGGTCGGGTCGTCCGAGTAGATGTAGAAAGGCGTGTCGACGGTTGTGCTCGGCCGGACCGTGACGGTGATGGCGTCCATCGACACTCGACCCACCACCGGCCGTTCTTCACCTGAAGTTGGCAACACGACACAGTGAACTTGGGGGACTTGAAAGGACGGAGTTGGCAACATAACGCTGTGAACTTGGGGCGACTTGAAAGTACGGAGTTGGCAACATAACGCTGTGAACTTGGGGCGACTTGAACACACGGAGTTGACAACATAACATTGAGAATTTGGGGCGACTTGAAAGCACGGAGTTGACAACATAACACTGTGAACTTGGGGCGACATGAAAGCACGGAGTTGACAACACGACCTTTGGGGGCCTTGAAAACATGCAGTTGGCAGCAGAACCACGATTGCTGTAAACCACCACCACCACCTAACACCCCCCCCCCCCCCCCCGCCACACACTCACACACACACACGCACACAAACAGTCTGGCAACACATGCAATTGGTATCTGCTGTAAATACAACACCTGCCTTTAAGTGTTCTGGTGGGATGTTGTCTGGGCCAGGGGCCTTGACACTCTTGCTCTTAAATGCTTGCTCGACCATTTCTTTGGTGACGGGTCCCACGTTGAATTCAAGACTTAGCAACCACAGTATCAAGGAAAATGGGGCGACTTGAAAGCACGGAGTTGGCAACATAACATTGTGAACCTGGGGCGACTTGAAATCACGGAGTTGACAACACGATACAGTGAACTTGGGGGACTTGAAAACACCGAGTCGACAACAGAATCACGAATGCAATCCAACAACAACGACAACAAGAAATAAACAAAAACAAAAAACAAACAACATACACGCACGCACGCACGCACGCGCGCGCGCGCGCGCGCACACAGACAGACACAACAACACACACACACACACACACACACACACACACACACACAAAGAAGAAGAGAGAGAGAGAGAGAGAGAGAGAGAGAGAGAGAGAGAGGGGAAAAAAAGAGGAAAACATTTGGCGACGAAGTACAGTGAATGCTGGTGGACTGGAAAGCATTCGGGCCACATGACAAGTGGACATAAGGACCCAAAACATGGAAGCTGGCAACATCACGGCGATGGACCCAATAACGCCGAAACTGGCAACATAACGATAATGGACCCAATAACGCCGAAACTGGCAACATAACGATAATGGACCCAATAACGCCGAAACTGGCAACATAACGATAATGGACCCAATAACGCCGAAACTGGCAACATGACGGCAATGGACCCAATAGTACGGAGACTGGCAACATGACGGCGATGGATCCAATAGCACAGAGACTGGCAACATGACGGCAATGGACCCAATAGCACAGAGACTGGCAACATCACGGCAATGGACCCAATAGCACAGAAACTGGCAACATGACGGGAAAGGACCCAATAACACAGAAACTGGCAACAAAGGAAACTGGGGTACCGAAAATACCCAATCGCCAACATAGCACAGGGAATGTAGTATACCTGAAAACACCGAATCAATAACATTGGTACACTGGATGGAGGTAGATTAGAAAACGAGAAGCTTACGTTTATGTCTTATATCACAGTTGTGATGACAGGATCGATCTAAGCACACCCGGACTCGTACTAACTGACACTTTGTTCATTACCCAGGTAAGAAGTACATTGTACAACAACAATGATGCTAGTAATAATTGTGAAAAGAAAACAGATAAAGCCACTGAATAATCATTAAAGAAGACTGAAAAGCCACTCAATGAATAATAGTGAAAGTAAAACAGATACAGCCACTGAATAATCCGGAAAACTAAAAAGCCACTCGATGAAAGGCCAGTGGTCTCACCGTCCATTGTGGTCACGACGCCCTTGCCGGACAACTGTCGGCTGTAGCCGTCTGCATAACCGATGGAGAATGTGGCGATTGTCTCCTCCTCGTGCAGCCTGAAACATAGAGCAGGGAAGACGAGGTCCTGGGGTAGACCGGGAGGCCCCTTGGCGGACACCGTCTGTGTGATCTGGCCCTTTGATTGTCCACATCTCCACCCCCGCTCTGAGAACGACTTCGGGAAATCATTCAGGCAAGATATGTCCTTGGTAGATAAGTGTTTGTTTTAGCATTGTGGTCGTCTAATTTGCCCCCTTTCCCCTTTCCCCCAAAGTATGTTAAAACGCACACACACACACACACACACCCACACACAACACACACCACGACACACACACACACACACACACAACACACACACACACACACACACCACCACACACACACACACACACACACACACACACACACACCCCACCACCCACACCCCCCCCCCCCACACACACACACAACCGATTCAGTCCGTAGAAACAGAACTTCCTGAAGTGTTCGAAATAAATAATTAGCGTTTACCAAAGTTGGACCATAAACTGATCGAAAAAGAGAACTGACACCTACACATGGGCGACCGATAAAAACCGGTACGGATACACGACAAACTCGAGTCTGATCAGAATGGCAAGTTAACAGGTATAAGGCACTATCAACACAGGGCTCGTGGCAGTTATTCTGACTATAGGACTTGGACGCAAGCCCCAGGATTTAGCCACTTTGACCAGAGAACCTACACGCAGTCCGATCACGAACGGTATCTGGAGCGCACGACTTACTCGTACGTCTGGTCATAACCGACGCGCCGGCCGGGTGGCAGCAGTTTGACCATGCTTGGCTGTGCAATCCAGCTGAGGGCAGGCCGCAGTCCAGCGTCCTGAATGACCTTGACAGTCGCCTCACTGGGGTCTGCACGTCAACACAGTTCAGCACTTCAACGCACACGCAGTACAAAGTTGAATGATTCTGGTGCCTTCACTCTACGGGTGTGTGACCATGGTTCTTGCTTTATGTGTGTGTGTGTGTGTGTGTGGTTGTGTGTGTGTGTGTGTGTGTGTGTGTGTGTGTGTGTGCTGCGTGCGTGCGTGCGTGCGTGCGTGCGTGCGTGCGTGCGTGTCGTGTGTGTGTGTGTGCATATAACACAGACACTGAAAGAGTGGGTGCCAGTCCCTGCAGCAAGATGTCCAGTCACACGCGTCGTGGGGGAAAGTCCACACAGGCAGGTGACCGGGAGGTGCGTCCCGTGCTTAACCCCTTCACTGCCGTGATGTCACTTGAAAACGACACTAAAAGGGCGAAATTTGAAACCCTTAAGCCTGGCATGTGAAACGATTTTCATCAAAACGTATAGCATTGAAATTAGATGCGTTATAGGACCGGAAGATATACTGTTTGCAGGCGCGTCCGTCCATCTTTCAGCCTGGACGTTTTACAGGCTGGGGGCAGTGAAGGGGTTAATGCCAATCATGGCAGAGAGTTGTCATTTCAATCGGTCGGACACCTGGTCAGTGACTCGCATACAGGTTTTGCATGGTGACAGTCATCACAGACAGGGGCCTAGTCAGCCAGTCAGCCAACCAGTCAGGCAGTTGCATTTCTGGTAGCAGTCCACACAGGCAAGTGCTCAGCCAGTCGCTTGCTGGTGGCATTCAGTGCAGAAAAGTGTGTGATCTGTTACTCACTTACCTGGAGGCGCTTCAACAGTCTGTCAGTCACTTAGCGCACCTTGGTGGCAATCTGCATAGGCAAGTGGTCAGCCAGTCGTTTGCTGGTGGCATTCAGTGCAGAAAAGTGTGTAATCAGTCAGTCACTTACCTGCAGGTGCGCCATCAGACTACCCTGGGGTTGGTGGCAGTCCATACAGGCATTCACCCTGATATAACCGTGATGGTTGACTGGGCGTGAAACACAAAGCTACTTATTTACTTACCATGCAGGCAGGTGCTTGATCAGCCAGTCAGTCAGTCAGTCGCTCAGCGTACCTTGGTGGCAGTCCGTACAGGCTGGTGCTCAATCAGTCATGAAGTCACTTACCTAGTGGCAGTCCATATCAGTCACCTAGTAAAAATACATACCAACAGATACCATGTCAGTCGGAAACTTAACCTGAGGCGCTGCATACAGATGGGACTGGTTATTCGGTCACAATAATACTGGTCTATACAGACAGGTACATGTAGATATTTTAGTGCCGCAGTCCACGCAGACAGGTGCCCGGTCGGTCAGTTATATACCTGGCGGCAGTCCATGCACGCAGGTGCTCATGCAGTCAGACAGGTATACACCTGGCGCCAGTCCATACAGACAGATGCACCGGTGGGACAGTTACATACCTGGCGGCAGTCCATACAGACAGATGCCCGGCGGGACAGGTATACACCTGGCGGCAGTCCATACAGACAGATGCCCGGTGGGACAGTTACATACCTGGCGACAGTCCATACAGACAGATGCCCGGTGGGACAGTTACATACCTGGCGAAAGTCCAGACAGATGCCCGGTGGGACAGTTACATACCTGGCGGCAGGCCAGACAGATGCCCGGTGGGACAGTTACATACCTGGCGGCAGGCCAGACAGATGCCCGGTGGGACAGTTACATACCTGGCGGCAGTCCATACAGACAGATACCCGGTGGGACAGTTACATACCTGGCGGCAGTCCATACAGACAGATGCCCGGTGGGACAGTTATATACCTGGCGGCAGTCCATACAGACAGATGCCCGGTGGGACAGTTATATACCTGGCGGCAGTCCATACAGACAGATGCCCGGTGGGACAGTTATATACCTGGCGGCAGTCCATACAGACAGATGCCCGGTCGGACAAAGTCCAGGTCTGTTGCAAAGCCCCGCAGGATGGCTGCTGAGTTTGCTGCATGCAGTTTGACACCGCTGTTTCTGCACGATCAAAGACAACATCAATCCTTTACCACTTCTGATCAAACTCTTGCAAAGGGTATTGTGGTTCGCTTGACAGGGAATAATACAGTTATTTGCACTAATGTGAATAAAGTGAACGGAGAATGATTGTTCGTTTGAGGTTGGGAGCCTGATTCCATGTTTAGTACCGGATTTAGTGGTTTTTGTTACAGAGCGTCTGGTACCCGATTCCATGGTTTTGTTACACAGCGTCTGGTAACCGATTCCATGGTTTTGTTACACAGCGTCTGGTAACCGATTCCATGGTTTTGTTACACAGCGTCTGGTAACCGATTCCATGGTTTTGTACACAGCGTCTGGTAACCGATTCCATGGTTTTGTTACAGAGCGTCTGGTAACCGATTCCATGGTTTTGTTACACAACGTCTGGTAACCGATTCCATGGTTTTGTTACAGAGCGTCTGGTAACCGATTCCATGATTTTGTTACAGAGCGTCTGGTAACCGATTCCATGGTTTTGTTACAGAACGTGTGTAGTGCCTGACTACATGTTTCTGCCACAGAGCGTTTAGTGCCTGATTGCATGTTTATGTCAGCGTGTAGCGCCTGGTCTAATGTTTCTATCAGAGCGTCTAGTGCCTGGTCTTGTTTCCGTAACAGAGCGTGTTGCGCCTGGTTGCATGTTTAATTCAGCATGTAGCGCCTGGTCTAATGTTTCTGTACAGAGCGTCTAGTGCCTGGTCTAATGTTTCTGTAACAGAGCGGTAGGCTTGGTTAATGTTTAATCAGAACAGTAGGCCTGGTTAGTTTCTGTAACAGAGCGTTAGTGCCTGGTTTAATGTTTCTGTAACAGAACACGTAGTGCCTGGTTAATGTTTCTGTAACAGAGCGCGTAGTGCCTGGTTTAATGTTTCTGTAACAGAACACGTAGTGCCTGGTTTAATGTTTCTGTAACAGAGCGCGTAGTGCTTGGTTTAATGTTTCTGTAACAGAGCGCGTAGTGCTTGGTTTAATGTTTCTGTAACAGAGCGCGTAGTGCTTGGTTTAATGTTTCTGTAACAGAACACGTAGTGCCTGGTTTAATGTTTCTGTAACAGAGCGCGTAGTGCTTGGTTTAATTTTCTGTAACAGAGCGCGTAGTGCTTGGTTTAATGTTTCTGTAACAGAGCGCGTAGTGCTTGGTTTAATGTTTCTGTAACAGAGCACGTAGTGCTTGGTTTAATGTTTCTGTAACAGAACACGTAGTGCTTGGTTTAATGTTTCTGTAACAGAACACGTAGTGCCTGGTTTAATGTTTCTGTAACAGAGCGCGTAGTGCTTGGTTTAATGTTTCTGTAACAGACACGTAGTGCTTGGTTTAATGTTTCTGTAACAGAACACGTAGTGCTGGTTTAATGTTTCTGTAACAGAACGACGTAGTGCTGGTTTAATGTTTCTGTAACAGAACACGTAGTGCTTGGTTTAATGTTTCTGTAACAGAACACGTAGTGCTTGGTTTAATGTTTCTGTAACAGAACACGTAGTGCTTGGTTTAATGTTTCTGTAACAGAACACGTAGTGCTTGGTTTAGGTTTCTGTAACAGAACACGTAGTGCTTGGTTTAATGTTTCTGTAACAGAACACGTAGTGCCTGGTTTAATGTTTCTGTAACAGAACACGTAGTGCCTGGTTTAATGTTTCTGTAACAGAGCGCTTAGTGCCTGGTTTAATGTTTCTGTAACAGAGCGCGTAGTGCTTGGTTTAATGTTTCTGTAACAGAACACGTAGTGCTTGGTTTAATGTTTCTGTAACAGAACACGTAGTGCTTGGTTTAATGTTTCTGTAACAGAACGCGTAGTGCTTGGTTTAATGTTTCTGTAACAGAACACGTAGTGCTTGGTTTAATGTTTCTGTAACAGAACACGTAGTGCTTGGTTTAATGTTTCTGTAACAGAACACGTAGTGCTTGGTTTAGGTTTCTGTAACAGAACACGTAGTGCTTGGTTTAATGTTTCTGTAACAGAACGCGTAGTGCTTGGTTTAATGTTTCTGTAACAGAACACGTAGTGCCTGGTTTAATGTTTCTGTAACAGAGCGAGTAGTGCTTGGTTTAATGTTTCTGTAACAGAACACGAACACAGAACAAGCGAGTAGTGCCTGGTTTAATGTTTCTGTAACAGAACACGTAGTGCTTGGTTTAATTTTTCTGTAACAGAACACGTAGTGCCTGGTTTAATGTTTCTGTAACAGAACACGTAGTGCTTGGTTTAATGTTTCTGTAACAGAACACGTAGTGCCTGGTTTAATGTTTCTGTAACAGAACACGTAGTGCTTGGTTTAATGTTTCTGTAACAGAACACGTAGTGCCTGGTTTAATGTTTCTGTAACAGAACACGTAGTGCCTGGTTTAATGTTTCTGTAACAGAGCGAGTAGTGCCTAGTTTAATGTTTCTGTATCAGAGCGAGTAGCGCATGGCTTAATGTTTCTGTAACAGAACACGTAGTGCTTGGTTTAATGTCTCTGTAACAGAACACGTAGTGCCTGGTTTAATGTTTCTGTAACAGAGCGCGTAGTGCTTGGTTTAATGTTTCTGTAACAGAGCGCGTAGTGCTTGGTTTAATGTTTCTGTAACAGAACACGTAGTGCTTGGTTTAATGTTTCTGTAACAGAACACGTAGTGCTTGGTTTAATGTTTCTGTAACAGAACACGTAGTGCCTGGTTTAATGTTTCTGTAACAGAACACGTAGTGCTTGGTTTAATGTTTCTGTAACAGAACACGTAGTGCTTGGTTTAATGTTTCTGTAACAGAACACGTAGTGCTTGGTTTAGGTTTCTGTAACAGAACACGTAGTGCTTGGTTTAATGTTTCTGTAACAGAACGCGTAGTGCTTGGTTTAATGTTTCTGTAACAGAACACGTAGTGCCTGGTTTAATGTTTCTGTAACAGAGCGAGTAGTGCTTGGTTTAATGTTTCTGTAACAGAGCGCGTAGTGCTTGGTTTAATTTTTCTGTAACAGAGCGCGTAGTGCTTGGTTTAATGTTTCTGTAACAGAACACGTAGTGCTTGGTTTAGGTTTCTGTAACAGAACACGTAATGCTTGGTTTAATGTTTCTGTAACAGAACGCGTAGTGCTTGGTTTAATGTTTCTGTAACAGAACACGTAGTGCCTGGTTTAATGTTTCTGTAACAGAGCGAGTAGTGCATGGCTTAATGTTTCTGCGACAGAGCGCGTATGGTGCCTGGTTCCACGGTTCTGTCCTAGAGTGTGTAGAGCCTGATTCCTTGTTTACGTTACCGTCTAGTGCCTGGTTCCATGTTCGTTACTGACCCAGGAAACGTCTAAAGCCTGGACAAGAAGTCCAGAGCATCCTGAGCTTGAATCCACCTCGTTGTCACACTCACAGTGACAAGGCTGCTTACCTGTAAGGTGTGACAGCTGTGAGGAAGGTGGCGAGTTGTTGGCGGGTGAAGGGGTCGTCGTCCCAAGCCTGGGCAAAGTGAGTCATCAAACTGTGAACTGGCACTCCCAGCTCGCTACACAGCTGTCGGAGAGGAAGGTTAGTTAGTTGGTTGGTTGGTTAGTTAGTTAGTTGGTTATTTAGTTACCTGATACTTTGCGCCGAGTCAGCAGCGGGGGGCATATCATGAAGGCGAGGCGCGATTCACGAAATCACAAGCAAAGGTCCTACAACTGGAACGACACATGGCACTTTATGTTCGCAGAGAACAGGGAAACAATGTAGTTGAATGAACCTGGAAAGCAAACATTAGAAAAGCAGAATGCGTGGTAGTAGTGAAGCACGCAAATCTACAGTCTGACTCTCCCCGGGCTAAGCAAGGGAGAATATCTTTGATAGCTCTGGATTCTGAGGGGAGGACAAGCATTTCTGTATCTGTGGTGCCTCTCCGTGTCTGTGTGTGCGCGCGCGCGCGCGCGCGCGCGCGTGTGTGTGTGTGTGTGTGTGTGTGTGTGTGTGTGTGTGTGTGTGTGTGTGTGTGTGAATTCTACATGTAGTCTCAGTCTAAAACTGTGCAAGCTTCGTGATGTCGAGAATCGTGTGTTGATCTGCACAAGAAGATGCTGTTTGGACAGATATCACTTGGAGTAGTCAAAATCTCTGCATAATTCTATTATAATGCAATGTAAATCCAGAGAATAAACTTCGTTCATATTTATGTGTGTATGCGCCTCACCTGCATGAGCGCGGGGAGATGCTGAGGTTGACAGCCGTTACGTGACATACCCGAGTCCACCTTGATCACCACAGAGGGGCATGGAAGCTGCCGGGGAAAAAATAAATAAAAAATAAAATAAAATGTATAGATGTCCTGTGTCCAAAGCCGCTGAATTGCTTAATCTGAAGCTGTTCAGTGTTAATTCTTAATGCAGTGAGTTGCTAGGCTGGTCCTGCCAATACAGTTTTTCTTCACCCTTTCCGCAGTATTAGCAAGACCCGCCAGGCATTGACTGCTGTTAGTTAGAGCCTAAATATATATATTAAAAAACAGCAACGACCGACGTGGCCAGAATAGGGCCGGCAGTGAACGGATTTAAACGCAAATCACTGACCTGGCTGGAGTGTCCAGGCCAGGCTGCCCACTGTCTCACAAAGGCTTCTGTGGACACTGTGGGCGTCAGCTGATGCTGTCGCAGGACGGCCGCCTCCTCCACCACACAGTTCCCTGAACAAGGAAGAGACCCGCAGCTGTCGGTCAACAGTGTGTATACGTACCTGCGCAGGGAAGACCCCCCCATGCAAGTGATCAGTAAAGCACGCGCGCGCGCGCCCTCCCTCCCCCCCACACCACCACACACAGTCACGTCACGCACGCACGCAGCACGCACGCAAGCACGCACGCACGCACGCACGCACGCACACACACACACTCGTGCATGCACTCACTCACATAACCACACACACACACACACACACACACACACACACACAAACCAAACCGAAACCAAACACCAAGCACAAAACCACCACAACAAGCAAGTAAGTGATTGTTGAGGCATTATATTTAGATTCTCATTTTGGATTTCCCAAGTGAGAATGACTGTCCTTAAACAGTATTGGGACGTTTTATCGTCGCCATGTAAGGACACGCACTCTACGGGGTCAGTGTGGGATATCATAATAATAATAATAATAATAATACATACATTTTCTATAGCTCTATTCCCCGCTGAGTGAGCTCAACGCGCTTGTTCACATACATGCAGATACTATATATACCATTTACATTTACTAACATATCATATACAAGCAATCGCATAATACATACTTAATAAATTACATTAATATAAAACAAGCACTTGTAAAACGGCGCATAAAATAACTGTTATAAAACATAGAGACGTTACAATAATTGAAACTAGGTACATAATTATAAAGCAGTGTACTAAGTAATTATTATTATTACTACGCTATTGCCCACACACATGGTTATGTTTTTGTGAAGAAACCGACGCCCAGTAAGTAAGTAAGTAAGTAAGTAAGTAAGTAAGTAAGTAAGTAAGTAAGTAAGTCAACATGGTGCTTAACGTCCACAGAAACCATAAGGCTGTTTAGGGACGGGGAGAAGTGGGGGGGGGGGGGGGGGGGGGGGGGGGGAGGAGGTATGGAGGGGGGGGAGAGGGAGATTATATACTATGCTACACTGTTACCACCAGAATGACTCCTGCATTAAGATGGGCAGCGATGAGAGCCATTTTAATATTCAATTAATTGTGAGGGACAAAGTCACGAGACAGTGTCCACAAACCACAACTTTTGAAGAGAAAGGAGGGCTGAAGTGGATTCGAACTGAGATCCTTTTGCTTACCAGCCTAACGCATTACCGCTGGGCCAGACCGGCTCAATGACACCTAGTGCCCCCCTCCCCCTTTTTGGTTCACGGCGGAGACGAAAAGATACGACAACAGACGAGATGAAAGCTGTACAAGACTGTTAAACCCACCAAGGACCTGGATGAACCCCATCACCCCGGCCTGCCTCAGTTCCTGGCCCTCGTAGGCCGTGGCAACAGCGAGGTGGTGGACGCCATGAGTGTGGAGATGGCGGGCCAGCGCTACGCTGCCGTGTCCATAGGCGTTGGCCTTGATCACAGCCATCACCTCTGGACAATAGAAGGAAAAGTACGGTGTATGCACAGAAACAGCTCTTTCTATCAGCAAACAGTCAAACCACCGACAGTAACAAATATACAAAAATACACAAACAAAACAAAAACGGAGAGAGAGAGAGAGAGAGAGAGAGAGAGAGAGAGAGAGAGAGAGAGAGAGAGAGAGAGAGAGACAGACAGACAGACAGACAGACAGACAGACAGACAGACAGACAGACAGACAGACAGAGGGAAAGATTAAATAAATAAACCAAACGATAAATAAAAAGGACCCAAGCAAAAAAGACGGTGCAGACTGCAACAGTCTGCGACTTGTCTATTTATCGATCCAGCATGTTGGTAAACTTGCAGCCAGAACAATGATCTGTTATATAGTTACTGAGCACCCAAGCTTCGTTCAGCCAGCCGGTCAGCAACCGGTCACCAAGCGGTCAATGAATAAAAGATCAGAAAGTTTAACCATGCAGGCATTCGATGAACCAATGCTCAACTGTTACTGCATGAAAGCAGACTTCCGTCATTGACCGTATGAGAGCACACAGAGCAATCAAAGCCAGTTAATCAGTGCACACACACACACACACACACACACACACACACACACACACACACACACACACACACACACACACACACACACACACACACCTACGTAGCACGGGCCACAAGATGTGTAATGATTGTATAGTGGCGAGTCGTGTTCAGACTGATCAATTTATCAATCACTCAATGAGTCACGTAACACACCATTCACACAGCATGCGTTGGCCTCCATAGGCTGTATCTCTGGTGTAGAACGACATACAGATCAGCCCAGTGAATGACTGAATGACTGATTGAACTAAACCTGTATGCGGGTGAGCATTTTCATAGGATGTCTGTTTTGTGTAGAACGACGTCCAGCTCAGCCCAGTGAATGACTGAGTGACTGAATGAATCAAACCTGTATGCGATGAGCACTTGCTGCGCAGGATGCGTACGTTGTGAAGAATGGCATCCAGATCGATTCGCAGGAAGTTGCTGCGTCCGGCCAGCTCAAATTCCAAGCTTGTTGGCGGCGCTTCCTTTCGTTTGTCATTCATCTTCCTGTAGTAAAAGCAATTTTCAGACGCATAAACTACAAGCTAAATGGCACAACTCACTGATAAGAAAGCGTTTTCCCCATTGTGTCTTCTTCGTCAACAGAGCACACCAGAAGTTTATCTGTTCTTGTACTTTTCCGTTTACGTTTTGGAGACTTGTTTAATATGCGTGTTTAGTTTGGAGCTGTGTGTTTAATCCAGACCATGAAAGTGATTGACTGTAGGAGAGTTTCTTACAGCAGAGTTTCTTGTGTCTGAGCTTTCCTCTCTCTCTCTCTCTGTCTCTCTGTCTCTCTCTGCCTGTCTGTCTGTCTCTGTCTGTCTGTCTGTCTCTTGTAATGAATAATGGGCAAAAATGTTTAGGTTATTTTTATTTCATTACTCACGATGAAAACTGAGTGTACACACAGTAGTAAATATCACAACGAACATTTCAACTCGTGGAAAAAGCGCTTGCGAACCTCGGTTTCTCGGGTCTCTTTGCTGCTGGTATTAATATTTGTTGATGCCAGCGAACCCGTACTTGATCCTGTGCGTGCTTGTTTTATTTCATTACTTATCATGAACACTGAACCGCATGAATTTGCCAGGTCTGAAGTATCTCAGGGAGAAGGAAGACACGATTCTTTCTTTCTTTCTGTGATTGCTTTTATGTAGCGCTATTGTCCGCTCTCGAGCAGACTCACTGCGCTCGCATCCGATTCTAATGAGAGAAGTGGTTATGTCCCAGATGTCGGCTTAGAACTGCATGCGAGCGTCAAAACTTCAAGACAAGGCTCGTTAGACGGACAACAGGACGGCCACCTCGACCTCCAGCCTGACTATGGCATCAAAATATAGGTTTCAAGCCTTTGCATCCACCGAGTATTGAGCAGCGCTGTTTGGTTAGTTACGTGCTTGTGCCAATCATAAACTGGTGCCCGTGGTACGTTTCAGGAACATTGCAACCATGGAAAACGCTTCACGTCGTTTCTCGGGCCTTAGCGCTGGTATGAATGTTTGTTGATCCAGGAACCCTGCTGATCCTGGCTCTTTTTCGGATTTCATTCGACCGGGATATTCTACGTGCATTGCCGGTGGAGTAAGGGAGAAGGAAGACACGATTCTTTCTTTCTGTGATTGCTTTTATGTAGCGCTATTGTCCGCTCTCGAGCAGACTCACTGCGCTCGCATCCGATTCTAATGATGATGAAGTGATGCTTAATGTCCTCAGATGTCGGCTGACATATTAGGGACAAGCTGTGACCAGTGCCGAAGCATGGTTCAATATAGCTTTACATCCACGGAAACCAGAAGGCTCGTTAGGACGGACAACCCAGGACGGCCACCTCGACTCTCACACGGCTCCTGAACTATGGTGCGATTCTAAATGAGTTACTAGCTTTTCATAGCGCATTTTGAACATCCACCGAAGTAGTGTGGAAGCAGCGCTGTTTGGTTGTTACGTGGCTTGTGCCAAGTCAGTGAAACTGCTGCCGTCTTGGCGTGTTCTGTGGACATCATGCAACCATGCGCCATTCCACGTCAGTTCATGCAAAGCCACATACGCAGGGTGCATGCGCGTTTATCTGTAACCTGCCACCTGCACTTCCGGCAGAATGACCGGGATCTTTCACGTGCTACTGCGGTAACACGGGGGAAGGATACCGAAATAAGACGTCAGCACAGAAAGTTGACCCTGAGAAGAAATTCTCCGCCGCTCCTGCCGGGACTCATGACAAGTGATGCTTAATGTCCTCAGATGTCGGCTGACTATTGGGACAGCTGTGACCAGTGCGAAGCATGGTTCAATAAGCTTTACATCCACGGAAACCAGAGGCTCGTTAGGACGGACAACCCTGGACGGCCACCTCGACTCTCACACGGCTCCTGAACTATGGTGCGATTCTAAATGAGTTACTAGCTTTTCATAGCGCATTTTTGAACATCCACCGAAGTGTGTGAAGCAGCGCTGTTTGGTTGTTACGTGGCTTGTGCCAAGTCAGTGAAACTGCTGCCGTCTTGGCGTGTTCTGTGGACATCATGCAACCATGCGCCATTCCACGTCAGTTCATGCAAAGCCACATACGCAGGGTGCATGCGCGTTTATCTGTAACCTGCCACCTGCACTTCCGGCAGAATGACCGGGATCTTTCACGTGCTACTGCGGTAACACGGGGGAACGGATACCGAAATAAGAGTCAGCACAGAAAGTTGACCCTGGAGAAGAAAATTCTCCCGCCGCTCCTGCCGGGACTCAAACCTGCGACCTTTCAATCACGAGTCCTGCGCTCTAACCACTGAGCTATCCCTGCTCCTAGACATGACTGAGACCTACAAGTATCTGCATGGCCGGTAGCCGGCTGTGCTAGCAACAGTTACTATCTCTTGGAAATAGATGTTGATCTGCACGTTTTCTTTCTCTGTTCTAGGGATGACGCTCGAAGTTTGGATCATGGCTTTAGGCAAATTTTCTTACATTCGAGTTTTTCGTATTCGAACTTGTTGATAAACACAAGAAAAACAACAACAACAATAACAACAACAACAACAACAACAACAACAACAACAACACAACAACAACAACAAACACATCAATACACACAACACACCACACACAACACCTCTCTCTCACACACAACTACACACACACCACCACACACACCACCACACACACACGACACACACACACACACACAACAACAACAACAACAACACGAAACAAAGAATAATGGGTAAAAGTATTTGTTTCTATTTCAGTACTCATTATGAACACTGAAACGCTTGAATTTGCCAAGTCTGAAGTATCGCAGGGCGTGGGGAGACATGATTGAGACCTGCAGTATATGTGTTAACAACAGTCTTTTGGAAACGGATGTTTAGACAACAATACGAGGGCGCAAATACAAGCTGAAAAAAAGCTCATATTTAGCACAGGTCCGCGCCAACATCTTTTCCTCTTTCAGAGCTGTAGACAGGTAGACCTCATTTCCACACCAAAACTGTCGACATCTCATCCCTGCAGGACTCTTCGCGGTTGACTAGGCGTTAAGTATCAAGAACCAATCAACCCAAATGAATTAACCCGCATCTTTCAGTGTGTTAACGAGCGACAAAAATATTTCCGAAAACGGGCAGCTTGTTTTGATAGACGGTGAGGTGAGAAAATATCACAGTTGTAACATTGCAGAAACGATTACAGATCGCATTACGACAAACACCAAACGGATTAAGGAGGCACAACTATTAAAATAAATGACCACAGCGGCAAATTACAAGTATGCCTTACAAAGAAACAGCGACCTCTGCATTACCACACTGCAGAGCTCAGGAGCTGTGTGAAAGTGGAGGTGGACGTCCTGGGCTCCCGTCCCCAATAAGCCTGCGGTTTCTGTGGACGTAAAGCAACGCTTCAGCCAACTACCACACTGCGACTGTAGTCGATCATGGAATCGCACCGATCTCTGGATCTCTAGGTATATCGCGTACCGGTCACAGGAACTTGATACAACGACCACTGCAATGCCGCAGCCTATTTATCAGCAATACAACGACCGCTGCAGTGGCGCAGCCTAGGTATCAGAAGGTAGAAACACGTACGACACTCATTGCCTTACCTCATGGCGAGGCTATAACCGGAAAAGACACACTGGTCTGTGCGGCTACATTCTTTCCTGTACTTCTGCTGCCATGGTGCGTTACACCCACAGAAACCTTAAGGCTTATTAAGGACGCGCGAAGGTGAGGTAAGAGGGAGATTTGTGTATGTATGTATATATATATATATATATATATATATAACTCGTCGCTTTTGTTCGCCCTGATATAGGCGTACCGGTTGACTGGGCGTAAACCCCCAACTTATTAATGGTCGCTTTTATATAGCACCGCTCCCCGCTCTCGAGCAGACTGCCTGCACTCTTGCCGCGTGTGATCCTGAACGAGTCACTGGATTTTTTTTATAGCGCGTTTTTGAATATCCAGCGAAGTGGTGTGCTTACAGCGCTGTTTGCTTGTTACATGGCATGGCTGTACACCACAGAAACTCAACGACCACAACATTACCTAACTAGCCTACAAGCCACCCTAGTCAGATCACAGTAAGTAAGTAAGTATTTGGTGTTTTACGCCCAGTCAACCAGTGCGGTTATATCAGGGCGATAGGTAGATCACAGAAACGAAACAATCACCCTATTGCCATATATATATAATATATCCAACACACCATAGAAACGTAACCACCATTGCATGCATTACTGGTTTTGGAAGTCACCCTGGCTCTCGGAAAGACAGCAGTCGTTGAGTTTACATGGCATTATGCGTACATGTGTACTGCAGACCAGCAGCCCTTGACAGCTAGGATGCCGAATCAATACTGACTGGTACCGCAACGGCTTCCACATGCCTGCATGTCACCTTGGTCCTGGCAGTGCCTGAATCTGCTCCGATGCACTCGGCGCACTCCAACTACATGGTATCAGCTATGGCGGATTACTAGCGTCAAAAGACAAAATTAGTAATTATGTGCACATAGTAACAATAATTACAAATATGTGCACATAATTGATCTGCACATAACTACTAATGTTGTCTCCATTACACATCGCCCTGATATAACCGTAATGGTTGACTGGGCGTAAAACACCAAATTACTTACTCCATGACAATATAACGGCTTATCAGCGTCAAAAGACAAAACTGACGTAAGTAAGCCGTTAACTGCGAGTCAAAAGATAAAAATGAGCAGTTACGTGCAGATCATTAGTAACTGTGCGCACCTAACTGTACTTATGTGCAGATAATTAGAAAGTTTGTCTTTTGACGCTAGTAAGCCACCATAGGTCAGCGACCACGTAAGCGTTGTCAAGGCAGAGCGAAGAGCCCATGCGCCGCTTGGCGTGATGCACGACTGAGCAGATCGAGCGGCAGTAGAGCTCAAAGAGTGTACAGTCTACGCCCTTGGGTATAGCTTCCTGACCTCTCACAAGTTGTCAGGCAGGACGCGCACTTCGAGGTGGCTCAGTCAGGCCTCGCGCTTAGTCCTCGAGGATCGTAAAGATTGGAATTGTCAAGCATATGACAGTTCGAGTACAGCTGGACAAAAAGTCGGCCAGCCTCCAGCCCTCTTTTGTGTACTGACCTGGCATGGGGTAGAGCACGGGTAATTAGCAGTTGTCAGATTGATTCAGTTTAAACAAGAAAAAG
>JABMCL010001919.1:155000-185000 GCA_018857735.1 Alviniconcha marisindica
CCGAAGAAGCATCATGGGTGGGTGGAACGGAACGGGAAATACATTTTCTTGTTTTTGGAAACCCACTTATTCAGTTGGTCGTTTTTTTACTAAGCGTTTTTGCAGTAAGTCGCGTACTGGTTTGACCTATTCGGTTGACGGGGTGCTACAAGCCAAACTTCTGTCTATACCGATCCACCTTTTGTGGCAAGCTCATTGAATCTTCGAGAATGATATCACACGTGTGGTCTGGCTGTCCGTCGCTTCTCGAGGCAATGCGGTGTACAGCATGATATATATATATACACGACTGCTTTCATTTCTTAGCTGGATGTTTTGACCTAAGAGGCGGCACTGTCCTTACAGATGGTGGTCACTCCTTGCTTGATTAATTACCTTGTTTAAAAAAAAGAAGTTAGACCGCGACGCACCCTACCACAACGACGATGACGACGACAAAAAAGACGCAGACAAACAAAAAAAGACGCAGAGCTCTTTAAAGAGACCAAACCGTTTGCACTTACCTGTTCGTCGACGCCCTCTGCTACACAAACCGTGATAATCATGCAACAGCGAAGACTCAGTGGATGCACTAGTGTTTGTTAATGCCCGTTTCACATTACCTGGCATATGTAGGCCTATTTCTCTTCCTTGTGTCACGGCTAGTTGTAGGTGGTAGTTTCAGCGGCGCAAAAACTCCATCAGAGGCGCTTCATTATATGACTAATCAGTTGTCATTCAAACTGACCGTTGAGTTCTTCGTTGACACGAACATGCAATCAGATAACAGTACGTAACCTACAGCACTTTCAGAGTCAAAGAGAAATTCCGATGTCGGACGCACAGGCAGAGATAGAACCATGAGTCTGCTGCGTGATAGGTTCTACTGGCCTGGAATGTCCAATGACGTGGATGACAGAGAGATGTCCACGATGTATTCGCAGGAAGACTTCAGAACTTCAGGGATGCATTTGGCAGGGAACACTAGCTGTTTCCGCTTCTGGTCACTAACGCAAGTGTCTCGGTACAGTACGCCGTTCACTAACTTCAGTCGGTCGAAAGTCTGGTACAAAGCTCGACGAGACGATCCTTTCAGTGACCCGTCCTTTGGTGGTTTCTGATGATGATCCAGTGCGTCAGCGTTGTGCACGCCAGGGCGATACTTTGTCGAAATCATACGACCATTGTGCAGCCAACCAGCGATGCCCCGTCGCATCGTCTTATGTGGAATGCCTTTGAGAGTGCATCCGGTTACAGATATTCGCCAGTTTTTGTCGAGCGCCTGTGAGTCAGATATGCTAACCTGAACTGCTTTCGCTGAGTGTGACCCGTCCTTTGGTGGTTTCTGATGATGTTCCAGTGCCTTCATCCAGACACTCAGCACAGGACCATATTACTGTGCTTTTCCAAGCTCTTCATCTGTGAGTTTCTCCGAACTCTGACCTGCTGTGCTGAAGTTGTCCTCTATCCCCTTTGCTGAGAGAGTAAGGCATTCCTCGTAGGACTCTGGCAGCAATGGCTGACTCAGCTCCAACGTGATGTCTGTCATGAGGGGCTGTTTGTGACTTAAGCACTGCTGGAAGTCTTCACAATGCATCTGTGTCAGCGTTGTGCACACCAGGGCGATACTTTGTCGAAATCATACGACCATTGTGCAGCCAACTAGCGATGCCCCGTCGCATCGTCTTATGTGGAATGCCTTTGAGAGTGCAGCCGGTTACAGATATTTGCCAGTTTTTGTCGAGCGCCTGTGAATCAGATACGCTAACCTGAATTGCTTTCGCTCAGTGTGATATCAGCTAAATTTATTATGTGTCACAGTAGACGGCCATGTTTATTTTTGAAGCGCGGAGATTATGTTCGGACGTAGGGGGGAACGTGCTGACACTGACTTCGTGCGTACTGAGATCTGCCGACCGGACTGAATCAGTTTGGATGCCCACAGACTTTGTCAAATTTCCTGTTCATTCACTCCGTTTACCGAGAATGTGTGTGTGTGTGTGTGTGTGTGTGTGTGTGTGTGTGTGTGTGTGTGTGTGTGTGTGTGTGTGTGTGTGTGTGTGTGTGTGTGTGTGTGTGTGTGAGTGTGTGTGTGTGTGTGTGTGTGTGTGTGTGTGTGTGTGTGTGTGTGTGTGTGTGTGTGTGTGTGTGTGTGTGTGTGTGTGTGTGTGTGTGTGTGTGTGTGTGTGTGTGCACGGTGTGCTGTTACTCGAAGATGTTACGTTGAGCGTGTACCGCATACGTCTCTGAACACAAGGTGGTGGAGGCACCTACTGCATTAATGCTACTCCATGTTGTTATATCGAACTTAAAGGCTGTTTTGTTCTCTGAACCTTACCCGCTGGCGGATACACATTCAGCTTGGTGTTACTCTACGGTGACCTCAGAGCTATCAAAGGTTCTCTGTTTAAATCCTGTGGTGAGTCACAATCTAGCTTTGCTGTTCACAGCTTTCCTTGTCGTCCTTTCCCGATAACAGGACGCCGTTACTAAATTAGACTGGTGGGCGCGATTTCCGGAATGAAAAACTGGGAGACTAAGACCCGAACACATAAAAGGTTCGAACGTTATTTATTAGGACAAAAACACAATTTGCAGACTGCGTTTTTGTCCTAATAAATAGCGTTCGGTGCAGTCATTCTTGTTTCAGATTTTTTTTCTTCTCCGGGAGATTACGGTATGCATAACAGATTTAAATCTACGAAGAGTAATGGTGCAAACTACACAGTCCATGGCTGTAGTCACAATCAGAGAAAACTAAACGACGTTCTTCCAATGCAATGCTTCGAAAACAAGCCACTACTCGGAAGGAATTTTTATGTGGACTCCACTATCGATTTCACAAGATGCCAGTCAAAGCCGAAAATAAAGACGCACTGTAAGCAGCTTTGTGATTTTTTCATCAACTGAATAAAACAATTATCTGTTCGTTTCGTTTCCGCGACAAAAACACGACAGACGAAAATAATGTGCCCGAACATCTTTTTTTGAGGTCTAATGTCTCTCACGTAATCCTTATTGCAAACTATGTATAAAAATGTCAGTCACAAACAAGAGATTTCAACACAACTTAGAGGCAAAACAGCAAAATCGGATATAAGGCCTATAATAACCTGTAAACTGTTTCGGATTCAGGCCGTTCGAGGATAAAGACTCTTGCGAAAGGAAAGTTGTGAATACGGTTCCGGAGTAGGGCTGAACGCGGCTCGCATTCCGTTGTTACGTCATCTGTTGTCTGGAACACAGATCTGTGGCGTGGAAGTATAGCAAAGAGACAGATGACGCGTTTTGATCGATACTGAAGTCAAACTTCAGATTCAAGTCTGCTTCAGATAGCAACCGGCGCCCAACCGGAGGAGAGCCGAGTGCAGAACCTGCCCTGGCAGTCGTGTGAATGGCCCCATTTTATTGATTCCCCCCCCCCGCTGGGACACAGCTCCACTTTCATCAGACGGTGATCGTAGGTAATCTGTAAGCATGATCAAATACACGCAGAACAAGGTCACTGCACGGTAAACAAAATACGCAGAACAGACAAATGGAAATTATGTTTTATTCGTCACAACCCGTATCATTCAGATTGCAGACATGCATAGCAATATGAAGACTGTTGGGACAAACCTCGATCCCAACCCCTTTCCTCGACCCCCCTACCCCAATAAAGAAAGAAAGAAAGAAATAGTAAAAGGCTTCAACTACACGTAAACCATGTGATGACAATATTTGGACAGCAGCACCTGAAGAAAGAACGTTGCCCACGAGTAAGGGTGTGATTACAAGACCACATTGCATGATCACATGCGATAGAATTCATGTTTTATTTGATACATTCCTGACGCAGAAACAGAAGAATGGATCATTATTGCACATAGCATCGCTTTGTTTGCATTATCTGTGTACGAGGAGACAATTTTAGCTCCATTCTGTAGGATCAAGACCGCCCTTCCCCCTCCCCCGTGTCATTGCTTCTGTCGGATCAAGTCTGCTCTCTTTGTCCTTGTCTCCATTTTGTCGGACCAAGAGCCTCCTCGTCCTTGTCCTTACTGCTATCGGACCAAGCTCTCGTCCTACTCGTCTTTACCGCCAGTCTTCTCTCATTCCTTGTTCTTACTGCTGTTGGTCCAACCAAGCTAATCTCCTTCTTTGGCCTTACTTATACTGGACCAAGACCCTCTCCCTCCTTGTGCTTACCTCTACTTGACCAAGACCCTCTCCCTTCTTGTCCTTACTTCTACTGGACCAAGACCCTCTCCCTTCTTGTCCTTACTTCTGCGGGACCAAGACCCTCTCTCTCCTTGTCCTTACTTCTGCGGGACCAAGACCCTCTCCCTTCTTGTCCTTACTTCTATGGGACCAAGACCCTCTCCCTTCTTGTCCTTACTTCTACGGGACCAAGATCCTTCCCCTCCTTGTCCTTACTTCTATGCAGAGATACTACAGCAAGGGGATAGCCAAGGGAGCGAGCCGTGTCACGATAAGCCTGTAAACGGAGTGGCGCAACAGGCGGGTGGTTGGCGGACAGGCGCTCCACTCTTCCGGTCAGCGCGTAACCGTATCTTTCTGTAGCTAATGTCTCTGGGGAGGGCTGAGATTGTTTCGATTTTAAAGTGCATTTTACGCTTAGATCATACCTACCACAATGCTCGTTCAATTGTGAAGGTATCTGCTACATAATATCTTCAGATTATTCTGAGCTTTTTTTTTTTTTTTTTTTTTTAATAGTAGCTTACGCAGCATTGACTCCTATTCAGTTCTTGTTCAGTAGATACACCAGAACAGTACATGACAGACCTTTTCAAATGTTTCAACTTTTTTGACTCGTTTGGTTTTCTGATTGAAGTAATTTTGGAAATCGGCATCCTGCAATGCAGTCTATGTTGTGAGGAAAATTATGAAAACGAATTGACTGCCGGCGTTCTGAAAACAACAAAAACACATCAACTGCAAATTAATACGTAAAAGGAGCAGACTATGAGAGGCAGATTAGCCTCCCCCTCGTGTGTTTTTTATTTATAATTTAGTGATTTATACATTACTCGCGGGCACTAAACAAGCAAGCCACACACACACACACAACACACACACACACACACACACACACACACACACACACACGCACGCACGCACGCACGCACGCTGTCTCACACACACACACACACACACACACACACACACACACACACACACACACACACACACACACACACACACACACACACACACACACACACCGTGGCGGCCGACTATCTGGTGAATGTATAGTAACCGGAATGTTAAAGAATAAAATTATAGATGGAATGACGGTGTAGATGTATGAAATTCCTCTATAGCCGGTCACTGCACGGCACAGACCGGAAGTTTCGCTTGCCTGTTTGGTTGTAGCCTGCTCGCGCGGCCACTCCGTTTAGGCTCGCAGCGAGTTGGCAGTCCCTGTAGTGTAGTGTTTCTGTTCTATGGGACCAAGACCCTCTCCCTTCTTGTCCTTACTTCTACTTGACCAAGACCCTCTCCCTTCTTGTCCTTACTTCTACTGGACCAAGACCCTCTCCCTTCTTGTCCTTACTTCTGCGGGACCAAGACGCTCTCCCTTCTTGTCCTTACTTCTATGGGGCCAAGACCCTCTCCCTCATTGTCCTTATTTCTATTTGACCAAGCCTCGTTGTCTTTATTTCTATCGGACCAAGCTCGTCTCCTTCCTTGTCCTTATTTCTATCGGACCAAGCTACTCTCCTTTGTCCATGACTCCATTCTGTCAGATCAAGCGCCCTCCCTCCTTGTCCTTGCTTTTATCAGATCAAGCATCTTCCTCTCCTTGCGTACACTCTGTCAGCTTAAGCCCCTCTCTCCCCCCTCCCCGCCCGGTCCCCCCTTTGTCCCTTTCTCCAATTTGTCGGATCAAGCCCCTCCACCTTGTCCTTGCTTCTATCGGATCAAGCCCCCCTGTCTGTCCTTGCCGCCATTCTGTGTCTGATCAAGTTCCTACACCCCGTCGGCATTACTTCTATAGGACAACCCCATTTCCCTCTCTGTTTTGGCCTCCATTCTGTCATATCAAGACCCCCCCCCCCCCCTCCCCTTCCCCTGTCTTTTTCTCCAATCTCCTCTCCTACCCTTTTCTCAATATATGTCACATCAACCCCCCCCCCCCCCTCCTCGTCCTTTTGTACATTCCGAAGTGTCAAGCCCCCCCCCCCTTTTCTCCATTTTTCACATCAAGCCCCCACGGGATTTGTATGAGCAAGAGTCAGGGGGAAAGGTAAGGGTTGGGTCTGAGTAAGAGGCACATGGTTTCGAGATACTGTGTACAATGCACAGGTTTCTGAGATACTGTAATTATGCAGTCTTGCATATTTTTTTGTTTGTAAAACGACCAGACTGTTAGTTGTTTGCTGGTACCTTTCTGCTATTTCGGTTTTGTTGTTGTTGTTTGTTTTACTTCTCATTTTTCTCTTTTTAAAAATGTCTTTTTCTTCGTAAAAACAAACAAAACACAACAAACAAACATTATTGGGCTGTAGCAGCTGCTGGTTATTACTAAAATTTGCTGCTGCTGCCGCTACTCGGAAAGCTGTTGCTTTTTAGGTGACTTTCACAAAGGTCTGTCACTTTGTTGTCGGAGCTAAAAACAGACCCCCGGCATCGGCCATCTCACACCACTGTAATGTAAGTGAACCTGGAATATTAGAGAACCCCACGGATCACGTTGTTGCCACATGTTGCTCAGACAGGTATTGAGAAGCGAGAACTGATTCAGTGACTGCCACACACAGATGCACATACGGATATCCAAAAGGACCAACATCGTTCTGACTTCAGTGATTGCATACGGGTATCGAAAAGGGAGAACAACATTCTTCTGATTCAGTTATTGCCGCACACAGATGCAGATACGGGTATCGAAAAAAGCGAAAACAACATTGTTCTGATTCACAGATGCACATGCAGGTATCGAAAAGGGAGAACAGCATTGTTCTGATTCATTGACTGCCACACACAGATGCACATTCGGGTATGGAAGAGGAAGAACAGCATTGTTCTGATTCAGTGACTGCCACACACAGATGCACATTCGGGTATGGAAAAGGAAGAACAGCATTGTTCTGATTCAGTGACTGCCACACACAGATGCACATTCGGGTATGGAAAAGGAAGAACAGCATTGTTCTGATTCAGTGACTGCCACACACAGATGCACATTCGGGTATGGAAAAGGAAGAACAGCATTGTTCTGATTCAGTGACTGCCACACACAGATGCACATTCGGGTATGAAAAAGGAAGAACACAGGTGCACATGCAGGTATCGAAAAGGGAGAACAGCATTGTTCTGATTTCAGTCAGTGACTGCCACACACAGATGCATATATACAGGTATCGAGAAAGGAGAAAAACGTCGTTCTAACTCAGTGACTGCCGCTCACAGATGTACATATGGGTATTGAGAAAGAAGAAGAAGATGTTCTAACTCGGTGACTGCCACACACAGATGCTCAGGCATGTATTATCGAGCGCTCAGTTACTGTTACACACAAATGGACTGACAGGTATTGAGGAAGGAGGTCAGCATTGTTCTAACTCAATGACTGCCACACATAAGTGTCGACGCAGTGACTGCGGATAGCATGATCTTCAGAAACAAAGCAAAAGTGACGTTATCCACGCCATTTGCAGCATCACGACACCGTAGGACACTGCCAGCTTCTGGTGCGGCTGCTCCGCGGTAGAGCACCAATGGTTGATCCGCTTGCTTTCTGATAGTTGCAAAGGGGTTTCAGCCAGCGGTGGTTTGGATATCTGTGGATCGAGTGGTGTACACGTTGCTGTTAGAGTTTGACTGATAGATACATCGAGGTGAGAAGAGTGGCCATGAGCTGCATATTCGGCGCTGTTTTGACGGCGCCGAGGAGAGATGCCATACGTACGTGACAGATGAAGCTGAGCGAAAGATGAAGAAGAAGACTCCAGGAAAAAAGCTGGATTGTGCTGGATGCTGCCCGACTTTGGCCGTTCAGTGCTCCGCGGCTTCCTTCTTCTTCTTCTTCTTCTTGTGCTGCGGCTGCTTCTCCTGCTGTTGCTGTTGCTGCTGCGGCTGCGGCTGCTGCTGCTGCGACTGTTTCTTCTTTTTCTTTTTCTTCTTTTCGCCACCAGTTGCAGTTGCATGGTCGTGGCTGCTTTCCTTAGATTCGTGCGCCTCTTCGGCGCTATGGTGAGCAGGTTCTGGTGTCGATGGTGGTGACGGTGATGGTGTTGGTGACGGCGACGGTGATGGTGATGGTGACTGTGGTGGTGGTGGTGGTGATGGTGGTGGTGGTGGTGGTGGTGGTGGTGGTGGTGGTGGTGGTGGTGGTGGTGGTGGTGATGGTGGTGGTGGTTCCGGTGAGTCTGGTGGCGGTGGTTCCGATGGAGTTATCGACTGTCTTAGCCGAGGTGCTGTTGGCATAAACAAGAGATGCAAACGCTCATTTGAAACAAAAACATACAAACAACGAAGAGAGAGAGAGAGAGAGAGAGAGAGAGAGAGAGAGAGAGAGAGAGAGAGAGAGAGAGAGAGAGAGGTCCTCGGAAAAGGTTCAAGGTCACCAAAACGGTTAGAAGCGTGTTAAGCTGATTGAGGTTATGATACAGAGTTGTAAACAATTCCTTCATTACACATAAGAAAACGCTAACAGTGAAGTTGTTTTGCCGAAGCGGGAAGTACTTCGACTGTCCCTCTTAAATATGTTACAGTTTATGCTACTGGTGTACCTTTTTGTGTGAATTTGAGCTTCTCAAGGATCAGCCAATTTGGTTCACGTTGTACCAGTGAAGCAGTAATGGTCACCTCATACACATCTGTCATGCATGCCGACCTTGTCCATGATGGCACGTGCACAGAATGCCAGACACAAACTGACAACACTCACGACCGTGTTTTCGCGACTTAAAACGTGGAAATCGAATGTTAAGAAAGCAGACCATAATTCGACTGAACAAACTACTGTGAGTATTTTTAAAATTTTATTTTTCCATTCCTATTGATAGCGCCCGTGGTTCCTTTTTGATCGACGTCCCCAGTAATGCTAAAATTACTTGAAACATAAATGGTCGTGGTTGTGTCCATAGTTATATGTTAGCGACTTGTATTTAAAACTCAAACAAGAGTGCAAATGCTCAGATGACTCGCATTTAAAAATGAGGTGGGGGTGGTGGTGGTGGGGGGGGGGGGACAACTTCCATTGTTTCCCTAAAACGATCTGACCAGAAACACCAATCGTAGTCTTGTCTCATCTTTGTGTGTGGCGCCCCGGCCCCTGTCTCTTTTTGGACCTGCTTCATGCATGACAATTTGGACAGTGCAGTAAAAGCAAGGAACGATATTTTAGTTCGTTTCCATTTGCACTCACAAATTTGTGTCCGTTTGCAAACAACATTCACACACGGTTGGAATTTTATCTGACAGGAACTTATGGAGAAAAGAACCTTTCCCCCCCCCTCTCTTTTCCCTCTTTGCGATGTGAGTATGACCTTGAAACGGGTATCAAAGTGTGAAGGAAAGTTATCACCATGCACTCTTTGAATGCATCAGTTTGATTGTTTCGGAGAAAGCCAACGGTAAACGTTTTGTTGTTGTTGCTAACTCCAGAAACGAGCCCCTTTACACTAATTACAGACGTCAACTTTCGAGGTACACCCCTCGAGCACCACCCGAAAGACGTGTCTATCTGCCTTTGGAGAGAGGCCCAGTCAAATGCACACCTTTTGATAGGGGCGATCGGGAGACGTGCACACAATGTCAAATATTGCGAGTTGTTATCAATATCAGTCACATTGTCTTCTCAGCACCGTTCATTGAAACCAAGCATTGGACGTTACACGGATTGGTTACTTAATCAGGTCAGCGTCCCCCCCCCCCCCCCCCCCCCCCCCCGCCCCTTTTCCATAGTTTTCTTGTCTTCTTTTGCTGTGCGTTTACAAGATTACATGCAGGCCCACACCTTTTGGACTAACAGACATAGAAGCGTGAGAGCCAAACCTTCATTTCATCGCCTGGAAAAGCATTCAGCCAAGCACACTCAAAATGCAAAAATTATTGGATGGTGTTATAGTTAGAATGTCGGCAGCAAAATCTCAGCCTGTGCCAGGTTTTCGGCACTTATAGTGCCCCATGGTTTGCCAAAATATCTTGAATTCCGCACTTTTTGAGATGAGGCTCCCGACAAGTGCTCATGGAGAAAAGACTATATATATATATACAGAGAGAGAGAGAGAGAGAGAGAGAGAGAGAGAGAGAGAGAGAGAGAGAGAGAGAGAGAGAGAGTCGTGCGCGCTACGTATTTAATTTCCGGTTCACCCTTTGAGTATAATCCCACACTCATCAGAAGCCGTCACGTGTTTAACGATCATACCCAACTTTAACTGATTGGATAAGAACTTACCCTGAAGTGCACAGAGCAGATTGACTGTTTCGACGTCCCTGTCTTCTGGAAGAGAAGGTCATTCAAGTCGATACGAACGAGTAGAGGTCAGTTTAGTTCATGGTCAGTTCAATTCTATCCCGTCTTTTAGTAGTTTCATTGATGTTGCCTTGGAAACAGTGCCACTGTTGGTCTGATTGACGATGGCCCTTTCTCGTCCTGAGAAGGAATATCGTCGAACGCTTCCTCTTTCTATGCTTCTCTCCTCGATTATGCGCTGTCCTTGGCTTTGTGTCCACAGGTAGTGTCTCAAGCTCCTCAACACTTCAGATCTTCGGAGACGCAAGCCTCTTGTGACGGTTGCTTCACGGCTTATACTTTCCGCTCTGTCCTTTTCTCTGACTCCGTCGTGTTCAGGACAGTACCTCCACAAGAGTCTTGGAAGGCGCAAGGGGACGCAGAACTCAAGGGTCCCCTCTGCTGAGAACCCAGAGCTACGAAACGTTCTCAAGGGTCCCCTCTGCTGAGAACCCAGAGCTACGAAACGTTCTCAAGGGTCCCCTCTGCTGAGAACCCAGAGCTACGAAACGTTCTGTCCTCAAAGCCCGGAGTACGTCAGAACACAGCCATGCATACTTCGCCTAGAGCCAGCAATTTTGTTTCTAAGTTTTGTTTTCCCGGTCCATTTCACTGATTCTCTCCAAATCTTCTCTTACTTAAACGCAGTTTCCCATGTGGGCCTGCGGAATAAAATGGGCCACCCTGCTCGTCGTCACAAGTCATTAGTGCAGGTTCCCGTGGTGGAAGCCCGAGAAATATAGGTAAGTTCCAAAGCATATACTTCTTTTTTTCTTCTCTGTAGCAGGATGGACGTTAAAAGCTGGATTAGGAAGGGATGGCTAGGGACTGTGTTCATTTACTTTAGACAAATCTGGGCGTATCAATAACGCGTGAGCCACTATCAGTTTAGTTTTCATTTCATTTCTCTCACGACGGATCATGGAATTTTGGTTGATAGATCGGTTGGTCCGGGCTCTGGTTTTATAGAGTTTCATACTGCTTAATTCTCCATGCTGTTTCTGTGTTTTGGCTGAGTTTGTGGGTCTGACCATACACGATATGAGAATAGTTTCAGATATGCATTGAATTTTGACTTTTCTTCTCCTTCGGTTTAAATTTTTATTTTTATGTTGAAATCCGTTGAAATTACCAGTTGGCTGATTCCATTTGCTCAGATGTGGAAACGGCAAAAACCGAATGTACGATAATCGTGCATGATTCCGTTTGCACGGAACGGAAACGGCGTCTTATAACAAAAACGCATTTTTGGAACCATAGCCCGAAACGCATTTTTAGAACCATAGCCTGAAACGCATTTTTGGAACCATAGACCAATTGATGCCATTTCCGCAGTGGTTTCCGTACTTGTATCCTTACAAATGTAATCACATCTTTATGGTCTAGAGATATAACAATCGCAAAAAGCTTGAAATGAATGAGACCTTACTCAAGACGGACAACCTATACATATTGATCATTATAATGGTGTCTCCGTGGAAATATTAGTATTAGGTGACAGTAATCTTGTCTTTCTCGAAAACGTTGATGAAATGCTCACGCAACTCACATTGACAAAAGAAGAAAAAGAATAAGAAAGAAACAAAAGACAAACAAAAAACAAGGAAACAAATCGCAACGGGTGTTTATAACTACGTTTTCTACCTTGAGCGATTGAGAAACATCACAACACTTTTGCCTTCTTCAAAGACTGAATGTTTAAAAGTGCGTAATGTGTAGAAGATTCCTTGGAGTACGCAACAATGAAAAATGCCACCCACACAACTCAGATTTAAGACGGAAAAATACCACCGATCAATCTGAGTGGAGACAACAATCCTAGTCTTACTATCCGACGGATAAACGAGTTGAGAAAACGCTTGGCTGAGCCATATTTAGACGGTAAAATATGACTTACTGTTTGGCATAAACATGAATGAATGAGTGAACGGCGCATACACTTTTCCGCACAAAAACTTGCGCGTTCACAGCGCCAACAATCTCTGTAAACACAGCAGTTGGTCTTGTTGTCAAAATACTGATAAAACAAGAAGAGCAAACACCTAGACGGTTCAGAATGGAAAACCGGAGAATACAACTTTCTGTTGTTGTTTCAGACTGTCCTGTGGCCTTTGACATGGGCTTTTGAGATGACGTACAACAAAATAGGTTCTTGTATAGTATAGCTGACATCGCTTATGCTGAAATCGAGCGCAGCTCGACAGATGTTACATCATCCCAAATTTGAGAGATATTACTTAAACTGGTGTCCACGAGCGGGCTTTTCGTCTGGAATTCTGTAATGCTCGATAGTGGTTGTAGCATGCACAGTATGAGAGTACCTATTTAAAGCGGTGTCGAATGGCAAACTTTGCTCTGAGATTTGTAAAGCTCGACAGAGGTTGTATCACGCAGAATCGGAGAGTTCTTACTTAAAGCGGTGTTCGGGCGAACCTTTCCTCTGAAATTAAGCGCCGCTTCAGTTTAAAGTCAGGGATGAACTCTCCCAAGCTTCGAGGTTTGCGGTCGCTTGATTTCACAGAACAGTAATCTTGGTGATGTACTTTCGGAACGTGAACAATGGCAGACAAAATCAATCCAGACAAACAAAATGCAAAAGTCGGTTTATTCACCATATCGATCATGGCATACTGATAGCAAACATGTGAAGATTATTAGGACAATTCTTGCCCAGCCTCCCGCGGGAGGGAGGGGTGGAGAGAGAGAGAGAGAGAGAGAGAGAGAGAGAGAGAGAGAGAGAGAGAGAGAGAGAGAGAGAACACATATAGCAAGTAATGAAAAACTGAATATCATTATGAACAGAAGTTCGGACGCGGGAAACGGTGCGAAGGGGTTAAGTTAAGGAAACGGCGCGACCAGAATGACGACATATTTACATACAGTTTCATTCACTTTTCCATCAATACATTCTGGATGCACACAGACATACAACAAAGAAGAGATCATAACTGCACATGGCATCATCCTGTCTGCCGTATATGGACGTGAAAACATCAATTCTTGGACCTTTCTATCGGACCAATCCCCGGCCCTCCCCTCCCGGTCTGTGTCTCCGCTAGTTCGGATCCGGCTACATTCCACTTTGTTCTTGCCACTTCTTGCATAAATCATTTCTGAACAAGCCGCCCTTCTTACCCCATTCTGGGGAAATCCCCCCCCCCCCCCCCCCCCACCCCGACCCCCATGTCACCCCGCTTGTCGCCCTTTAGTCGGATCAAGCCCCTCCCCTTTCTTGTGCTTGCCTCCAATCTGTGGGATAAAGCCCAATCCTTCTGTCTGTGCTTGCCTCAAATCTGTCGGATCAAGCTAATCCTTCTGTCTGTGCTTGCCCCAAACCTGTCGGATCAAACAATCCTTCTGTCTGTGCTTGCCCCAAACCTGTCGGATCAAACAATCCTTCTGTCTGTGCTAGCCCCAAACCTGTCGGATCAAACAATCCTTCTGTCTGTGCTAGCCCCAAATCTGTCGGATCAAGCCAATCCTTCTGTCTGTGCTTACCCCAGATCTGTCGGATCAAGCTAATCCTTCTGTCTGTGCTTGCCTAAAATCTGTCGGATCAATTCCAATCCTTCTGTTTGTACTTGCCTCAAACCTGTCGGATCAAGCCCTATCCTTCTGTCAGTGCTCGCCTCAAATCTGTCGGATCAATTCCAATCCTTCTGTTTGTACTTGCCTCAAATCTGTCGGATCAAGCCTGATCCTTCTGTCTATGTTTGTCTCAGATCTGCGGATCAAGCCCAATCCTTTTGTTTGTACTTTGCCTCTATTCTGTCGTATCAAGTCCCCCCCCCCGGCCCACTTGCCAAAAGTTTGTCGGATCCGTTCCTCGATTCTGTGAGATCAAGACCCCCTTCTTGCTTCCATTCTGTCGCATTAAGCCCCTCCGCCTATTTGCGCTTGCCTCCGTTTTGTCGGGCAAATCCCACACCTTCCGCTTTCCTTTCCTCCATTTTGTCGGATCATACCCCTTCCCTTCCTTCCATTCTGTCGCATTAAGCCCCTCCGCCTATTTGCGCTTGCCTCCGTTTTGTCGGGCAAATCCCACACCTTCCGCTTTCCTTTCCTCCATTTTGTCGGATCATACCCCTTCCCTTCCGATTCATTCTGTCGGATCAAGCCCCTTCCGCCGCTTCTCCTTGCCTCCATTCTGTCGGATCAAGCCCCCCCACCATTGTTCTTGCCTCCATTCTGTCGGATCAAGCCCCAACCATTGTGCTTGGTCCGTTCTGTCGGAATTAGTCTCTTGCCACCCTTCTCCTTGCCTCCATTCTGTCGGATCAAGCCCCCCACTATTGTTCTTGCCTCCATTCTGTCGGATCAAGCCCCCCACCATTGTTCTTGCCTCCATTCTGTCGGATCAAGCCCCCACCCTTGTGCTTGCTCCGTTCTGTCGGAATTAGCCTCTTGCCACCCTTCTCCTTGCCTCCATTCTGTCGGATCAAGCCCCCCACTATTGTTCTTGCCTCCATTCTGTCGGATCAAGCCCCCCACTATTGTTCTTGCCTCCATTCTGTCGGATCAGCCCCCACCTTTTCTTGCCTCATTCGTCGGTCAAGCCCCCACCCGTTCTGATTGCCTTTCCTTGCCTCCATTCTGTCGGATCAAGCCCCCCACCATTGTTCTTGCCTCCATTCTGTCGGATCAAGCCCCACCTTGTTTTTGCTCCGTTCTCCGGAATTAGCCCTTGCCACCCTTCTTCTTGCCTCCATTCTGTCGGATCAAGCCCCCCACTATTGTTCTTGCCTCCATTCTGTAGGATCAAGCCCCTACCATTGTTTTTGCCTCCGTTCTCCCGGGATCAGCCCCTTGCCACCCTTCTTCTTGCCTCCATTCTGTAGGATCAAGCCCCCACCCTTGTGCTTGCTTCGTTCTCTCGGATCTAGCCCCTTCCCCCCTTCTTCTTGCCTCCATTCTGTCGACCGTATCTATAGGTTATATAAGGGCGAGATGTTTAAGTGGGGATTTGTTTTCCCGCTGATATTTAACGCCGCGTCAACCGTATGTATAGGTTATATAAGGGCGAGATGCTTAAGTGGGAATTCGTTTTCCCTCGAATGAGAAAAATGCAGCCCCCTGAATAACTATGACAGAGAAATGCAGCCCCGTGGAGGAAGTCTGACATTCCAAATGAGAAAACACTAATTATTTTCGCCTCCCCCCCTCCCCCTCCCCCCAACACACACACACACACCTCTGTAGTGTTGAAGAAATTAACAAAACAAAATTTCTTGAAACTACAAATGTTACATATAAAAATATAAAAAGCGGCAATAAGTTGCGTTTTCCCACACCGACCAGGCGACCCGCTGATCAATGCACAGACTCACATTTTGTATGTTACTGATAAACAACACGTGCCTTCATTCAAATTTGGTCAGAGATTGACATGTCACCTTGACGAAAGATAGAGGGGGGAAAGTGTAACGTGTGTTTTACTAACAAATAGAAAAATCCTTCATTTAACTTTTCTAATGGATCAGCTTTTGGCTATAAAACAATCTCCTGTAGACGTACTGCTGTGGATGTTACTGCTGTGGATGACTGTGGATGACAAAATGTTACTGCTGTGGATGACACAGACTCCGTCTGAGGTCATGCATTGCACACTGTGCGCAAACATGTGATTATTGTCGAGACGTTATGGCATGCAAAATCTCTGTTCCTTACCTCTCGCAAGTGTTGGTCACAGCCTACGGAAAGTTTACTAATTTTAAAAGGTTCCAACCTTTGATGATAAAAATATTGTCAGGACTTGAAAACAACAACGAAGCTTTAGCCATATCTCCATCCTACACATACTAAAACGAGCAACCCCCCCCCCCCCCCCCCCCCCCCCCCCACCCCCCCGCCATGGTTTTGAGCAGGATGATGATTAGTATAACGGTTGAGGCGGGGCTTGGATGAAGGTGTTGGTTTAACGTTAAGGGTTTATATTGTTTATTATCACATATTTATTTGAGGTATATAAGGGGAAAAGTAAGGGGTGGGGTCGATGCAGTTGCAGAATTTTGGGAGAGTAGTAACACCCTTCAAAACACTGATCGCTGTACACACAGTTTGGCTTTTTCATGAGTAAATTTATTAGTCAACTCTTGGATTTTTAACGTGCCTTCAGACGCAGGGGGTCACCACAAGGCGAGAAAAAGCCGCACGTTGCCATTTGTTTTTGTTACAGCAGCCGTTAACTTCTTTTGTTGTCATTGTTGGTGCTGCCATTGCTGTCAAAGTTATTGCCTCGCCTGCCAAAAGCCAGCTGTCGGAGCTAAAGCAAACCATTGGCTCTTACACACGACGCCTGTGTTGGGGCCACAGACACTGACGCCCCGCCCCACCCCTGTCACAGAAAGTCTGGAGCACTGGACTCAAACCACAAAAGGGACGCCACAGTTATTGGTGAAGGGATCACTCCGTACTCTTTAAAACTAAGTAACTGGCGCACACATGGCGTCGAGCGTCGCGTAACTTCGGATTTCACTTCACAACGAAGAGGTCACTCACACTGGCGAGCAATTCCGAAGCGAGGTTATCCACGCCATTTGCAGCGTGATCAGCGTGAAGCACTCCCATCTTCTGGTGCAGCAGCTCCGCAGAAGAACACCGACGGTCAATCCGCTTGCTTTCTGGTCGCTGCGTAGGGGTCTCAGCCAACGGCTGGGTTGGATATCTGTGTATCGAGTGTTGCTCGCGGAGGTCGAGTGATACGTCGAGGTGAAAAGAGTGGCCACGTGCTGCGCTTGCAGCACTATTTTGGTGGCGGCGATGAGAGAGGCCATAAGTGACACGATGGGAGCACCGTCAGTAAAGCCGGTTGGCACGGGTTGAAGCTGACCGAAAGACGAAGAAGACTCTAAGGGGAAAGACGGACTGCGTAGCTGCCGTCCGATTTTGCCGTTTGCTATTAGCGCCTCTTCCTTTTCTTCCCTTTCTCAGGCGATTGGGGTCTCCCACCGTTTGAATTTCTAGTTCGGCTGGTGCTTCGATTTGGCGGTCCTTTTCTGTTCTGTGCTCCTGTTGATAAAAACCGAAGCGATCAATTACGCGGGCAACAGCGGAAGAGAGACAGCTCAATAAACACCTCATGTATGCCTGGCCAGCAGGCAACGGGTAACTACTAATGTATCATTATGTCCCTAATACCTCCCCCCCCCCCCCCCCCCCCCCCTCCCCCCCCCCCCCCCACCCTCACCCACCGGGGGAGTGCTGCGGATGCAGAAATGAAAGTCCCAACGGCTAAGAACCAAGGCTCTCCCTCTACTTTCTGTATCCTTGGATCACTCATCTTCATTTGTTCCCAATCCTCTTCAAAAACAAATGACGCCAAGATATGAACAGTGAATTAGATGTTTACTTGTGAGGTGATCACTTGCGTTTCACGCTAATGTGACTCTCTCGGTTGGCTGGGCATTGTTAAGTACCAAGTATAAATTCTTATTAGCACCACTGCGGTCAAGGGGACGATAACTAGAAAGTGATGCGTGTCAATCGTAATGTCCCGTCAACCGCGCAGGGTCCCGTCAAGACGAATCACACATTGAAAATTCTTCTACACCACTTCAAGACACACACGTCACTGAATCGCATATTTCAAAAAGCTGGATCACAATTCTGGACACAACACTGTCAACAGCAAACACTACCAAAACAACAACAAACAAACAAACAAACAAAAATCTCAAGATCTCATTTCACCTAACTGCAACAGAAATCACTAGAATAATATTTTCCACGCATGGACCCCCAAACAGTATGCACTGCGCAAACTCAATTGTGGCCTGAAAATCTGTAATTGTATCCACTGTTATAATACACAATTTCAGAAACTTTGAACTTATTTGATATTCCGCGGACATTCAACACGGGAAGCTGCATCAGTCGTTCGTGGCGACGATTAGGGTCACCTGCTTTATTCCGCGGGCCAACATAGGAAATAGCAATAATAATAATAACAATAATAATAATAATAAATATTTGCCTGCGCCTCTCCTCAATGAGCTCAAGGCGCTTACATTCAAAATACAAGTACATTTAAAACGACTTCCGTTCTTTTTCTCTCAACACACACACACACACACACACACACGCACGCACGCACGCACGCACGCACGCACGCACGCACGCACGCACGCACGCACGCACGCACACACACACGCACACACGCACGCACGCACGCACGCACACCACACACACACACACACACACACACACACACACACAACATGGACGAAGTCGAAGCATGTCTGACGTTGTGAGGGAGTTTGTATAAATACAAAATATCAATACGAAACTCAATGTCATTTCTCGTAAACGGACCAGTCAGTGAGCCACTCTCTGGGAGTGTCAGCTCGCTCTAATGTCCTCGCTGTGTACAGCAGCTGCTGGTTGGTTGCAGAAAGCAACACGAAGAGCAGAGGCTCAGTCGACCTATACTCAAAACAAAGAAGAGCAATGACGACTCGGGAAGCAGGAAAATATAACTTTGCGTTCTGTCGAAGGACACTCCCATGACCTCGAAAATGGGTGAATCACAAAAACTGATATGAAAAGGGAAAACCCAGTTCAGGATAGTATCATGCAAAGTTTGAAAGCTTTTGCTTCAACAGAGCTTTAAAACAAATCATTAGAAAAAAGTCACAATTTATGTTTTTTAGTAAGTCATTTGTGACCTTTGCACACACTCTTGTCACTGTCAGTGTCATGTACGTCATACTTGTCTGTATATATTGCACTCTGAAGCGAATCAGAAAATAATAATAACAATACAATAATGCACTCTTTTATTTTTAAGTGCTGTTTCTCCAAACTGGAGCACCTTGCCCATTATAAAGCAAAGAACAAAAAATCGAAACATAGTCAAAACAAACTCTCTGTCTCTCTGTGCGTGTGTCTCTCTCTGTGTCTCTGTGTGTGTGTGTCTCTCTCTCTCTCTCTCTCTCTCACACACACACACACACACACACACACACAACACACACACACACACACACACACACACACACACACACACACACACACACACACACACACACACACACACACACACACACGCACGCACACACATTGTCAGTAAGATGGACGAGGTAGGATTTAAGAGATGAGCTGAAAAACGAGAGTGAATTTGATGACATATCTTTGCAAGGGAAGAGTGTTCCAGACAGACCGTACAACCAAAGAAAAAGACCTCTGATCAAGCGAGTGCGTGCCCACAGAGCGGAGACAAAGAATGGAAGTATCGGAAGAGCGTAGCTGGCTGGTTGGTTTGTAACATTAAAGTTCAGTGAAATAGCCAGGAACGGTCGAGTTGAGAAAGTTGCAGCACAGTGAAACGTTTGCACAGTATTCGTCAATGAATGGGCAGCCAGTGGAGAGAAGCAAGATCAAGAAAAATATGATCAGTTTTGAGAACTCAAGACATGGCGAGTAGGGTTGCAGTTTGCTGACAGATACCGAGGACAGCCCAACATTAGGGAGGTAAGACCTTATTTAAAAGAAGCAGCAGCAGCAGCAGCAGAAGAAAAAGGAAGAAACTAAATTAAAAACAAACAAACAAGCACCTCGTTCTATATACTGTTTATGAAGGAAAGTGAATGCTCAAGTGACTCACATTGAAAGGATTCATAACTTGATACTTAATGTCCATTTAGCCATGTATGTTATTTATATCAAGAGAAAACATCAAAATCGGGATTTATTATTATTATTTTTCTTTCAAACTTTGTGCAAAGAAAAAGAAAATTCTAAAGGACAACAAAAAGCAGATGACTGATAGACTGGCCTTTGCAATGGAAAAACACAACCTATTGTCTCCCTTGAATAACCTCACTAGAGACAGCTATCTTGGTGTTTCTTTCAAGACACTGATTTAAAAACCAAACAGAAACACACTGTCCATCAAACTGCTGGAAATATGGAACAGAAGGAAATTATAACTACAAAATGCCACTGTCACACCATTAATCATAGATAATACAAAGTATGCTTGTTTTTTTCCATATCCGTGTTACATCAGTTTTGCCAATCAAAATTACGTCATACACAATGAAAGACTTTAAGAAAGCCAAGCCCCGTTTCTGTTTCCGAGTCTTTCACACACACACACACACACACGCACGCACGCACGCACGCACGCACGCACGCACGCACGCACGCACGCACGCACGCACGCACGCACGCACGCACGCACGCACGCACGCACGCACGCACGCACGCACGCACGCACGCACGCACATATATGCGTGTGTGTGTGTGTGTGTGTGTGTGTGTGTGTGTGTGTGTGTGTGTGTGTGTGTGTGTGTGTGTGTGTGTGAACTGAGGTCTTGTATTAAAGCAGAGCAATATTTATATTTTTTCTCTCTCATTCATGCACACGACAGGTGTACGTTCACACATGATCAGACAACTTGCTGAGAACAGAGCAAATACTCAAGCTCACATTCAGTGGATTGGTGTTACTGTTGGCCCTTATCATTTGATATTTAATTTTCAGATAATCGTGTACATGAAACAACCGAGGAACAACTTGTTCTTAGTTTCAAAGAATTTCAAGTGCACATACAGTGAGATGAGAAGATGACCAAAGGCTCAAAGAAATAACATTCAAAACTGATTTGAACAATCTCAGTAGAGACAACCAGACACTGTTCATTCTAGATAATTGCAGTTTACTGGTTCTGTGTGTGTGTGTGTGTGTGTGTGTGTGTGTGTGTGTGTGTGTGTGTGTGTGTGTGTGCAACAACAACAACAACAACAACAACAACACACACACACAACACACACACACACACACACACACACACACACACACACACACACACACACACACACACACACACATACACACAACAACAACAACAAACATACAAACAAACAAACGAAAAACCTAATAAACTAGAGGAGCAAAAACCAACAGGATTTTGACTTGATTTGTTGCATAACACAGACACACACACACACCATATGGACTGTGTAGCTTAGACAGTCCCATGTTTGCAGCATTAAATGTATGTTTACACATTTCCGCTCGCAAAATCCTTATCCTCGAACGGTCTGATTCTAAAGCAGTCTTCAAATTAGTATGCCACAATATTTATGTCCCTTACATCCGGTTTTCCTGTTCTGCCTCTGTGACGTGTGTTAAATCTTTCATTGGTGTTTGGCGCTTTTGGCATAGATGGCATTACGTGAGGGATGTTGGCCACATGAAACAGAGGTGTTCAGGCACATTATTTTCATCTGTCAGCTTTTTGAAACGACAAATGTTTTTCGGTGGATGAAAAATGAGCAGTGCCTTTAACCATTGCGTCTTTGTGTCGGCATTCCCTGGCATTTTGTGGAACCGTAAGGGGGTCCGTATGAACAATTCAAGAACGTTTATAGTTTTCTGTGATTGTAACTACAGCCATGGACTGCACCGCTCTCCCCACTTCTCCACATCATAAGTCTAGAGCTATTCTATACCTTCTGCCATTTGTTCATTATTTTGTTATTATTATTGATCGATTTTATTTAGTGTTATTCTCTGCTGTAGAGCAGGCTCACTGCTCACTGTGTTCAAACTGGAAAGCGCGCGCATATTTTCTAATTTTAGTAATAGTTATGGCAACCTCCTTTTGGCGAAATTGCCGCTAGGAAAATTGTAAAGAAAAGACGTACGCTCAGACGACTCACACTCAAGTGCAAAACCGGTAAACACGTATTTATTATCTCCCTCAGATACACACTAGTCACACAAAACATAGCCTACCTGATCTGTTTTATACATAGCAACCATACAGTGTTTACACTACATCGGTCCTCCGCAGAAAGGCACTGCGGACGCAGAAATTAAGCTCCCCTGATGTTGAGAACACGGCACTGACAAAGGTTATCCTTTTTAAAACTTGGAGCATGTCAAAATAATTATAGCAATCACACTTCATCCTCTGCCAGGAATTTCTTCCTTTCTAGTGTCTACCACCCCTGTACATTCATATTCATTTCCCCCCCAGATCCTGTCTCTGTTCAGTTTGTTTGGACTTGGATATAGTCTTTACTTATGAGAAGAGGTTTAAAACAGGCACTGACGTATGACAGTGTTTCTTTTTCCTGAGGTGATCCAGAGATGTTAAAAGTGTCTCTCGAGACCCTGTGCAGTCGACCGTATTTCACTGACTACATCGGACAAGAATCGGGGGGGGGGGGGGGGGGATTGCAGTTCATACTTTTGACAAAGGTGTGACCTTCAAACAAGGTCAAGTTCACCAGACATGGCACGAATTAGTAATTACAGGCAAAGATATAATAGTTATAAAAGGTTAGAACTCCCTTTAATCATTGTCCGAGAAAAATCTAACGTTAAAGTTTTTGTCAGATCAGGAAACGCATCTGTGTTCTCAATTGTATATGAGCAACAGTCAAAAATTGTAGAGTATTCATGATCCGGTCGACGTAATTAACAACCGTACAAAATTTCAACTTAATCGAGTAAGAAGGAAGGAAATTGGTGTTTAACACCCAGTCGTCCATGACGGTTACATCAGGGCAAATCGGATAAGAACGAAATTTCCAGTTAAAACTGTTTGACACGCCTGTAGCCTTGATTTATGGTCACGGTCGCTGAAACTGGTATGAACAGGCAACGCTGAATGGGTGGTACCATCGTGTAAAGCTGGACATTTATTCCATTAATTTGTTTATGGTTTTCGGGACTACTGCAACGCTACACCGGCACGGTCCACCAAGCGGCCTGACACTGCTCATTATACAGACTCACATTGTGTGTGAAAATTCCACCCAATGCTTAGCACTTCGCTGAATTTGAGATACAGAATCAACCACCTCACCACAGCTCAGAATCATTCCATTGAGGAATAATACACATATTTTACGTCTGAAAAGTTAAATACAGTCAACATCGCTGCGATTACAGGAATTGGTCAAGCTCAGTAAATACTATTGTCATGCAATGTTTGAAACTGAGGACAATTACTGTGTCCAAGAAAATCCTAACGTTAGTCTTTGCCACGCGCCAATGGCCAGCCGGTCGGAGGGTAATACTGACGAGTACATAGAATTACACGTTGTTTTTTCATGCGATTCCAAACCGAATTGCTGGTCTTGTTAGCGCTCTTCACGCTTCATGCATTCCCAACTTTTTCAGACACATAAATAGCGCTCTGAGCCTTTAACATTTTCAACAAGAATAAGCCTAAGGTTATCTGGATTAAAATTAGCTCGTATCTGTTACAGTACTGTGTGAATCTGCGAACAGAAGCAGAAACCCGGTTGCTTAAGTGGCCAGAATACGTGTACATAAGATGACATGTAATATTGCGACTGGATTCACTGGTAGATATAGTCACTTACCACTCTACACTGCTAGCATCGTCGCAGCCTTTTCTTGTACTCCGTCAACCTTGTAGATAAGCTGAACTGACGACTCTTCGTCCACGCAAATGCTGAAGCGTAGCACCACAGAGAATGTCTGCCACTTCCTGTCTGTCCTTCAGCGTTCACTTCATTTCGAGCCCTGGCTGAGAAGTTTAATTTCCAACGCTTTCCGCTCGGGCCAAAGGCTCGGGCCAAAGGTCCTGGGCTAGGCAGGACACTGACTTCGGGGCCAGATGTGGTAAGCTGCACATTCCGTGAGCATTCTGAGAGAACATCTGCAGGTAGAGCAGACTCAGGTCAGCCCCTGAGAAACAGAGAGCTGGGGGCAAAGTGTCGTCTGTAACTCGTCTTTACCCTCGTGATGGCAAAGCTGGCACGACTGTGCTTTCAGCTAGGGTCTTCACGGCAATCAGGTTTTTCCTTTCGTCCATACTACACGATCGAGTCACAACCAGAAAATGCGTGCTTCACATTTCCCCCACTTGCATGTGGGCTTCGGAAAGGCGGGAGGTGGTTTGAGTATCGAAAAGACAGGAAGGTCAAATTAAGCGCACGGCTATGGCAAAACTGAAAGAAAAAGAGTCAGTGTCCTGCTCAGCAACGGTTCCAGGAAGTCCGGTCAAAGTCCTTTTAGGCATTTCCATCGGAACTGCAGTGCACAACTCGGATCTCTCTCCCTTTTTTGTTATTGGTCATTGTCTGTATCAGTAACACGTATCAGCTGACTGTCCGTTTTCACAGGCTGCCGGCTCATGGGGGAGTCCATAGTAGTGCAACCCTGTCAAGGAACAGCGTCTGGCAACAATAGCTGAACGAAAATATAATCCTTTGTAGCGTCTTGTAGATCGACTTTACGACAGTAGACGGTACCTTTGTCAGCTTGTGAAGTTAAGTGAAGGTGTTGTAATTACACTTTTTCAAAGAAGTATGAAAGTTGTTTGTTCTGTGTTTTTGCTCCTTGCACCAATTGTTTGGACAAGGTCGTCAAAGGCCTCTGTTTCTAACTTTTCAGACCTTTTCCTCTTGAACATAAGGAGATGCTGACGAGCGACAGGGATGAACAGGGCTGCAGGTGCGATGTGCACGCGAACTGAACTGTGAAAAACGCAGTGTGAACACGTCAATGGCAAAGGACGCAGTAAACACGGAAAAAGAACCAAGAAACAAAAGACGTTTAAGAACACTGACGTCTCATATTTAGAAAGGACACAAGAAGATCCTAAATTTCCCACGATAACTACCAGTTGTCCTTTGTTCACTATGGTTCGTTTTTTTGTCTAAGAGCTGTCTAAGAGATGTTGTCGTATGGGTGTGATAGCGATGATACATGAATGAACAAATACCAAGAAACAGTCCTCGTGCTTTTACTTGGCGAGAATAAAATTCTCATATCTCATGTCTTTTTCTACGTGCGAAGTCGATGTTTCTTCATTCTACACAAGGGCGGCATAATTAAGTGGGTAATTGATATTTAACGCCCATGCAGCTGCAAATGTTCTATCAGGGTGACGCACTGGTAGTCATATTATTAGCAAAAGTTTGATTCGCTGTTAATGTACACGTCAGCTTATGTTGTAACAGAAAAATGAAGTTGAATGGACAGAGAATGCCCCCTTTAGAAAGGAGGAATTCTTGGCAGTCGGCGTAGCATGCAAGGATGACCTACGTAAGGCTTAATGTAGAGAACCTTTCATAGCTCTGGATTCTCAGCAGAGGGGAACTTGATATCTGAATCCACAGTATCCCTCCAAGGGTGCACGCAATTTCGGACATATTCTGTTTCAGCTTATCACAAGAAATGAGAAGGTTAACAGCCCAAACGACTCACATTCAGCAATTTTGGCCTAAAGATGGCGGAGGAGATGAAAAAATAAAAATAAAAAGAAAGAAAGAAAGACAGAAATATGAAAAAGAAAAGAAAAGAAATAATGACAGATGAACACGGAATGTTTTATACATATAAATACATTTTCCTGTTTGTTATTCATGTGTGGCACCCACGCTTTCCTTTAAACATAATAAAGAAGTACTCGACTTGAATTGACTGTAAACAGTATCCCAGTATGCTTGCTGATAGTAGTGTGTGAAATAAAAGAATGGGCTGTTCAAGAAAATCGTGTGTAAAATGATCATTATTAACTTCGTCCTAAAGTGAGAATTGGGTTTAGAAAATTAATTATAACTATCTCAAAAAAATATTTGATCAAATTACTTAAAATGAGAAACAGGTCATACACAAGGTTGTGCCCAAACTTGATAAGATCTAAAAAGAAAATGCTTCACATATGTGGATTGGATTTTCAAGACTTTGTTCCAAAACGATATCCGACACAGACAAAATTCTATGAAGGAGAGAGTTAACAAAGTGCTTCCTTTGATACACATGGAATCAAAGGTGCAGTGAAACTGGACCATCCCAAATTCGGCGAAACTTTGACATTACCAGAAAAGCATGTGGTAGATTATAAAATATTATATAACCACCACCACCACCACCACCACCACCACCACCCTTTTTTCATATATTTAAAAAAAAATAGTATTATTATTTTAAAAAAGAAGAAGAAAGAAGTAAAAAGGTAGTTTGATGTGATGTTGGACAAAGGGTGTCATACAAGAAACTAACTTAGACTAATAATGAAATGAAATTATTTCACCGGGCACTCCTGCAAGCAATAGTCACAAAATAAAAGAAGCCACCCTTTCAACATCTGTTCATTACAACAACAACAACAACAACAAAGCAGTATTTTAGAGTCACAGCCGTAACAGGGTTTCTTCTAGAGTAGCTATTTTAGAGTATATGGAGTATGTAATATCAGAAAACTGACCACATTTCGGGACGAATGCTTAGCAGTTTTATTTTTCGTCATGTGGCATCCACAGATGATTTGAACTAGACCAGACAAAAAATATATGCTGAGAAAGAGGAACGTTTTCTTTTCTTTTCGATACTGCTGTAACTTAGCCACTGTTAAAATGTAAAGGTTAATAGGGGACAGGATCATGCAAAGTGTGACAAATCACGCTTTAGTGGTCGGGGAGACAAGCGTGATTTTTTGCATCTTACATATATTCGCGAAACTTGGAAATGTGCAACTTTATCTCCCTTAAATACATGCCAGATTCACGAAAAGCCGTTTTGAAATGCAAATTTGATAGACTAAAGAAATTACTGCGGAAAAGAAAATAGACCGTGCCATTTTTACTTGCCCACACCACTATGATCTTAAATTAACGTAAGGGTCATCAAAAGTGGTATAAATGCACAGAGCGTTTCTGAAGTTATAGTCACGCAAAGACCTCGTTGAAAAAGCTAGTGTCCAAGAGAAATCAAAATAAATATCAACTATCTTGTTGAGACAGATACGCGTCAATTATCCCACTTGACTGCAGACAACGTGGCTATAGATAAACGTTGTATGGATCATTTAGTCCATAGATTTAACAGCCAAGCAGAGATGACGTGGATCAGATCAGAGATTACCCAGATATACCACTTTGTATCTTCGGAACTGGCTGAAACCGCCTGACCAAGGCCAGTCACTCTACAGAGTTTGAGACTTTGACTGTTATTACATCTATAATGTCCAAGAAAATGCAACGCTGAACAAAGAGAGTTAACGAAGTGCTTCCTTTGATACACAAGGAATCAACGGTTGCAGTGAAACTGGACCCCTCCGCTGATCATCACACAGACTCACATTTTTCAACGCGAGTCAACAATGACTTGAAACGTCTTCTTGTTCTTCTTCCTTTTGTGTTGTGCACAAACAGCCACATAAGTATATTCTTCGATTCCACTTAATTTTGGAATTAATATCCAAGTGGTGTGGAAAACTTAAAATGTGAACGTGCATATTCTTGCGTGGAGGATTTTCTTTGCGCGTTATGAATTATTCTTCACTGGAACTTCAACTTTCCAGGCACACGCATCAGTGGCACCAGTCTCACAAAATGGATCACTAAAGGAACTCTCCTCCGCAGGCAAAGAATCGCGCAACTTACGTTGTTCGGAGAGGAACTGACAAAGAGACTTTTCTGTTAGCTTCACATGAAAATAGCATGGATGTGTATAGCTCTGTGTACTACCATCATGCGAAGTCTGACACTGTGACATTAGTATATGTACATGTAGTACGTGTCCAAGACAATCGCAGCGTTGAGATTGGCGCCACGTCTAGCCGGTCAAACAGTCGGTCAGCCGGCCCGGCGGCCGGGCGGCCTAACACTGATCATTACGGAGACCTCCCATTTTTCATGAAAAGGAGCGAACAAAACAACGTCTTAAAACCAATAACCTTTTAGTTTTACTGACAACATCTTCCTCATCAATTTCGGTCGATGACCATGCACTTTTCATTCTCTTCGGAATGCCCGATTCGAGGCGTCGAACACCGTTGGCGTTAATACCCGAACTGAGCCTTGCCAACGCAACCTATCAAGATCAAGAGCGCAGCGCTAGTTAGTTAGACAGGTCTTGGGTTTTAACGTCCCCGTCAACCGCATAGGGTCGGCTTAGGACGAATCACACATTCAACATTCTTCTGCACTAGTTCAGAAGTCACCAGATCACAAGTTTGTCTGATTCACTGTTTCATCGTCAAAAACAACCATCTACCTATCCATCAAATGCAGAATAACACACGTTTTTGTAGCTATTTATGCTCCGGAGGCACTCACCATGGGAATCTGCTTAAATCGCTTGTGACTATGAGCAGGGCGACCTATTTTATTCCGCGGGCCCGGATGGGAAACTGCGTAGGCCAAAGCTAACGCAGTTAAACTTAAAAGTTAGGGAGAGGATTAAAACGTTTTAAGGTGAATGGACCGGGAGGGTCGAAATTAACACAATTCCTGGAAATCTCTGGCAGTGGGCGAAACATACGTGGCCACATTCTGACCTACTCTAAAGGGAGAACATTTCTCAGCTCTGGGTTCTAAACGGAGGGGACTTTGATTTCTGCGTCCGCAGTACCCCACTGCGGGTCAGCGCTGGAGATGCAGACCGAGGGGCCGACAGGCCAATAGACGATCTTCGGAAATCCAGGGGACTGCCCTCAGTAAGAGCCTTCGGGCATGGACCTGCATATATAGGTCCATGCCTGCGGGTGTAGCGTACTTGTCCCTAATATGTCATCTGACATCCGAGGACATTAAGAACCAAGCGGTAGTGTAGCGCAGAGTAGGCACGCTTTTGTTGGGGGTACAGTGAGCACGTGGGGAAGATGACGGATACCCGTAAACAAAAGGCAGAAAAGGCATCAGAAATGCCGATCAAACACTCACTGCTCGCGGGGAACGTGCAGATCGGATAGTAGGTTCCCCCAGCTGGTAGTCTAGTACACATTATAGTAGGTCCATGCCTGAAGATCTCAAAGTGTCGCAGATCGGCTCTTCTCCGCTGCCACCTCCATTCAGGGGACTTCACTCTCCCGGAGTAAGAAAACACTGTCAAATTATCTTCGCCTGTTATTTCCGGAAATCGTCTATTGACGAGGGAGCCACCACGACCCAGGCCGCGCAAGCCTCCCGCTCGGCTCGGGCTGAGTCCGCGCTGTTGCGTTAATGCTTTGTTGTTGGTGGTGATTTGGACCAGACTTGAAAAGTTTGACGTTTCTGTTTTCCCTTCTGCGTCATCTGTCTGCCAGGATTCTTACAAAATCTCGCGCTGCCAGAATGAGGCCGGATGACGTACAACGGAAAGGGAGCCGCACTCATCACCCGCACTGTTATACTTCCGAGCCGACCCGAGCCGAGCCGAATGCGGCTCGCAGCCGTCCAGTGAGGGCCAAATGTAAAGGCTGTATCCACACTCCGAGCATCGCTTTCCGGCACCTTCCTCCAAACTCTGCCAGAACGGGACACACCACTGAAGGGACACTCTTTATTTCCGCGCAGCTGTCCACCCCCAAAATCGGGGACTAATAAGACTGTTGAAGCAGCACAGCGTCCAAGCACGTACATAAACAGGAGACACATCCCGTTCTGTCTCGATTCAAACGATTTTAGTTGTATTTGTACTGGCGTAAGCAACGTGGTCAGTTATAAAAGAAACGTCTGATATAATTTGAGTTGTCTGTAACAAAGTTACTGCCGTTTGAGCGACATCGAAAAACTGTTCGTTAGCTGACAGTTTTTGTTGTTGTATTTTTGTGTTTTTTTTTTTTTTAGACCTATGGCGT
>JABMCL010001919.1:192500-195000 GCA_018857735.1 Alviniconcha marisindica
GTTGTCAGTGTAAATTACCTGCAGATGTATTTGGTGAGGTGATCTAGTTGGATGAGACTACATGGAAAATGTAGACTGACTGTAATATATATATTATTATATATATATATATATATATATATATATATATATATATATATATATATATATATTATTAGTAATCATGCTGCTTTCGTTAGACAGTATTATTGTACAGTGCCTGGAAAAGTTAATAACTCAAATAGTGCTTAACAAGTTGCCTTTTCAACCATATAGCTGTAATCTTTAATTTGATATATATATATTTATATTATCATTGGTATTTTAAAGGTACCATTTGCCAAATCAAATATTTTATCGGAAGGTTATGTTTATGCTGGCTGCCCAACAAATGCCGCTTGATCTCCTTATTTTCAAGATTTAAAAAACAGTTAATTGCTTTTTACGACCATAATCATGTCCTGCAATTTCGCAGTCCCTTAATTAGTCGTGTTGCCTATGTTGGAATGAGATTTTGATTTGCGCGCGCCACATTGTTTTTTGTTTTTGTTTTGTTTGTTTGTGTAGTGTGTGTGTGTGTGTGTGTGTGTGTGTGTGTGTGTGTGTGTGTGTGTGTGTGTGTGTGTGTGTGTGTGTGGTGTGTGTGTGTGTGTGTGTGTGTGTGTGTGAGTGAGTGAGTGAGTGAGTGAGTGAGTGAGTGAGTAAGTGAGTGAGTGAGTGTGCGTGCGTGCGTGCGTGCATACGCGCGTATTAGTTTTAGTGTGTGCGTGCGTGCGTGCTAGCGTGCGTGTGCGTGCGTACGTGCGTGCGTACCTGCGTGCGTGTGTGTGTGCGTGTGCGTGCGTGTGTGTGTGTGTGCGTGTGCGTGTGCGTGTGTGTGTGTGTGTGTGTGTGTGTGTTGAATCTTGAAAATATGTACATTTAAAGGATGTGTAAGCGCTTAGGCCCTGTGTGGGTTAGGCGCTCTAGTATGCATTATTACTAGTATTTGCCTGAGGCAGTTCTGATTAAAGCCTTCAACGGAAGAGTTGGAGGAACTGATGGAGGCAGTAACGGCGGTCTTCTCACTCAGTCCCGCTCGGCAAGTAAGCTAACGTTGTCGGCAGTAGCGAGAAGAGCAGCTGGTGTCCTTGGCATGCTGACTCAGAACATGCATCACTGCATAATATAAGCACCATCGAAGTGACTCGATAGGAGTGAGCCGGCTTGGCCCAGCGGTAAGGCGTTAGGCTGGTAAACAGAGGGACCTCGGTTCGAATCCGCTTCAGCTCTCCTTTCTCTTCGAAAGTTGTGGTCTTTAGACACTGTCTTGTGACTCTGTCCCTCACAATTACTGAAACCTTAAAATGGCTCTCATCGCTGCCCATCTTAATGCAGGAATCATTCTGGTGGTGACAGTGTAAGGATAGGTATATAATCTCCCTCTTCCCCCCCCCTCAATACTGCCTTCCCCCTTCTCCCCGTCCCTAATAAGCCTTATAGCTTCTGTGGACGTTAAGCACCGTGTTTATTAACTCGACAGGCAGCAGTGCATGCAGTGTTTTTCGGAGGTAGCGTACCAACAATTTGACATCTCCACCTGTGGACCTCTGGCAGCAGGGCCGAGATGCTGAATGGGTATATATGGGTATATATGGGTATTAGATGTGGCATTGGGCAGGGATGACGGGATGATGGGATATGGGCGTTGGGTAATGCTTCTGAAGTCGGCGCAGATGATGGGACAGGAAAAATAGATTACTACCGCGTGCATTGTAGATTGCTCAGTGACTATTAGATGACATGGGCGTTTTTAGATTATATTTGGTATTTAGAATTTGTGTGTTTGTTGTACGCGAAATCGGCAACACCACAGCAAATATGTTGTTTGCTGCGAGGGATTATTGAAGTTTGTTTTTGTTTTTGTTAGTTAAAAACACACACACAAAAACAAAAACAAATTGTACTGAAATTTTGTGTGCTGCTGTTGGTACAGTGGGATAAAATCGTCACGGTCATGCCACTCACGTCCTTGCTCTAGTTCGTTTTCATCATGACGTCAAATGGCATGCTGGTATTGTTGCTGATCTTGTTGTTTTTGATGCGTTATCATGGAGCTGCCCGTGATATTGCTCCCGTTGTCTTTGGTGCTGTCGTGGCTACACTGCTCGTGCTGTTTGTCCCGTTATCTTTGATGTTGTCATGGATACACTGCTTGTGGCGTTGGTCCTGCTGCCTTTGGTGTCTTCATAGCTACATTGCTTCGTGATGTTGGTCCTGCTGTTTTTGGTATCGTCATGGCTACAATGCTACTGATGTTGTTCCTGATGTCATGGCTACACTGCTCGTGATGTTGGTCCTGCTGTCTTTGGTGTTGTCAGGGCAACACTGCTCGCGATGTTGGTCCTGCTGTCTTTGGTGTCTTCATAGCTACACTGCTCGTGATGTTGGTCCTGCTGTCTTTGGTGTTGTCAGGGCAACACTGCTCGCGATGTTGGTCCTGCTGTCTTTGGTGTCTTCATAGCTACACTGCTCGTGATGT
>JABMCL010001919.1:212500-220000 GCA_018857735.1 Alviniconcha marisindica
ACCAAACACGAAGTCCAGTTCAAGTCATGTGACTCATTAAACATTTGGTTGTTGATGATAAACATGTTGTCCAATATATCATTTTATTGCAGTTACATGAAATTATAAATAATTATGAGTCAAACTAAACCGTTTTTATATAATTTTTAAGTTAAATATTCCTACTAAAAAATAAAAAATAAAAATAAAAATCCCTATGCAAACAACTGACTGCAAGAAAGAAGTTCAACTTACACTTTTACGCTCAGCGAAATAAATAGCAGCAGTCAAGCAAGGGATTTCTTGTCGCTGCGTGCCCGCACGAAACATGAACATATATACATCTACAGAAGCTAGAATATCCATATGTATTGCCCCCGCCCCCAGTAATGCCTTTGATTTAAAACCCAATATATACCATAATTGTCCAATTTGCACGTCTCTTTATGGCTTGCTTCCTGTAAGCGGCAGCATACGGCTGTCTGGCCTGTGAAGCACAGCCATCCCTCACTGGACCAGTCAGCAGCCGTGTGTGTGTGTGTGTGTGTGTGTGTGTGTGTGCGTGTGTGCGTGCGTGCGTGCGTGCGTGCGTGCGTGCGTGTGAGAGAGAGAGAGAGAGAGAGAGAGAGAGAGAGAGAGAGAGAGAGAGAGAGAGAGAGAGAGAGAGAGAGAGAGAGTGTGTGTGTGTGTGTGTTTTGCAGGGGAGGTCCATCCACTGCATTATTAGCCTCTACAACTGGACCCATAACAGATGGGTTGGAACAGGCCAACTTGATATGGCTCTACAGGGAAATATAACCAAAGGTTAATGCAGCCATAATTTTACTTTAGCTTGAGCAATATATAGTGTAAGACCAGGCAATTAACTGTTTTCGATAAGATGTCACAGTGAGTGTGCCACGACATTAGAACATTGAGATTGAATCGATATAATTTAGCTTGAGTAATACATTGCAGTACCAGGTACCTTCACACAGTTTGCCGCTTTGTCTTCAAATAGCCTACATGATGGGTGACTGGTTGCAGACGGTTTGCTCACGTGAGCGAATCACTTTTCCACACACAGTATGTTTTTCACAGACTCCATCCACCCCGCCGCTCCAATTCTCCGTTTAACGAAAAGACAAGCAGACGGGGGTGGACGGGATGTTGTGAAGGACGACCAATCCAAACAGCAATGCATGTCGAACCAATCACAGCCACGGACACGACGGGAGCTCACTGGCTGTGTGCGTGGCCGGAGAGAAAGCCTGAGGACCAACAGGCTGTAAGTGACGACTGACCGCGCGGTGGCCCAGTCCGCGTCATTACCCGTTAAAGACTCGTGACATTTAGATCCGGCAGCAAAATCTGCAATCCTCTACGGGACTCCGTGAGCTGGTAACGTAATGCGACATTTACAGCGGTCACCACCCACGAAACGAGCAGCCTCGTACCCGCGTGACGGTCTAGCTCAAACGGGCATGCAGTCACTGCATGCCGCTTTGATGGTGGTGGTTTCTGCGTGGTCAGCGGCCACGCATGTTGTACCAGGAAGCACCGAGCAGCAGAGTTAAAGGGCCTGTAAAGGCAGTTTCGGGCCACAAAACCACTCCAAATCGTTTCAAAACAACATATAGGTCCGTACTAACGTTCGAAGAGAAGAAACAGTCTATTACTCACTTTTTTAATTTTTCAGGCCTCGCTAGGTTGTAAGCGTTTATTTTGGAAAAAAAGGTCGGAAAATACGGTCAACTGAATTTTTAAAAACCAGCGCCTTTTTGAATGCGAGATTCCGGAGAGCTTTTTTAAAGCTAAAGGTCAAGGTCGGGCGGGATCCCGCCAAACCAAACGGGAAGCGGGTCTGTGTGATGTCCACGGGGAAACCCGACTTGGAAAAATGTCCAGTTCAAAAATAAAAAGAGGATTTAAAAACAACATAAATGAAACCCCTTTTAGAGTTTTTTTGTTTTCCCCCTTGTTTTTTCTTTTTCCACCGATTGGGGGGTTTCGGTTTTTTTCGTTTTTTGTTTCACCAGGCTGACCTCATCGGGAGCCGCCAGGGGTGTTTTATTTTCCCAGTTTGCCTTTTTTGTTTATCATAATGTAAAAAAAGGGGGTTTTATTTGAATCCGGGTCCCCCGGGGGTTACCCAGGACAATTTTTAGACTTTTTGAAAAACCAAAAACCAACCTTAAAAATAAATTTTTGAGTTCAGGGTTTGGGGGGTTGGGCTAGTTCCCGGGTTCTGCCATTCACTGTTTTTTCTTTTGGGTTTTCCCCCTTTTTTGTTTTCGAGTTATTTGTTCGTTACGTTTAAGTTGGGGGGGTAGTCTCGATGTTTTAACGAACCGTCATTCCGGGGGGTAGTTCGGAGCGTTTTTCCCTGCCGTTTTTTGCGGCTGAATGGTTTGTAGTCATTGATTACGTGTATCCAGCCTTTTTCTCGTTTCTCGCTGACATTTCTTCCCCCTCTTTTTTTTCAGAAAATTTGGTTTTTTTTTTTTTTTTTCCCCCCCACCCTGGTTTTTTTTTTTTTTTCTTTTTTCTTTTTTTGAATTTCCCCTTTTTCTTTCCTGATTAGGGGAGCTTTATTTCTCTTTTTGTCTGCATTTGTTTTCATCCGATGTTTGTCATCGGTAGTCCTGAAGCGATTTGTTTTATCAGTCGCAGCCTTTTTTTTCGGGAAAGCCGGGTTTGTGAGGGGAAATTTGATTAGTTAAGATTTTTGTTTTTTAATTTGGTTTCCCTTGTTTTTGGCACAGTTATTTTTTTTGTCTTTAAAAAATGGTAAAGTCGTCCACCATTTGTTCGCGTAGCAAGATGGGGATTTCGGGGGTTTTTTTCCACCTTTTTGTTTGAGGAGGCCCCAACCGTTTTAGGTGGTTTCAGCCGTTTTTTTTTTTTCCCTTGGGCAGCGTTTGCCTGATTAGGGAATTTTTCGTTTGCCATCAACATTTGGGTTTGGTCTTTTTTTTTTTTCATAGGTATTTGGGTCTGTTCTTTTTTTTTTTTTTTTTGTTCTTTTTGTCCGGTTTTTTCTACTTCACGGTTTTTTGCGAGGCATTTGCCAGACACGTCTTTTTCCCCTTTCTTTTTTTGTTCCAGATGCTGACAAGGGGCAAAATGGAGTCGACCGAATGGTGCTTTGGCTCGGCCCCCGTGAATGCCGTATTTTTCCCCAAGCCCGTACATTTTGGGGCAGGGAGCCGAGTTTCTTTTTTTGGTTTCTTTTTTCCCGGGGATGATTTTTGCCTGGTTTTGTTTTTTAAAAGGCAAGGGGGATTTTGGGAGTTCAAAGTTGTACCTCCCGTTTTTCCTTTTTTTCTGTGTTTTTCATGTCCATTTGTTTTTTTTTTTTTTTTCTCCCTTTTCCCGAATTGAGTTCATTCTTCTGAGGATTTGTGTGTTCATTTCCCCTTTTTTTATTTCCCTTTCTTTTTCTGGGGTTTTTTTGTGAAAAAGGTTTTCCCCCTTTTTTAATTTTAATCTTGCACTGGGTGCCAAGGTGTCAAAATGTATTTCTGAGCCCTTTTGGTCGGTCTGGTTTATTCCTTGTAGAATTGGCAAGGACGGATGTTTCATCCGAAGAGACCGTTCCTTCCATCTACCAAGGATCAACCTAGCGAAAGCCGGGCGATGCGTGACCGATACCCTTTAGTAAAAAAATTCATGTCTGTGTGGGTGTCCACAGGGTAACCGATTTTGGAACAATTTCCAGTTCGAATCTCCAAGGATGAAGCTTCCTTCGACTGCTATCTTTCGGGAAGGTGTGAAAGGAAAACTTTGGTCTGCAGCTCTGCGCATCCCACGGCCGCACATTCGCGTTGCATTTTCGTTGTGGACCGATTGATGGTGAAAACGCGCCTCATTCGCCATTCGCCTCAGTGGTCTGTTTGTGACGTCAGAGACCTACGTCACGGATCTCGCGCGTATTTCGAGATTAAAACAAGCAGACGAAATTCGGCCTGATCGGCATGCATTTCTTCTTCGTAAACATACTTACTTTCTGGCATTTAATTTTATTAGATTTAAAGGTCATGTTATGCACTAGACTTTCATAATTGGGTCGATTTTCAACGTTCCGTTGCAAACAAAAACTGCCTTTACAAGCCCTTTAATTACTGCCTAATGTTAAGTATACGGCTGTCTGGCCTGCGCAGCAGCCCAGACATCCCTGACTGGACTAGTTAGCAGCTGTGTGTGTGGTGTGTGTGTGTGTGGTGGGTGGGGGGGGGGGGGGGAGAAGGGTGCGAGCGCGCGTGCGTGTGTGCATGTGTGCGTGCGCGCGGCGTGCGTGGGCGTGCGTGCGGGGTGTGTGAGTGTGCGCGCGCGCGCGTGTGTGTTTGTGTGCTGGAGGGGGTCCATCCCCTTCGCCATTAGCGTCTACAACTGGACCCATAACAGATGGGTTGGAACAGGCCAATATGGATCACGCAAAGCTATTGCAATAGTAATTGTAACAATACACGTCAAATTTATCAGAACAATGCTCCACGGGCACTGACGGCATTGTAAGCTGTTAAAGCCGGTAGAAACGTCTAACGCTGTCTTGCTTCTGTACTGACACTGTAACTGTTATGCAGTATCTTAAAACTTTTGTATGCAATGACAGGTTGTACTGAATTCTGCCTAGTTATGCACAGTGTGCTGACCCTGAGCTAATTAAAAGTCGCAGCAGCCTTAAACAGGCAGCCTTCAGAGCTTTGATTGAGGAGCAAGGGGCTAAAACCAGTTCCGAGGGAGGCATGACTAAACGAAGTTGCTTCCCTTGCATCGCTTTTCGTCTTGATGTTGTCTTGGGTATGCTAAACAACTCTCCATGCAGTGGCATATACAGACTTTAAAAAAAAAAAAAGGGGGGGGGGGGGGGGGGGGAGAAAAAGAAGAAGATAGTACTTCATTTATCCATTGCGGGAAATTTGGGTCGCCTTACCTGGGTAAAACAACCGTAACCACAAGAGCAGCGCTACCCATTCCTACCCACAGTGTGTACAGATGTTTCGTGTGTCGAGACTGACAATGATATGGCTGCCAGTTGTCTGGGACTTTTAAATTGCGCTGCACGCACGCTGTACGAACACCGTAAAAAAAAGTCTGTACTGAAACTTTGCGGGGAAAAAGAAGACCTTGCCACACCAGTGAATCGAACCCTGGCTTTTCGGTCCGACATAATATCATAAACATAGATCATATCACTATATAAATCCGTGAGGCGTAGGCATACAGCCCAAACTGAGTAGCAAACTGAACGGAAGAAGAAAAGGAAGGAGTAAATAAAGAGAAAAAGCACAGCACGTGTTTGAAGTGTGTGTGTTTTCTCTTTTTTTCTTTCCTAAGCCGGGGAAAAAAGAAGAAAAGAAAAAAAGTTCAACGGACTGACCCAGACTGGCCAGGCAGGCGAAGACGTCACGGTCTCCACGTGCAGCACGTGCCTGTGTTCAGAGTAGACAACTTGTGTGAGAACCTGTGAAAAGTACTCCTCGGTCAGATGTGGATATTTGTTCAGGGGAAGACTGGGGTGAGTAGTCCGCGTAATGTTTGTAGTCAGAGAAGCTGCATCGCCGTGTGACACAAAGGCGGCGACTCCTCAACACACTGTAAGTCTTTGCTGCATATCAAACGAAAGCAAACTCGGTAATCTCTAGCTGGGACATTTTAAACGCCATTTTGGATCACAAAATGATATCACCAGAATCATTTAAACAGGGTCATATCAAGCGAATAAACCCAAAATGTGTAACAAAAAGTGAGCTTTACCACATCAGTGTCTTTTCACTGTTTTCAGTGTGCGTGTGTGCTCCATTCAAGTTTGATCAAAATCTAGTTTCATTCAGACAACGTGTTTTTGCCCGGGCTAAATGAAGACTGGTTGTGATGAACAAATGCAGAAAATCAGCATGGAAATTCTGGAGTTTACGCCATTGTCTTAGGGTTTAGCCGTGCATCTTGTGCTGGATTTGCGCTGGACTATCAGTGGAATAGCCCGACAACTGACCCGTCAGCTGCGAATGCCTGCCCTCACTCGAACGGACATGCCAATCGCTTACTGGACTCGTGGCCACGTAGCACTGAGGGCTCACAACAGATGATGTACATGTCTGTACATGCATTGATGCTGCGTTGTTGTTATCGGAAGGACTGTCAGGCCCACGAGAGATACATGGATGTACATGCACTGATGCTGCGTCGTCATCGGAAGGACTGTCAGTCCCACGAGAGGTATATGTATGTACACGCACTGATGCTGCCTCGTCACTGGAAGGACGGTCAGGCCCACCGGAGATGCACGTATGTACATTATGCACTGATGCTGCGTCGTCGTCATCGGAAGGACTGTCAGGTCCATCAGAGATATCTGTACGTGCACGCCCTGATGCAGCGTTGTTATCGGAAGGACTGTCAGGCCCACGAGAGATACATGTATGTACACGCCCTGATGCTGCGTCGTCACTTAGAAGGACTTTCAGGCCCGCGAGAGGTACATGTATGGACACACACTGATGCAGCTTCGTCGTCATAGGAACGACTGTCAGGCCCATCAGAGATATCTGTATGTACACGCCCAGATGCTGCATCGTCATCATCGGAAGGACTGAGGCCCACCAGAGATACATGTATGTACATCATGCACTGATGCTGCATCGTCGTCATCGGAAGGACTGTCAGGCCCATGAGACATACATGTATGTGCACGCCCTGATGCTGCATCGTCATCAGAAGGACTGTCAGGCCCGCGAGAGGTACATGTATGGACACACACTGATGCAGCGTCGTCGTCATCGGAAGGACTATCAGGCCCACGAGGGCAGAAACTGGGCTGCTGACACACCGGTGAGGGAATCAAACCTCTACAGCTCAGTGGTGAACCACCACCTCCAGCGGTATACATCCAAGCTACCAGAGTTCCTTTTTCTTCAGATGTTGCTTCACGCCCACAGACTCCACAAGGACTATAATTAGGGACGGGGAGCCGAGGACAGCCACCTCGACATTCAAACCACTCCTGAGCTCTGCTGGAGTACCTGTCTGAGTGAACGACGATGACGATGACCAAGAAGAAGCACCCTGGTGACCAAGACTGTATAATAAGGTATGTTAAACCTGTTCAAACTTTTGTTGATGTATCGTTTGATCAGCCCGTACCTAAGGCAGCTGACTTTAAGCTGGAATTATTCCAATGTGCATCAGTTTAAAAAAAAAATGCATACCTTTGGAAGAAAGAGAAAACAACAACAGATGTTCAGTACAAAAACCTCAGACCTGCTCAGGGAGGTCACTGTACTCTAAATTAAAAAAAAAAGTTTAAAAAAAAGACTAAAAAAAAGAAAAATGAAAAAAAGAAAGATGCTTGAGCTTAAAAACAAGAAGGGTAAGATAAATGGTTTTGATGGTTTGTACATGGTAGCCGAGGACTCTCTATCTAGTCTGTATTAACTGTGGTAGTGGAGGACTTTCTAGTCACAGGAGCACTTGCTGTCTAGTCTGCATTGACTGCTGTAGCAGAAGATGTGCTGTCTAATGTGTATTAACCATGACAGC
>JABMCL010001919.1:225000-260000 GCA_018857735.1 Alviniconcha marisindica
CTGGGGGAATATCCAGCAACAATTTTAACAGAGCCGAAGTTGAATTTCAGCCCCCCCCCCCCCCCCCCCCTTCCTCCCTCGCACCCCCCCCCCCCTTCCCACCTGTTCTCTCTTCTTCTTTCAGCGCTCTTACAGATCAGAGTAAGCTAACGCGAGACTGTAATTGTGCCTTTTTGCTGACTGCTTTATGTCGTGGCTTGATTAGGCTGCTTGACTGGTTGCTTCATAGGTTTCCCTTTCTTTTCAGTGCCTCTCCGTCTCACTGTCTCCGTTGTTGGTCGTTTGGTTTTGTCTATCTGCCTCTGTCTCATGGATGATTGGGCGTAAAGCACCAAGTTACTTACTTACTTACTTGCCTCTGTGTCTGTGTATCTGTTTTGCATGTCTGTCTGTCTGCCTCTAAAAATTATATATTAATAAAAATTAGAAGAAAAACAAACAAAAAAAGAACTGAGAAGAAAAAGCCAAACTTCTTTTTGTGTGTGTTTTTTCTCCACCGGAAATCAATTACCTCCCTTTCCTTCCCGCGTGACGTAAGAGCGGGGCAGAATGAATGAGAAGGCGGTGGAGGCGAGGCGCCCGAATTAGCCCCGTCTAGCCACTGCCCTGACAACTGGCCGCCAGTCCCCCCTCCTCAGTCCTCATTCACCGGGCCTTGCAAACCCACAAAACGGGAGACAAAATTGATGGGCCTTCCATCGATCATTTGAGGGTCTAAGTCCGTTCGGGACTTCTTTGGAGGAACTCCTCAAAAACCACCGTACCCGGTATTCCGTTCTAATTTGCTGTTGATTGGAGTGGAAAGAAAGAGATGGCGTCGCGCGGTTCGAAGACGTTTAGACTAAAGTGTCGACGTCTTGAATTGGGGGGTGCGGGCGGGGTGTGTGTATGTGGGCGGGGGGGGGGGGGGGGGGGGGGGGGGGGGGATTTGTGGTTGAAAGAACTTAGTGGAGTTTATGCAAGGGTTAATTATGAAGGTTCTGGGTTTCCCTACCATGCCCCAATTGATTTTTTTTTTATGTACGGTAGGCAGAAAGGAGGAACGTGGGATGGGGCCCACCGCTTTAGAGATGAAATCAGCCATAATTCAATATTTTCGCCTTTGATGTTTGACATGTCCGAGAGGAATTTTCTCTGCGACGAGTTCCGCTTTCGGATATAATGACCAGAGGTTTGGGCCGTGCTCCTTCCCAACTGTGAAGTTTCCAAGAAGAGTGCACTGACGACGTGCCAAAGCCTTTTTGGGTTTTGTCTTTTTGTGCTGTAGTATTGGCACAGACGGATGTCTCTGGCGGGTAGTGTATAAGTACGCCAGGTTTTATTCGAAATAGTTGTGTGTGTGTGTGTGTGTGTGTGTGTGTGTGTGTGTGTGTGTGTGTGTGTGTGTGTGCAGGATACCTGTTGATCTGTTATTTACAAAGTAACGACCGTAGAAGAAGTTATAAAGAAAACATCTGAGTTTGGGAATGAATTTTGTGTTGTGAGCCAATCTGGCAATATGCAGTGTGTGTACCCGAACGTCGCAATGCAGGCTGAATGCAGTGCTTCGACACGATTTCCTGATTTATTTATTTTTAAATCAGTTTGTTACATATTACTGGTGAATTTGTTGTACTGGTGAATTTGTTGTTTTGCAAAACAACAAATTCACCAGTAATATGTAACAAACTGATTTAAAAATAAATAAATCAGGAAATCGTGTCGAAGCACTGCATTCAGCCTGCATTGCGACGTTCGGGTACACACACTGCATATTGCCAGATTGGCTCACAACACAAAATTCATTCCCAAGTGATATTCCTAGTTTGTTCCTTGTCGAGAATAAAATTTCTGTCTCTTATATCTTGTTTATCAGAGCTCAGGAGCGAAAGTCGAAGTGTCCGTCCTGGGCTCCCCGTCCCCAATAGTCCTTATGGTCTCTGTGGAAGTAAAGCGACATTGAACTTGACTATCTTTCAGAGCTCGGGAGCTGTGTGAAAGTCGAGGTGGCCGTCGTGGGCTCCCTGTCCCTCAGGTCAGTTCAAGATGATATCTGTGCGCTCGGAAAAGCCAATATGCGCTCCACTCAGTCTCAGAAGTTTCCCTAACGTTGCATTTGAAACGGTTCCAATGTTCGTCAGACGTCTGACTGACGATGGCCCGCTCTCGTCCTTTCAAGGAAGATCGTCTAGCGCTTCCTCTTTCAACGCCTCTCTCCTCCAGGCGGTCGATGGTGTCATGTCCTTGGCTTTGTGCCCGCAGGTAGTGCCTCAAGCTTCTCAACACTTTAGATCTTCCGAGAAGCAAGCCACTTGTGAGGGTTGCTTTGCCCGCCAGTCTATCAGCTCGGTCATTTCCCTTCACTCCGGCATGTCCTGGGCAGTATACCCACATGTTTTCGAAGGTGGATGTCGACCATCGACACATTCCACTCTGGGCTTCCCATTCAATTTTTCAATTTTTGTAGCAGACTCATTGAATCTGTGAGGTGGTCTGACTGTCACCTCTTGAGGCAATCCAGCAAAGGACATGGGCGACTGCTTCCACCTCCATTGTCAAGCTGGAGGTTGACAGCGTATAGGCTGCACTGTCTTCATGGATGGTAGTCGGACCCTGCTTGACAGTGAAGCCCCACCTTGACTGGTCTTTGGTGACTGAGTCATCAGTGTACACTATGAGGTCTGGCGGTTTGCTTTTTTCTTGAATGAGAAGCTTGATCTCTGACTCAGTTTTGCCTAGTGGCCATTCTCGACGGTGCATTCCCAAGTTAACTGGCAGGAGTGTCTCGTAGAGACGTCGGAATCGGTTTGGGTACCTTTCCCACTCCTTGGTTTGCTTGAGCTCTGTCAGCTGGCATACCCTATAGTATTGAGTTTTCTGTTTGACCCATTCAGGATTTGCCCCGTACCAGTCTGCATCCCTTTGTGTCTTTCGCGGCTTCGTGGAGTGGGTTGTGGGGATTTTCGACGGCACTGAAGTATGCTTTGACTTGCTCCACGTTCTGTCTGGTTTGCATTGGTAATATTGGTGAGAGGTCTAGCATGAACCTCGTGGTCTCGATGGGTGTGCCCTTTATGGTTCCGAGTATGACTCGCATTGCCTCGTTCTGCACTCTGTCCAGCTTTAGCAGATTTGTCTGTGCCATTGTTGTGAGGCTTAGTCCGTAATCAGTGACACTGAGCACCACACTTTGATACAGTAGGAAGAAGTGGCGTCCCTAATAATCTCTGTGGACGTGAAACAACATTGAACTTGCATCTTCTTTTTCTCTCCTTTTGTTTTTTTGTTTTTTGCCAAGCACTCTGCAGACATGGACAGCACAACGCGTGCGATACACGAAGAGAGCATCCGACTCGTGCTTGCAATTAGATCACACGCCATTTGCCCCGACGTGACCTCCTCGGTTGACCAGGTACTTTGTACGAAAAACCAATCAATCTTTCGACACTGTGCGAGCTACTGGACGGCATCAAAAACCTCCACTCAGTAACACCTCGTTCCGCTTGATTAGACCTCAGCCGGGTCATTGCCGCTAACAACAGGCTAAATTCGGACCGGCCGCACGTTCGTTACGCAAGGCAGGGGTATTTCGGGCTCGTCCATTAATTGCGCAGATCATTCGGCAACAGCAACTGCAGCGGCGCGAACTGAAGCCTGAAAAGACACTGGTGTCAGTAGTGGTCGGCCTCGTTACTGAAATAGAAACATGCCAACGTTACAAGATCACAGCAATAAGGGACGCAAGGACACTTAACTTCCCAAGCGTGTAGTAACAAAAAGGCGGGAGGGGGGAGGTGGGGGTGGTGGGTGGTGGGGGGCAATAGCGGTGTGTATATATATATAGCAGTGGCAGCTTGACACCCTTTGCGCTAATTAATCGGAGTAATAGTCGAAGGGAGCCAGGTAGCCGATGGAACTGGCCCCTGAACTGGCCCATATATATATATATATATATATATATATATATATATGTTTCGAAAGTCAGTTCGACCCCGTTTTGAATTGTCTAATTCAAATAAGCGTTCTTTAAAACCCCTTGTGTGTTTTGATCTTGTTTCAGAACGCTAGCAGTCATTTTCATTTCAGATTTGTTTTCTCCGAACTTTTTGTGTTGCTTTACGACCACATAGTCCGTACGGACGCACTATTAGGGATGGGGCGCCCAGGTCGTCCACCTCTTCTTTCAGACAGTTCCCGAGTTCTGTTTTCTTGAGATTGTTCTTCCAGTGTTGCTTTATGTCCCCAGAGACCATAAGGACAGTTAGGGACGGGAGCCTAGGACGGCCACCACGACTTTCACACAGCTCCTGAGCTATTATTTTCCCCTGATAGCACTCAGGGTCTTTTGACCCGCTTCCTGTCCCAAACAGAGGATTTCGTTGGATTTTCATATTGAGGGTCAGCATTCAACCACTCGCAGCTACCGTTGCATTTTCAATCAAAGTGGAGCTGCAATTGGTTGAATGCTAATAACGGACCCATCCCTGAGGGACCAGGTAGGTAGACTAGATGTCAGCATCGACATTTTTACTAGTGGCTCAACTCCATTAATTTTTTAGCCTACCGTGAAAATGGCGCAGTGACCTGCGCATGAATCGTAAGAAAAATGATAGACAGGAAAGGGGTGACGGCACGGGAATAAGTTGACGGGACGATACAATCCCAAACCTAAAACTTCCAAACAGCTTTCCGAACAAATCCGTCATTTGCGGCTTCAACCGTTGCTGGCGGGACCGGCACCGAAATCACCACCAGAAAAGGTTTCTCCCACCAGACCCCCCCCCCCCCCCCCCCCCCCCCTCTTCCCCCACCCCAAACGTCTCGAGCCTAGACTGCGCCCGGGTAGACCGTGTCAAGCCGACACGTTGACGTTTACGTCACTGTAGGCGCCTTCACAGCGTGGAACACAATTATCATTTGAAACTGAGGTTGGAAGCAGCCACGGTTTTCTCTAACAACTCATTCATGCTGGAAGGAGGGTCAGAACGGGAGCCGGGGAGGATGAATGAATCCGGACTTGTTCAGCTCCTCCTCGTCTGGAAAGGCGATCTCGTCGGTGTTCCCGGCCAGACAGTAAAGATAGCTTCACGCAGTGTGCTATTTTGGCTTTTTAGTCGAGAGAGAGAGAGAGAGACAGAGAGAGACAGAGACAGAGAGGCCAATACCGCCATGACCCAAACCAGCCCCCCCACCCACCCTTTTTTTTTTTAAAGACCCATTTGGCTGAACTGTGCCCGACTTCGGGAACCGCCGCCAAGAGTGCGGCCACCGGGGCGGATCATCTCACTTTCTAACACGGCAGTCGGTCAACTGCTGGGCTCTGTCACCAGAATAGCAACCCTTTCGCTTTGTCTTCGTGTCCACAAACAGGCAGCTTACCGTGCAAGCCAATAAAGCCTGGCAAACGTTCTTTTAATGCAGACCTGATCTCCGCTTGGCCTGGAAACGATCAGCAATTGGTGCCAATCAGACCAATCAGCGGCCAATCCAGTCGGGGGCCAGCGACGGAAATGGATCGTTGATTGCAGGCGGGTTTCTGGCTGGCCGTGTCCAGTCGTTTGGCTGTCGCCCTTCTGCCTCCAGTGACGGATGAGAGAGAGAGAGAGAGAGAAGAGAGAGAGAGAGAGAGAGAGGGGGGGTGGGGGGGGGGGGGGAGCAAAGTGGACGAGGAGGGGAGGATTAGTAGGGGGTGAAGGGCAAAGTAACAGATGGGTGGGGAAAAGTGGACAGGGGTGGGGTGGAGGGAAGGGTGGACAGGGGGTGGGTGGAGGGCAAAGTGGACAGGGGTGGGGGTGGAGGGTAGGGTGGACAGGGGGTGGGTGGAGGGCAAAGTGGATATGGGGTGGGGCTGGAGGGCAAAGTGGACAGGGGGTGGCCCCTGTCCACTCTGCCCTCCACCCCCACCCCATCACACCCAAAGTGGATAGGGGGTGGCGGTGGAGGGCAGAGTGGATAGGGGGTGGCGGTGGAGGGCAAAGTGGACAGTGGGTGGGGTGGAGGGCAAAGTGGATAGGGGTGGGGGTGGAGGGCAAAGTGGACAGTGGAGGGCAAATTGGATAGGGGGTGGGGGTGGATCGCAAAGTGGACAGGTGGTGGTGTGGAGGCAAAGTGGATAAGGGGTGGGCTGGAGTGGGGCTGAAGGGCAAAGTGGACCGGGGTTGGGGTGGAGGGTAAAGTGGATAGGTGGATGGCAAAGCGGACAAGGGGTAGGGGTGGGGGTGGAGGGCAAAGTGGACAGGGGTGGAGGACAGAGTGGACATGGAGTGGGGGTGGAGGGCAAAGTGGACAGGGGGTGGGGGTGGAGGTGGAGGACAAATTGGACAGGGGGTGGAGGGCAAAGTGAATAAGGGGTGGGATGCGGTGTGGGTGGAGGGCAAAGTGGACAGGGGTGGGGGTGTTTACCAGCTGGGGGAACCTACTATCCGATCTGCACGTTCCCCGCGAGCAGTGAGTGTTTGATCGGCATTTCTGATGCCTTCTGTTTACGGGTATCCGTCATCTTCCCCACGTGCTCACTGTACCCCCAACAAAAGCGTGCCTACTCTGCGCTACACCCGCAGGCATCGACCTATATATACAGGTCCATGCCCGAAGACTCTTATCGAGTGCAGTCCCCTGGATTTCCGAAGATCGTCTATTGTCAAGCACAGATTGTCATGCCAACATTCTTCCAAGCACTGGACATATCTCACCCCCCAAAAAGATAAGTGAATTAGCCCTCCAATCTCATTTTTCGTCGTTTTCCACCGCGATAAAGGGGATTAGCCCGAAAATTCGCATGTTGTGTTTTGTCCTCATAACTGGCGTTATTTTGAACCTTTCATGTTTTCGGATCTTATCTTGAGAACAGGAATGTCTATTCTAACGTGTGTCCTGTTGAAAGAATAAATGAACGTATGAAGGGCAAAAGCGACAGGTAAGCGTCGACCCTCTCTTCCCCCCCCCCCCCGCAATGCCTTGTGATAGAATCCTTTCGGTCCTGTAAAACTGTTTCAGTGCAGTAAAAACAGGACCGTGGTATTGTTGTCCACTCTTTCGAAAACTCAGCATTGAAATGTCGGGTAGTTACAACTCGCGGATCGTCCTGAGATGACCTGTAAGATTGACAGGACGTTAAAAATCCGATGACCAAATCTAATCGTCAACACAAAAACCAGTGTAAATAGCTTTTTAATAGCCCGCAGTTTTGTTGTTGTTATTCGAGTGACTCCGGCCATAATTATCTTTATGACCAAGAAGCCAGATCTCAAAGTTCACGTGAAACGGGAGATAACAAAGAACACGGTCAATTGAATCCCAAGTGGTGGGATGCTACATCGCAGATCTCTTGCTTTTTCCTTTTCAGCTCCGGTTCGTATGTCTTATTATCAGAGGGGAAGAAAAATCCTGCGGAGAAACAATCAAGAACGGTGAGATGTTTTTTTTTGTTTTTTGTTAGTATCGTATACTCCAGTCTAGTATTCCAGTCGATGCCGCTGCGATGCTGAAGCCCTGGCATTAAAAACTATGGCCGTAGTGCGTTGCTGCCGGGTGGAGCTTGATTGCGAAGAGGGTCGGTGGGTGGAGGGAGGTGGGGTGGAGGAAGGGGGAGAGGGGGTAGATAGATAAATAATTGGTTGATAACGCACAGTCAACAAAACAGAGCTCAGGAGCTGTGTGAAAGTCGAGGTGGCCGTCCTGGGCTCCCATCCCTAATAAGCCTACGATTTCTGTGGGCGTAAAGCAACACTTCATCTGTCAACAAAGGGGCTGGGGCAGGGGTCAGTCCCACGCAACGTTGTGTCCCTCCTGAAGATTTTGTTGCGTGTCAGTTTTCTGAAGAAATTATTCTTTCGTTTAACGATCTGAAAGAAAATTAAAATTATTTACTGATATCCGAGATGACTGAAAATTAGTTACTGATAACCGAGATGGTAACTTTCTATAGTGCTCGTAATCGTACAAGAGAAAGGAAATACTGAGGCAATCAGATGTGCACTTGCGCGCGCCCTCGCGCGCGCGCGCACACACACACACACACACACACACACACACACAATTTTCAAATGCAAAGTTGACTGTTGCTGCTGCTGCTGCTACAACAACTACAACAACAATAACAACAGCAGCAGCAGCAACAACAACAAGAAGCAAGAGGAGCGGGAACCTTCACCACATTAGCCCACGCTCTCGACAAAATCTGTTGACTAGTATTTTGACGGGAAGTGTACTAAACTTGGGAAATTGCACTGAACTGCTCCTGTCTTCGCTTGCGTGCAGTTCACTGAAGCTTAGTTCCCGCATCCTTCCTTCGGCGACTAACAGGGCCTGCGGGCGGCTTTACGTCGGCTTGTCCAACAAAGCGTCGATTCTGTGGTGCAGTTCTGTGTCTTGTCTTGCAGAGTATGACCGACGATCGATGGAACTGCTGATCGATAATTCAGAAGAATGCCTGGGAGCTCGCGTGGTTATCTGGTCTATGCACAGTGTGCACGTTATGATTAACCAGCCCCAGTCTTCCCGCCCCTTTTGGATAGTAAGTAATAGGATTAAGTTGCCGCTTTTTGCGTTTTCCTCTACTCCCAATTACCTCCCGTGCATTACGCGGCAGCATTATTCTCTCATGCGGGTTGGCCCAGCACTCGGCTACACCCATGGACCTGTTCATGGCTACACCCGCAGTCTGCGCTGAGCGATTGGCACAGAGTTGTAGCCGGCAGGCTACCATCCGAAGAAGACCCCGCGTTGTGCCACGTTTTCCCTTTAATGGAATTATTGTCGCTGCATTGCCCAGTCGACTTATATTCTCATGCGGTTTTGCCCGGCACTCAGCTACACCTGCAGGTGAGGTAGAGTTGTTGCCGGCAGAGTTCCATCTGAAGAAGATCCTGCACTGTGCGACGTTTTCTTCCTTATTGGAATTATTGCAGCTGCATTACTCTGTAGCATTATTCTTATGTGGTTTTGCCCACCACTCAACTACACTTGCATTCTACACTGAGCGATTGACGTGGAGTTGTTGCCGGCAGACTACCATCTGAAGAAGACTGTGCACAGTGCGGCGTTTCCCCCAGTCATGGAATTACTGCCAGCTAGTGCATTACACAGTAGCATTATTCTTACCTCGTTTGTCACATCACCTAACCCGGCCACTGAGATACAGCTCTTTTATATCCCACATACAGTTTACACCTAGCGACTGAGGTAGCTTAAATGTGCTACACTTAGCGACTGAGGCAGAATAAGTTTGTTACATTTAGCGACTGAGGTAGAATAAGTGTTACAGATTTAGCGACTGAGGTAGAATAAGTGTGTTACATTTAACGACTGAGGCAGAATAAGTGTGTTGCATATAGAGACTGAGGTAGAATAAGTGTGTTGCATTTAGCGACTGAGGTAGAATAAGTGTTACATTTAGCGACTGAGGTAGAATACGTGTATTACGCTTAGCGACTGAAGTAGAATAGGTGTGTTACATTTAGCGACTGAAGTAGAATAAGTGTATTACACTTAGCGACTGAGGTACACATAGCGACTGAGATAGAATACGTGTATTACACCTAGCGACTGAGGTCAAATAAATGTGTTACACTTAGCGACTGAGGTGGAGTAAGTGTGTTACATATAGCGACCGAGGTAGAGTAAGTATATTTATTACACGTAGCAGAATAATCATGTTACTGGCGGTGGCTTCCATCCAGAGCCATGTCGCTTAGTAACTGTTTTCGGTAACTAGTCAGTATGTTTGCTGGAGCTCAGAAACATGGATCGAACCGTCACTGACAATTATATAAATGTAAACTGAAAAGATTAAACACACAGAGAAACACACACGCGCGCGCGCGCGCGCACACACACACACACACACACACACACACACACACACACACACAGCGCGCGCGCACACACAAACACACACACACACACACACACACACACACACACACACACACACACACAGAGCACTCAACTGAAATAATTGAAGAACAAGTTAGAGGGTACAGAGCGGAGTGTGCTAGAAGTACTAGTAGGTTTTAAAGAGATGGATCTTCCGAGCTGTTTTAAATGCAACGGTTCACTGAGCATGTATAATTTCACGAGGCAGGGAATTCCAGACACAAGCAGCAGCGTAGAAAAAGAACGCTGTCCATGACTTTGTTTTGATCTTAAAGTGTGGAATGCATAGAATTCTTCAGTCAGAGGACGAACGAAGATGGCTTGATGGAGAGAACACACGAAAGTCAGACAGATAAACATGGGCTGGATCAGGGGGGGGGGGGAGGAGCGACAAAACGCTGACAGCTTATACTGCAGAATCAGTACGTGTGTACTTGCATGGGTAGCCGATGAAGAGTTCTGAGAAGGGGTGAAACGATCTCGTTTACGAGCTGTAGGCATGCGGTTTCTCGAGAAGATGTTTCGGACAGTCTGAAAGGAGTGAGTTGCAATAGTCTAACCTTCGAGGACAGAGGCGCACACAGGCAAAAGGTTTGGGACAGTCAACAGAAAGAAGATGAAGAATTGAAAAATGCAGCGAAGTTGAAAATAGGCCAATCAGCAGACGCTTTTTTGGGGGGGGGGGGGGGCAGTTCGTCTGTGACGTTCGTCTGTGACGTAAAATCTAAGATTTCCGGCAGAAGTAGGAAAATGCCGAGACAGATTTCAGTCACTGGCACAGACAGATAGTGGCTTTGCTCGGACTGGAAATGACGTTCTTCCTGTGCAGTTCAGATATATATCTCTCTTGTCTTCCGCTTCCTCCACCTCCTCTGCCGATCTTTTCAACCTCCTCGGCCGCTATTCTCCTCTTTATCTCCCTGTTACTAGTACTGTTTCTCTCCCCCCCCCCCCTCCACCTTGTTCACTGCCATTTTCACCCCCATGCATCATTTCTTTCATGTTTCCGTGGCCGGTCGTTGCTCTCTCACTTCCGTTTCGGCAGATTGTATCCTGGCCCTCTTGTTTTAGTACGTTTTTCACGTCGCGAGCCGATAATTTGCCCTACATCTGTTATTAGAAGCACCATTAGAACTGATGTACAGATCGTCGCATCGACAAACGTCCCGTTGATGGTCCAGAGGTTTGACTCCGGGGCCCGTTTTCGAGATTTGGGGGGGGGGGGGGGGGGGGGGGGGGCATTGGACGCCTGAGCAGAAGATTACTGCGCTCGTGGGTTCTTTGAAAGTGCTGGAGGAATGGAATTTTTCATGCAGGTGGAGAGTGAGTCTGGAACGTGGTACGCCGGGGCTGTTGAAACACGGGCACGCTGTTATAGCAGCGGAGTCGTTTTATTGGTACTGCGCGTTCGGGGGATGCACGTTTACGAGGTTGTAAACCACTGAGATTCTCACTGGGGGTCTAAAGGACCGAGAACGTTTTCGTTTTGTTTTGACAGTTAGATGGGGCGCGCACGCGCGCATGCGTGTTTATCAATGTAGGACTTAACTCTGACGCCGCGCCCGCCTCTGTGTGTGTGTGTGTGTGTGTGTGTGTGTGTGTGTGTGTGTGTGTGTGTGTGTGTGTAGGAGAGAGAGAGAGAGAGAGAGAGAGAGAGAGAGAGAGAGAGAGAGAGATGAAATAGACGAGAACTCATTGTTACTGTCTTTTCCCTTTTGAGGACAGAACGAACTGAATATTTTACCGGAGGGTAATGGAATAAGTCCAGATACAGTACTTTTATTTTATTTTATTTTTTACATGCAGTCATTAACAAAATATCAGCTAGCTGTGTATCAAAAATACAATGTCAACTATTTAGAGAGAGAGAGAGAGAGAGAGAGAGAGAGAGAGAGAGAGAGAGAGAGAGAGAGCATATATATATGTATTTTATATATTTATCACATCAGCTTATAAAACATATAAATTATTGTCATAGTTTCACAACACCACGTCGTGTTTGTCACAGTTTGACAACACCATGTCGTGTTTGTCGCAGTTTGATAATACCATATCGCGTTTGTCACAGTTTTACTCGGCGTCACCAGCAGTGCACTGCAAACACTGACGCCATGTGGTGTTTGTCACAGTTTGACTCAGCGTCACCAAAAATGCAATGCAAACACTGACGCCATGTGGTGTTTGTCACAGTTTGACTCAGCGTCACCAAAAATGCAATGCAAACACTGACGCCATGTGGTGTTTGTCACAGTTTGACTCAGCGTCACCAGAAATGCAATGCAAACATTGACGCCCTGTGGTGTTTGTCACAGTCTGACTCAGCGTCACCAGAAATGCAATGTAAACACTGACGCTATGTGGTGTTTGTCACAGTTTGACTCAGCGTTACCAGCAATGCAATGCAAACATTGACGCCATGTGGTGTTTGTCACAGTTTGACTTGGTGTCACCAGAAGTGCAATGCAAACACTGACGCCATGTGGTGTTTGTCACAGTTTGACTCGGTGTCACCAGCAATGCAATGCAATGCAAACACTGACGAACGCCATGCTCGCAGACTTCCTGTTTCTGTCGCTGTCACGTTGGAAGTGAATGTGATAGGAACGATCGTTTCCGGTTCGCTGAATCCGAATAGCAACGTGTCATGTTGGAAAAGAAGTTCTATTTGTTTTTTTGTTTTTTAGATATGCAAAATATATGTATAAATCAAAATCCGATAGGATTTTCGATTCTACCGTGTGAAATCAAAATTGGGATTTCTTCCGGAAAAATCATAATTGCGATCTCTGCCGGTTGGATTTTAAATCTTGCCAGTGCAGATCGCAGTTTCGATTTCTACCCTGACATATTTAGATAGCTATCAACAGAACGTCGCTTTGAATGTGTTTATGTTTGGGCGAGTGGAGTTATCAGCCAGTCTGAATTGAATTTGTTTTAAATATATATATTAAAAACAGGCACATACACAGACGGACAGACAGAAAGACACACACACACACACACACACACACACACACACACACACACGCGCACGCGCGCGCGTGCGCACGCGCGACCAACGCACGCGCGCACACGCGCACACACACACACACACACACACACAACACACACACACGACACACACCGCGCGCCCGCGCGTGCGCACGCGCGCACCAACGCATGCGCGCACACACACACACACACACACACACACACACACACACACACACACACACACACACACACGCACACACGTGTACACCCACCCAGTCAGACAGACAGACAGGCATGTACCACACACACACACACCGAAATATTTGTTGACACAGCCACCCCCCAGCCACCCACCCAGTAAGCCCGTTCTTAGTTGGGCGAACATTTGTTCGCGAAATAGTTGGGAGTATTCGGCGAATATAGTTGTTTTTTAATTGGGCGAACTTTTGCTTCGCGAATATAGTTGTATTCGTCGAACTCGAGTAGGGTATTCGTCGAACTGCGACGAAGATATATTCGGGGTCAAAAAAGCTTTGCTCAACATGATCTGGGAATATTCTCCCTATTCAACGAACTTTGCCTCTGATTGGCTGAGAACGGAGAGCTCTCATGTGGATCAGGAAGAAAGAAAGAAGAAAATGGATGACGGTATCGCTAGGTTCTTCACTCGCTTCGGAGGGAATTTGTTTATTTCTTGACTTGTGGGAGGCGCAGCCTTGTCTCTGGGACCCAGAATGATATAATAGTTAGTTGAAGTACCCTGTGAGGGATGATTAAAGTATATTGACTTGACTTTAGCCTACATTTTGGATCACGCTATCAGCTGGGCTTCTGCCGCAAGTTCGGGCCGAAGCTTGCATCTTATTATAAGCCAGTTAGGAACGAAGTATAGTTCGTCGAACTGTCCGAACCACGTTCGGCGAGCTATGAGCTCAATTAAGAAACGAAGTAAAGTTCGACGAATGCTCCGAACTATGTTTGGCGAAGCAAATGTTCGCCCAATTAAGAACGGGCTATACGCCCGCAGTCGCCTAGCTTTCTGGGTGGTGATAGATGGCAAGGTGGCAAAGGAGGGGGCGGCAGGGCCCGGGAAAGCCAATTAGCGGATGTAGACGTGATATGAACTTGGCCCGAGTTATTGAACCCTTTTTTGTTTTGTTTTTACTGGCGCAGCCAGCGGGGACGGCGGTAGAGTCGTCCGGGAGGAGGCTTGCTTTAATCCCACGTGATGAGACTGACCCCTTCCTGCCCCGAACATGAGCCGGCCGAGAAAACTGGCGCGGCGTTATGAAGAGTTAGACACAACGCACGCGGCCAGCGCCGGGAAGGGAAAAACAAAACAAAACAAAACAGTACAATATGGCCCGAAGGAGATTTGATCAGAGCAAACGCTGCTGTGCATGATGGATGAACATGAATGAATGGGGCACTGACGTGTATTGATCTCGAGAAGAGAGAGAGAGTACTTGGAACAGAGTCATCTCAGGACAGAGAGAGATGGGGGGCGGGGGGGGGGGTAATTTGGAATAAGGTCACCCCAGGACGGGGTTGGGGGTTGGAGAGCATTTGGAATGGGGTCATCTTAGGACACAGAGAGAGAAGGGGAGGGGATTTGGAATAAGGACATTAGACGGTAGTGGTGGTGGTGGTGGGGGGTGGGGGGGCACTTGGAATGGGGTCATCTTAGGAGAGAGAGAGAGAGAGAGAGAGAGAGAGAGAGAGAGAGAGAGAGAGAGAGAGAGAGAGGGTGTGTGTGTGTGTGTGTGTGGTGACAGAGAGAGAGAGAGAGAGAGAGAGAGAGAGAGAGAGAGAGAGAGAGAGAGAGGGGGGGTGTGTGTGTGTGTGTGTGTGTGTGTGTGTGTGTGTGTGTGTGTGTGTGTGTGAGAGAGAGAGAGAGAGAGAGAGAGAGAGAGAGAGAGAGAGAGAGAGAGAGAGAGAGGGTGTGTGTGTGTGTGTGTGTGTGTGTGTGTGGTAGAGAGAGAGAGAGAGAGAGAGAGAGAGAGAGAGAGAGAGAGAGAGAGAGAGAGAGAGAGGTGTGTGTGTGTGTGTGTGTGTGTGTGTGTGTGTGTGGTGAGAGAGAGAGAGAGAGAGAGAGAGAGAGAGAGAGAGAGAGAGAGAGAGAGAGAGAGAGAGAGAGAGAGGTGGTGGTGTGTGTGTGTGTGTGTGTGTGTGTGTGTGTGTGGTGTGTGTGGAGAGAGAGAGAGAGAGAGAGAGAGAGAGAGAGAGAGAGAGAGAGAGAGAGAGAGAGAGAGAGGTGTGTGTGTGTGTGTGTGTGTGTGTGTGTGTGTGTGTGTGTGGAGAGAGAGAGAGAGAGAGAGAGAGAGAGAGAGAGAGAGAGAGAGAGAGAGAGAGAGAGAGAGAGAGGCGTGTGTGTGTGTGTGTGTGTGTGTGTGTGTGTGTGTGTGTGTGTGTGTGTGTGTGGAGAGAGAGAGAGAGAGAGAGAGAGAGAGAGATCCGGTCTCAAGCTGCAGCAAGTCAGACGTTGCTATGACGTAATTCCGCCGGCAAATCGATGACAGCACATGAAAAACGTGGTCTGTTGCTGGCATAACCATTGAGCTGAACAAAAAACTGCCAAAGATTAGCTTTTCATTCACACACACACACAACACACACACACACACACACACACACACACACATACACACACTGAGGTTAGTCAACAGGACGCTGAATGCTTTATGACGCGTTTCATAATTGGAAACCCACGAAATAAAAGAAACGGCAGTTTTTTCCCCCTTTTTTTTCAGTGCTAGACATTCTGATCATATTGATAGATAATGCATGTAGATTTAAGCCGGCCTTTCATCTCAATTGAATGAGCCCTGCAAAGGCTGCACTGAAAATTATATAACTGTACGCTTTGAAGCACACAGCCAGTCGGCACAACCATTTTTGTGTCGTGTGCCCAGGACAATAGGGTCTATTTTGGGAGGTAGGCTACAGTGACAGTGATAATATTTGACGGCAGAACGATAATCCGTGTGCAGACATGCACGTTCCATTTCTCTTCTCTCTCTCTCTCTCTCTCTCTCTCTCTCTCTCACACACACACACACACACACACACACACAAACATGCACACACACTACACACACATACTGCACGCACACACACACACACACACACACACACACACACACACACACACACACACACACACCACACCACACACACACACACACACACACCAACCACCCCCCCACACCACACACCCCCCCACACACACACACAACACACACACACACACACACACACACACACACACACACACACACACACACACACACACACACACCGCTTTAGTCAAGGCAGCTGCATACCTACTTAGGGTGAGTAGGTAACTCCCACACTCAAAGTATATATATTCTATAAGCCTTTTTCTTTTTTATGTGAGGCGACTACCACGTAGTGTCGGCCAGCCAAAACCAAAACCAAAACAAAAGACACTATTTTAAACGGACAATACAAAACGTGCAGTTGTTCAGTCCAATCACCTTTTCAAGCGACAAACTGATCATACACTTAAGGAACAATGATCTGAATGAAATCTGGCGACTTCATTATCTGTTGGATGTTGCAGAAGGTCGTTGTGGAATACAAGCCAGAGACTGACGTGTAATATGAAATCACACTTTTTCTGATAATTAAAGATACGTGTACGTATAAGTAGCCAGATGTCATTCATATCATCCTTTGTTAGTGTAGTATCTGTCTCAGTGTCTCTATCACTGGAAAGGTAAGCCTACATATACTGACAGTTCGCACGTTTTGTATCGTCCGATTAAAATAGCGTTCTCTTTAACCTTTTAATTTGTGTGTGTGTGTTTTGATCTTGTTTCTGAATGCTGGCAGTCATCTTCTTTTCAGAACACACACACCCCCCTCCGGTGTATACCTCGCCCCCCCCCAACCCTCTTAGCGGGCCTTGTGCATATTCCTGCTATTATTATAATTATATGAACATTCGTCGAACGCCTCATCTCGAAATGAGCACTAAGCGCTTGACAATGGCAACTACAACGCTATTTTCTGTTTCCGAGCAGACCTCCTGCGCTCTAGTCACATAGTCTAAGCAGCAGCATTTCCACTTCCGGCGGTACGATAGACCCGGCACTGGATAACCCCCATAGACTCCGAGTATGTGTATATAATTACGTATATATACACACACTTTTCCCCCTTTGTTTTTACGTGTGGCAACTATCGTTCTACTACTGGCAGGGTCGTGGAGGCCCCACAGTGTGGTCTGCCGGCTGGCAGAAGGTAGGGGAAGACATTAGCGGATGCCATCTGTTTACCGAGATGAGGGGAGGGGTGGGAAGCAGCATCTCCGCGGGCCCCCTGTTTACCTGTGCGAGCAGGTCGCGGTTACCTGAGGCTGACGGACCTCACATGCTGATAAGTATTGCCAGCTATCGTCGTGATGGGTTTTTGGGGGCCGACTTGATTTTCCGTTTGCTTTTCGTAGCGGGTGGATGTACATTACTCGTGTCAGCGAAAGGTAGTGACGTACTGTCGTGTGGTAAAAAAGCCAAGAGGGTATTTGCGTGTTGCGTATAAGTGTGTGAGTGTGAGAGAGAGAGAGAGAGAGAGTGTGTGTGTGTGTGTGTGTGTGTGTGTGTGTGTGTGTGTGTGTGTGTGTGTGGCGCGCGCGTGCATGCGTGCGTGCGTGCTTGCCTGCCTGAGTGCATGCGTGTGTGTGTGTGTGTGTGTGTGTGTGTGTGTGTGTGTGTGTGTGTGTGTGTGTGTGTGTGTGAGTGTGTGTGTGTGGTGTGTGTGTGTGTGTGTGTGTGTGTGTGTGTGTGTGTGTGTGTGTGTTTCTCTCTGTGTCTCTGTCTCTGACTGTCTGTCTTTGTCTGTCTGTCTGTCTCTCTCTCTCACTCTCAGTGTGTGTGTGTGTGTGTGTGTGTGTGTGTGTGTGTGTGTGTGTGTGTGTGTGTAATGGTTGCGTCGTCAACAAATAATCTTTGTTACCGTGACACAGAAGCCATGAAAGTCACCGTGTTTCTTTCTGTCTTTTCAGACCTTTTGTTTACGGATTCTGTATTGTTCGTTTGGGTATTGGCTCATTTTTCTTTCTCAGCACCATCTGCTTGCAGCTCAGGAAATATTTACGATTGTTTTATAGGCGCTTTTAACCGCCCTCCCCCCTCCGCCCCCACTCGCGGCATCCACTTGTGTTAGAGAGGAAGTGGGGTACAGACAGACAGGCAGACAGACAGACAGATAATAAAGAAGAAACAGACGGCGAAGGAAACAAAAGAAATGGAAGAAAGATCAATTAGTCATGAGACATGAAGAGCTTGCACAAACCAAATAAGACCGGGTATATAGGATGGTATTGGGAGTCATATATCACCAGCTGGGTTGCTCCGGAATTGTGCTAAAGCCTAGTGATAACTCTAACAGAGAGGTATAGAGGTCTTGCACAGAGGTAACAGATTTGAAGTGAAATGTGTTCGAGATGACGCTGGTTTACCGAATAATAACGCGCCACAGTCAGCAGGTGCGAGGAGTGATCAACGAATCCCAGGGAACTGAGAGAAGTGACAGTACAATCACCACTGTGTCCACTGACTATGGTTGCTAGTTGCGCAAGGTTGATAACTTTTTATCTTTTTTTAAAAGTTTATTATGATTTTCTCTGTGGTTGTGCCGGCCGCCGGGCGGGCTAAAAATGAAAAGATGCACGCACGCACGCACGCACGCACGCACGCCCCCCACCCCCCCCCCCCCCCCCCCCACACACACACTCTCTCATCACACACACACTCTCTCATCACACACGCGGCGTGCCAGTGCGTCACATGTGAGAACATAAGTGTGCCCATAAACATCTCAAAACATTGCCGCTTCCATAACTCGCATTTCCAGGCGCCGGGAATTCGTCCTTGACAATTTCAACTTTCAGCTGAGATTTTGCCCTAACCTTCCCCCGGCGGCGGCTCCTACATCACCATAACTCCTCTAGGCCTGTCTTACACCTAACCTGCTGACGGGCCTGCTGCCGAGAGTTGATCTCCCAGCACCAGCTTATACCATCGCAGAAACTGAAGCGAGATCGCAGTCTTCGGAACGCCCCTCGCTTGCTGCTCGTGAGACACTTACCAGAAATGCCACCTGTCTTCCGGAGCCGCACTTGCAACTATACGACCTTTAGGCGTTCAGGGAATGGCAGAAAGCATGCTGAAATGGAATAACTCAGATGCGTTTTTTCAATTTTTTGGGGGGGGGGGGGGGGGTGGCGCGACGCAATCGCCTGACAGAACTGGATGCAGACTAGCTGTTAAACCCAATCACCCACATCAGATAGCTGGAGCCTTTTCCCGCTACTTCTCGTCCTTCGCTTTAACCCTTTCACTGCCATGCTTGCGGCGCCGTCACTCGGAAAACGACCAATGAAAGTGCCAAGTTTGAAACCGTTAAGGCTTTCCCCCAGTCTTCGCATGAACATGTGAAAGGCCATTTCTATCAAAATGCGCAATATCGAAAGTAGTTTTGTTATAGGACCATCAAATGTACTGTCTGCCGGCATGTATGTGTGCGCTTTTCAGCCCGGTAATTTTACAGGCTGTGACGGTGAAGGGGTTAATTCTCAATGGGTCGCCGACGAATTCAAGCTTCAGTGCGAGGTATGTGGGTGATTCCACCGAGTGCGAAAGCATTCAAGAGCGTGGAGAAGGAACAAAGCTAGTTTGGAAGGAAGGACTGAGCAGAAAGGGGAAAGGTGCGGTGGAAACTACGGAGACGACGAGAAATTGCAGACAGGAACAAAGAGTGAGAACGAAAGCGGCGAGACTGAGGTAAAAAAAACTAAACAAAAAACAAACAAAAAACACGAGTAAGCGAACGGCGGCGATAAACAAACACGTGTACAGCGTCGATGGGAAAACAAAAGATCGGGAAGAGTTATCTCGGCAATGTAAAATATGAAGAAGATGAAATAGACCTTCGGCTTTATAGCCCTGGCAACAGCCGCGATCAGCCGCGGCTTCAAAGCCGCCGCGCTGGCACCTCGCGCCCTGCACGTGCACTTTGACTGGCACCTTGCTGATTTCTTTATAGTAGCGACAGATCCATTTCTCGCTCCATTAAGACCCGAAGCCATTAGGTAACTTTGACTTTAAAGGCACGATGGAACGTGTTTACGGCTGACTAGAAAAAGGTGCAGGTAGCGGACAGTAAACAAAATATGCTAGAACGGAGAGANGAGAGAGAAGATGAGAGAGAGAGAGGAGAGAGAGAGAGAGAGAGAGAGAGAGAACGAACAATTTTTATTAACGAGGGTAAGGAATATAGAGGAGAGAGAGAGAGAGAGAGAGAGAGAGAGAGAGAGAGAGAGAGAGAGAGGAGAGAACGAACAATTTTTATTACGAGTATGGAAGAGAGAGGAGAGAGAGATGAGAGAGAGAGAGAGAGAGAGAGAGAGAGAGAGAGAGAGAACGAACAATTTTTTATTAACGAAGGTAATGGAATGAGAGAGAGAGAGAGAGAGAGAGAGAGAGAGAGAGAGAGAGAGAGAGAGAGAGAGAGAGAGAGAGAACGAACGATTTTTATTAACGAGGGTAATGGAATAAGAGGGTAATATGAGAGAGAGAGAGAGAGAGAGAGAGAGAGAGAGAGAGAGAGAGAGAGAGAAGGAACTTTTTTTTTTTTATTAACGAGGGTAATGGAATGATCGATTGATTGATTGAACTTTATTTCTCAACGGTGGAGATATTAGCACAAAAGCCGACTCACATATCTGCCGTTGCTACAGTACTACTAATAATCAAGACATTCACAGTTAAATATTATTACAGAAGACTATAGACAAATACAGCATCAGTAGAAATAAAAACAACAATTAATAAAATAATAATAATAATAACAACAACAACACATATAAAACCAGACAGCGATTGCAACGGAAATGAAAAAATAGCAGTGAAAAACAACTGGAGCAAAAAAGTCTAAAACACAGTTAAACACACACACACACACACACACACACACACACACACACACACACAATAGAGAGAGAGAGAGAGAGAGAGAGAGAGAGAGAGAGAGAGAGAGAGAGAGAGAGAGAGAGAACGATTTTATAAGAGGGTAATGGAATAAGAGGGTAAGAAGAGAGAGAGAGAGAGAGAGAGAAGAGAGAGAGAGAGAGAACGAACGATTTTTATTAACGAGGGTAATGGATAAGAGGGTAATATGAGAGAGAGAGAGAGAGAGAGAGAGAGAGAGAGAGAGAGAGAGTAAAAGTGGCAGAGGTACTATGTATATGCCACTCTTATGTTTCTCCGCAACGGCGGCAAAGTTCCGAACCTCACCATTACTGGCTCGTGTGACACTTGCCTACAGTATTGCTGAGGTGACCCTGCACGGTTGACGCGGCCACGTTAAAAGACTGAACTAACTAGCCTTATTGGACTGCACGGTTGACGCCACGTTAAAAGTCCAAGACTGAACTAACTAGTCTTATTGGACTGCACGGTTGACGCCACGTTAAAAGTCCAAGACTGAACTAACTAGTCTTATTGAACGGCACGGTTGACGCCACGTTAAAAGTCCAAGACTGAACTAACTAGTCTTATTGAACGGCACGGTTGACGCCACGTTAAAAGTCCAAGACTGAACTAACTAGTCTTATTGAACGGCACGGTTGACGCCACGTTAAAAGTCCAAGACTGAACTAACTAGCCCTATTGGACTGCACAGTTGACGCCACGTTAAAAGTCCAAGACTGAACTAACTAGCCTTATTGGACTGCACGGTTGACGCCACGTTAAAAGTCCAAGACTGAACTAACTAGCCTTATTGGAAACGTGTACCAATGACCTATTTCACTAAGCTGATTGCAATACATAAGTAGGAGAAACAGGGGCGGCAACTACATTTGTAGCGTCCTGTGTCTCAGCCCCGCACTCTAACCGATAGTTACGTTTCGGTACTAGTAACAACAACAAAACTCCAAACAACAACAACCGTCCACAGCAACTGAAAAACCGATCGAGCTGAAAGTAAGGAAAGGGCACAAAGTCTGGGGGACACACAATCCTTCGGTTGGACATGAAATGCCCACTGGAAATTTTGCAGAAAGGCTGCGCGAGTGACTATATCGCTATATAAAAGCGATAACCAGCTATACCCCACCCCTACTCTTCCCCCCCCTCCCCACCCGCCGCCCAATACTTCCGCTTTGCCTTTTGCTTACTGCCTTGTGGCGCGCACAGATTGATGACGCCGCTAACGTTGTTAGACCTTTTCCTTGGCGTCGTGGTAGACATTTTAACCGGTATGTTAGGTTACTGACCTTTCGGGGGTCCCCCAAAGCAGAAACTCGAGCATAAGTCACAGAGCGAATGCTCGGCGCAAAGAGCTTATACAGCCACCACCCACTGTTCATCAACGAGCCACGTCCCAGGCTCTGTCTGTGGTGGAACAGCTAGGTCTTCCGTTCTTCTGCCGCAAGACACCGAATCGGTCTGTGTTCGAAGTCTCTCAGCCATGTCATCTGGGAAGGACGACCGGCATCACTGCTGGCGGTTTTCCGTCCAGTACGCTGTTCTGTGAAATGGAAGGAAGATCCATTTCAGTCGGCATCGCTGCCGGCGGTTCAGTTTCTATCCGTACAAGTCGCAGCTCATTGTCCCACGGCTGCTGGCTTTTTCCACTTCCGCACAGCTCTGTGTACGAGAAAGAACCCGAGTCACTTCGGCACTACTGCAAGCGGTTTTCCCCATACAGTACGTGGCTATGTAACGCTACTGCCAGGGGTTTCCCCTACAGTACGTGGCCCTGTGTTCCACTACTGCCAACAGGATTTCCCTGCAGTACGTGGCTCAGTGTTCCACTACTGCCGGCGGTTTCCCCTATAGTATGCGGCTCTGTGTTCCACTACTGCCAGCGGTTTCCCCTATACTACGCGGCTCTGTGTTCCACTACTGCCAGCGGTTTCCCCTATAGTATGCGGCTCTGTGTTCCACTACTGCCAGCGGTTTCCCCTATACTACGCGGCTCTGTGTTCCACTACTGCCAGCGGTTTCCCCTATACTACGCGGCTCTGTGTTCCACTACTGCCAGCGGTTTCCCCTATAGTATGCGGCTCTGTGTTCCATTACTGCCAGCGGTTTCCCCTATACTACGCGGCTCTGTGTTCCACTACTGCCAGCGGTTTCCCCTATAGTATGCGGCTCTGTGTTCCATTACTGCCAGCGGTTTCCCCTATACTACGCGGCTCTGTGTTCCACTACTGCCAGCGGTTTCCCCTATAGTATGCGGCTCTGTGTTCCACTACTGCCAGCGGTTTCCCCTATACTACGCGGCTCTGTGTTCCACTACTGCCAGCGGTTTCCCTATAGTATGCGGCTCTATGTTCCACTACTGCCAGCAGTTTCCCCTATAGTATGCGGCTCTGTGTTCCACTACTGCCAGCGGTTTCCTCTATAGTATGCGGCTCTGTGTTCCACTACTGCCAGCGGTTTCCCCTACAGTGCGTGGCTCTGTGTTCCACTACTGCCGACAGGATTTCCCTGCAGTACACAGCTCCGTGTCCCACTACTGCCAGCGGTTTCCCCTGCAGACGTGGCTCTGTGTTCCACTACTGCCAGCGGTTTCCTCTACAGTACTGACGTGGCTCTGTGTTCCACTACTGCCGACAGGGTTTCCCTACAGTACGCAGTTCTGTGTCCCACTACTGCCAACAGTACAGTACGCAGCTTTTTGTTCCACTACTGCCAACAGGGTTTTCCTGCAGTACGCAGCTCTGTGTCCCACTACTGCCAACAGGGTTTCCCTATAGTACACAGAGTGTCCAGAGAAAGATTAGCCTCTTCGAATAGTATAATGAGACCAAACCTGTTACAGGTATTGCTACATTATCGACCACGAAATTCAGTCGCGGCGTTGGGCAACAAATAGAACGGTACACCGAGGGAAAGGAAGTGGGGGAGGGAGGGGGAGGAGGGCACTGAGATAAGGGTGTGGGGGGTTGGCGTCGGGTCGCTTTCCGTCTCGATGTACATGTACACTGCTGCTATACAGTAACGGAGTATGTCGGCAAAAACGCGAGGATTTACGGCCCCAGTGCATTGCAGTAAGTAGTAAAGTAAAGGAAAAACTGTTGAAATAAGTGGTGGACGCGATCGAAGCAATTAAATCACCCCGTCGCGATTCTTCTCCAGCTCATATACTTCTTTGGTTGGGCAACCCGGTAGGTTCTTCGTCTGGCCTGTCTGCTCTCTAACACACACGCACGCACGCACACCACACACACACACACACACACACACACACACACACACACACACACACACACACACACACACACACACACACGCGCGCGCGCGCGCGCGCGCGCGCGCGCGGATGGATGCATAAAATAATTTTAAAGGCTTCACTGCTTTAAACAAAAGTCATTTCTCTCTCTCTCTCTCTCTCCCCCCCCCCTCTCATTTAAAATATCGGCAGCTTAGCAAGGACTAGTTGTTAGGTTTTGAATGAACCTGAATTACAGTCCTTGTAAAATAAAGTTTTTGAGTCCGAGTTCGAGCTCTCTCTCTCTCTCTCTCTCTCTCTCTCTCTCTCTCTCTCTCTCTCTCTCTCTCTCTCTCTCTCTCTCACTCTCTCCTCTCTCTCTCTCTCTCTCTCTCTCTCTCTCTCTCTCACACACACACACACACACACACACACACACACATACACACATCTACTTATAGACACACACACGTACTCGTAGACACACACACACCTACTCATAGACACGCACACCTACTCATAGACACACACACACACACACACACACACACACACACCACACACACACACACACACACACACACACACACACACACTAACAACAACGAAACCCAACCAGGTATCTCGACCTGCGGACAATGGAAGAAGAAACTGCCTCTACTGAGTTACCTCAGTGGCGGCAGTTTCTTCTTCCACTGTCCGCGGCTCAGTCAAATATTGGAATTTTTGGCTGGTCGGTTGGAGAATCAGCGGATCCAATTTTTTTTTTTTAAAGGACAAAAAGGATGTGCACGTCGCTGAAGATTTGGGTGCCGACAACCCGCTGTTTTCACACCAAGACCCAAACTAAGACATCTTCGAAGTTGTATAGTACAACGGGTAACACATCTTCCTGTGTTGGATCATGGAGTAAAATAAGTCTTCATTGCCCTTTGCGGGAAATTCGGGTCGCCTTACGACCTTAACTGAGCTATTCTCGCCCCTATGGATGCAAGTTCCCATGTTGAGTGTCCATGGAATAGAAACGGGTTCCAAAACGTGTGGTATTGTGTATCATAACAATGAATCAGACGTGTACTTGTGGTTTAGTGAATGTTGTCACGTCAGTTGAATCTTCACACGGCATATTGTTTGGGAGCACCTGTTGCGTCCAGAACTGTGAGCCAGCAGTTTGCTTGTGAATTAGTGACGTGTGTTTGAACTGATGGAGAAGAATTCTGAATGTGTGATTCGTGAGGAGGTGACCCCATGCAATTCACAGGAGGTTAAAATCCAAGTGTGGATCATACAGGAACAGTAACATAAAATTAATGCATCCGTCTGTCTTTTATTTGATTAAAAACAAACCTCACACAATACGTGCCAATACGGTTGAAGCATTTAATGCGTCAAGAAGTACTATAAATGAGTACTACAGTACTTTTCTTTTTTTAGTAGTTCGTCTGTGGTCATGCTAGTTGCTAATCATTCTTTAAAACAGCTAAAGCAATGTTGCACCCATACTCACTACCCTTACCTGCATTTGTATTTTAGACAAAAGTTAAGACTAGTGCATAACTTACCTCCAAAATCTCTCAGTGTCGTACACATGCAGTCTTGCCATTCGTCATGGACACCGGAAGTTTACGTCCCTGGTGCGAACATAGCGGATCGGCCTTATATGGTCGTGGCCGAAAGTACCGGCTCATTTATCCCGCGTGGCACGGGTATCCGTTATCCCTAAGAAATTACACCCTGGAAGGAGTGCGAAGGAACGAGTGTATGCGATTATGTATCCGAAGTGAGACGTCCAGGGAATGTGTTTTTCAATAGCACACTCGAGATATCTTTTAAATAAGGTCGAAAATACGACTGAAAATCCCGTGGACCGGAAATACCGTCTACGGTGTTTTTTTGTATGTGTGTGCGTGTGCACGCGCGCGTGCGTATGTGTGCGCTTGCGCGTACGAACGTGCGTGGGGGTGGGAAGGGGGGAGGGGGTGAAATGTCTCATGACCATAGCAACAAAACTGTGTTATTATTTTTCTATAGGTAATGCTTTATTGGTTTCTCTGTGTCCAAAAGAAGCAGGAGACTGTCCCTTTAAACTGACCGCTCTTAAACCTTTAGCCATTTCTTTTGCCGGGTAGTTTTTTCCTCCACATCCACGCGTGCTGTTTTGTTGTACAAGCATAGTATGTCACCACGGCGTTCCTGTAGCTGCCTGAGAGGACGGGAGTGCATGTGAGAATGTCTGTTTCTCCAGATTCCTGCTGTGATTGCCATTCGGTACACTCTGTAGCGAGGGACTCGTGCACAGCATGGAAATGGCTATGCACGAAGGAAAGATTATGTTTATGTTCCAGGTGTCTTTGCTCTCAGCCAGCTTTTCCACAGCAATAATAGCACCGCCAGCACCACAATCGCAACCAAACTCAACAGTGAACAACAGTATCGTCATAGTATCATCGACCATCGTCATGGTCAACAACTACGTTATCAACATCACCATCAACACCACAAGAAGAAAAAGATTAGGAATAACTACGTAGCGAAATAATATGATAAGGAAGTTTACATGCGCTCATGCATCAATTTGTCTTTCGACGGACGTTAAAAACCGAGACCTAACCGAACAAGATATCTGTCTTTGAATTCAGTCCTGGAGCATCGCCCGCGGAGCACATGAAGCTTCAAGACAGCCGACAGCCAGCAGCCACTGTTTAAAGTAAAATCCTTCAATTGGCAGTGGAATTTTTCCATCTGCGTTGTGACGAAGCAGTATTCTCACCGTCCGCGGTCGATAGTTTCCTGGTGTGTGTGTGTGTGTGTGTGTGTGTGTGTGTGTGTGTGTGTGTGTGTGTGTTGTGTGTGTGTGTGTGTGTGTGTGTGTGTGTGTGTGTGTGTGTGTGTGTGTGTGTGTGTGTGTGTGTGTGTGTGTGTGTGTGTGTATGTGTGTGTGTATGAGCGTGTACGCGCGCGTGAGTGTTGCGTGTGTGTGTGTGCGTGCGTGCTTGTGCGTGCGTGCGTGCGTGTGCTTGTGCGTGCGTGCGTGCGTGCTTGCCGTTTTCCTTACATGCTGTATTCTGGAAATGTCCCCCGGTTCATGCTGCTATAGGTTGGGACACTGGAAGTGTTTCAAAAACACAGAGGGGGAAACCTCTGAGAGACGGGATGTAGCACATAATTATTCGCTTTTCTGAACGCATAGATGTACTGTCTTGAACCGAACTGACGTGGACTCGTAATGTCGTTGCCATCCATCATTTGGTGCCCTGCTTCTTTCAGACTCTCCATGTGGCATCGGCGATTCTGGCACGGAAGATGTCTAGCTGATTGCGGTGTAGGATTTTGCCTGGATACTCCGCAGCTTCTCCGTGACATCCAAGATGGACGAGTGTGCAGGATAAAACGTGTCACCAAACTCACGATGAGACCTTTCGCCGCATGAGTTAGTGGTCTTTCTTGTAACGAAAGACCGTTTCAGCCCACATATTCTGCTGAAATTCTCCGTTGCCTGCAACGCAGTTCTCAGACCTGTAGTCTGAGAATGGTGCAATTCTTTCGCTTACGCAGTGAACGCTGGTGTATGTCAAAAAGACCCAGGTTTACTGCAGTGTTTTAATTTGTTTGCCTAATGCAGCCAACACTTTTTGTCTGCGCTGAAGTTACCGTCTTGGTTTGCGCCAACACAACACTGCGAAGTGTGAATAAACACGATCGTGACGCTACCCAAGTAACTAACCCTGTTCAGTATAAGGTGAACCAATCTGTCGGTGCTTTCCTGCCAGAGGGATTACTTGTATTACGCAACGAAAAACAATACAAACACACGCACGCACGCACGCACGCACGCACGCACGCACGCACGCACGCACGCACGCACGCACGCACGCACGCACGCACGCACGCACGCACGCACACACACACACACTCACTCACTCACTCACTCACTCACTCACTCACGCACGCACGCACGCACGCACACACGCACGCACGCACGCACGCACGCACACACTCTCTTTCTTTTTAAAAAGAAAACAGGGGAAAACAGTGCAGCTGCAATGCGGAAATTCCTTTCCCATGCTGCAACATGCAACGTGATGCCGAATAACGTGGGGTTATCTTCGAGATCCTCCCGGCTGTTTTTGCCTCTGTGTGTGTGTGTGTGTGTGTGTGTGTGTGTGTGTGTGTGTGTGTGTGTGTGTGTGGCGGCGGGTGTGTGTGTGTGTGTGTGTGTGTGTGTGTGTGTGTGTGTGGCGTGTGTGTGATGTGTGTTATGTGTGTGTGCGCGCGGCGTGTGTGTGTGTGCGTATGTGGTTGTGTGTGTGTGTGTGTGTGTGTGTGTGTGTGTGTGTGTGTGGCGCGCTGTGTGTGTGTGTGTGTTGTGTGTGTGCGTGTGTGTGTGTGTGTGTGTGTGTGTGTGTGTGTGTGTGTGTGTGTGTGTGTGTGTGTGTGTGTGTATGTGACTGTGTTTGTGTGTGTGGTGCGTGGCGCGGCGTGTGTGTGTGTTTGCGTGTGTGTGTGTGTGTGTGTGTGTGTGTGTGTGTGTGTGTGTGTGTGTGTGTGTGTGTGTGTGTTCATAGTGACTGCATGATGATAACTGAAGGACAAGGTGCAGCGATGCCCCCTCCACTGCACTGCGTCTGGGGGAGGCTGTAAAGAATGGCTGCAATGGAAACACAGTAGCACCCTCAACAAAGCGAAGCAGTGGGAATAAATCAATCAAACTACGCGTGTTAATATATTCAAGCATGTCACAGGCGACGTGGAAATCCCAAGCTTGGGCCGAGATATTTTTTGTTTATTTGTTTTGTTTCGTTTTTGTTCTCTCTGTGACGTTGTTTTTGGATGGCATTCTGGTGCGTGCTCATTCAGCTGTTTTCGGTGTTTTTGCGTCGTATGTATTAAATTTATTGTTGTTTTGTCTCGCTGCCGCCCCCTCACCCTGTCCGTTTTTGTTTTGTTTGATTTTGGCTGGCGTTTTTCGGTTGCGTTTTCTATTTGCCTGTTTGCTAAAGGATTGTCCGAGAAAACCCTAGGGTTAGATTTGGGTTCTGCGGAGTGTGGATACCCGCCAGGTTTAGTTGGAGTTTTTAGTACTTCATTAAATCACTTACAGGAAAATCGGGTCGCCTGACCTGGGTGAGGTTACAGCAGCCACACGAGCAGCGCTACCCATTCCTGCCAGTGTGTGCAGTATTTTCACGTGTCCATACAATAGTATGGTCGCCAGTGTCTGGGATTTTCAGCGTGCACACAGAAGCTGGTTGATGCATACGATTACTCACGGGGGCTGCACGAACATCGTAAGAGAGTCTGCCATGAAAGCTGTCTCCGGGAGAAAAGACTCTCGCCGCACCGGGGAATCGAACCCGCGACAGTATGGAGCCTGGCTTTTCGGTTCGCTGCTCCACCAACTGAGCAGTCCTACCCCTATATCCACAAAACACAGGTCACGTGCATTTAAGGTCATGGGCGAGTGTTTGTTCGCCGAACATGCTTCGGACAGTTCGACGAACTATAGTTCGTTTCTTAATTGAATTTTACTTCGCCGAACATTTGTTCGGACAGTTCGACGAACTATGCTTCGTTCTTAACTGGCTTATAATGAGATGCAAGGTTCGGCCCCAACTTGCGCCGGCAGAAGCGCAGAAGACAGCATGATCCAAAATGTAGGCTAAAGTCAAGTCAAATCAGTATACTTTAATCATCTTAACTGGGCGAATGTTTGTTCGCCGAACATACTTCGGACAGTTCGACGAACTATGATTTGTTTCTTAATTGAACTTTTAGTTCGCCGAACATGGTTCGGACAGTCCAAACTTTACTTCGTTCTCAACTGGCTCGTAATGAGATGCAAGCTTCGGCCCGAACTTGCGGCAGACGCGCAGCAGACAGCATGATCGAAAATGTAGCTAAAGTCAAGTCAATATATTTTAATCATCTCTCACAAGGTAATTCAACTAACTACTATATCATTCTGGATCCCAGAGACAAGGCTGCGCCTCCCACAAGTCAACAAATAGGGCAATTCCCTCCGAAGCGAGTGAAGTATTGCCACCGAAGCGTCATCCATTTGTATTTTTCTTCCTTCCTCATCCACAGGAGAGCTCTGCTCTCAGCCAGTCAGAGGCAATGTTCATCGAACTGGGCGAATGTTCCCAGAACATGCTGAACGAAGCTTTTTGGACCCCGAATATAGCTTCGTCGCAGTTAGACTAGGTTCGCGAACCAAAAGTTCGCCTAATTAAGAACCAACTAGGTTCACCGAATACTCCCAACTTGGTTCGGGAACAAATGTTCGCCCAGTTAAGAACGGGCTTAAGTCTCTGACGAACAATATCAAAACAAGCAAAAGTTCAAAAACAACGCTTATTATAATTGGGAATTACCAAATAAACATACATTAAAATGAATGGTCTGATTTGTGACACCCTTTGTATTTACAGTTTTTGTTTGTTCATGTCATGCTGAGTTTGGGACAGTTGTTGCTTATTTTTGTTTTTCTGCCAGCGTTACACGTTGGTTTGTGCGATGAGTAGTGATGATTTGAATGACAGTAGACGCCGAACTCACACTATTTGATACAGTAATATGAGTTACATTTTTCCAAGCTCCCCCCCCCCCCCCCCCCCCCCTCTCTCTCGCGACATAATTGTTAAGCGCCAGCTTATTTTTAGTTCAAAACGACAATCATATGAAAACATTTGAACATCTTTTCTTTCGCTCGTCTTACTGCATTGGGTTTTCTCCTTACAGCAATTTATTAACCCTAATTATTTACTGTAGCATGGTAACCTGTTTAAGGCATTGCAATAACGATGTGTAGCATATTACAGTAACTGCATGTGTATACCGCGTACGCCTATGAATACCACCTTTTACCATGATGAAAGCAAGACTATTTGCCACATCGATTGCTTGTTCTGTACTGTGTCCACGTTTTGGATGTATATGACAGTAACCTTGGGTCCAAGACGTCTGGCATGACTTCGCGTTGCACGTTCGTCAACGGTTTGCAAGCTTCCCTGAAACGCCGAAGTTGCATGCAACTCAACCCCCCCCCCCCCCCCCCCCCCCCCCACGCCCCCTACGCCCTCTGCCAACCACCACCACCCCACGGCCCCATCATAACGTGTCTGGATTGGACGATGATGCAACAGACGGGTGCATTGTCATAAATTCCACAGAGGTGAGTTCCCCTGCTGCGCCAGACCCGGGTGCCGGTTGGAGGGGAATACGACAGTCCGGGTTGCCCAACAATAAATTTACCCTGTCTGCGCCATGCGTTGTTGGTGGCGGTAGTGGTGGTGATGGTGGTGGTGGTGGTGGTGGTGGTGGTGGTGGTGGTTGTGAGGGTTCGCTGCAGTCCTGGCATGTTTGAGCGAGTCGTGTGCGTTTCTCTGGTTCTTCTGTTTTTGTTTTTGTTTTTTCTCTCTTCTTTTATCTCCACTGTCACCGTGTGCTCTTCCTCCTCCTCCTCTTCTTTCCCCGCTCCCCGCTTTTTTCTCATCTTTTATCTCCACGGTCATCGTGTGCTCTTCCTCCGCCTCCTCTTCTTTTCCCGCTTTTTTTCTCATCTTTTATCTCCACGGTCACCGTGTGCTCTTCCTCCGCCTCCTCTTCTTTCCCCGCTTCCCGCTTTTTTTCTCTTCTTTTATCTCCACAGTCACCGTGTGCTCTTCCTCCGCCTCCTCTTCTTTCCCCGCTTCCCGCTTTTTTTCTCTTCTTTTATCTCCACGGTCACCGTGTGCTCTTCCTCCGCCTCCTTTTCCCGCTTCCTCCATCCGACCTTTCTCCCGAGTCAGTAACTTCGTCCTCATCAGCATGTCAAGTTTTTAAGTGTTTCCCTCGTTTTCTTCTTTGTGCCTCCCCCAAGTGGGGTATTGTGGACGCAGAAGTTAAAGTCCCCTCTGTCGAGAACACAGAGCTGTGAAAGGTTCTCCCTTTTGATGACCAGAGCAGGTCAGAATACAGCCTGGCATGCTGTGCCCACTGCCAGGAATGTCTCCCTTGTCCTATAGTTTCCACCTTCGTGGTCTATTCACATTCAGTTTTTTTTTCTTTCTCCAAACCTTCTCGCTACTTTTGTGCCGCGTTAGGTTTACTGACAAGTTTCCTGTGTGGTCCCGCTGAGTAAGATCATCATGCTGGTAGTCACAAGCGATTTTAGCGGGCTTCCTTGGTGAATGCCTGCGGAATATAAATAGGCGTCAGTTATAAAGCATATTAGTGTGCATCATAACAGTCGATTAGACATACTTGTCGCTTCCTTCCCGGCTCACTCCCTGTCTCTTTCTTCTTTTCCAGCTTTCTTCCTTCCTTCCTTCCTTCCTTCCTGTCCAACCCTTTCTTCTTCCTTTCCGACTTTCCGGCCTTCTCATCTGTCCCGTCTTCTTTATCCCCGGTTTCCTGCCTTTACTACGGTCAGTGGACCCTCCTATCCTTCTCACCAGGTTTAATTCTTGCCTTTATTCCTGTCTGTAAACACTTTCTTGTTTTTGTCTGGGTTTCTTCCCACCCTACCTGTCTGTGGATCACTCTCTTCTCCCTTCTCGGCTTCCTGTGTATAGATCCTTCTCTTCTCCTTTATTGGTTTCCTGTTTGTAGATCTCTCTCTTTTACCTTACTGGATTCCTTCTGTAGATCTCTCGCTTCTCCCTTCTCGGCTTCCTGTGTATAGATCCTTCTCTTCTCCTCTATTGGTTTCCTGTTTGTAGATCTCTCTCTTTTACCTTACTGGATTCCTTCTGTAGGTCTCTCGCTTCTCCCTTCTCGGCTTCCTGTGTATAGATCCTTCTCTTCTCCTTTATTGGTTTCCTGTTTGTAGATCTCTCTCTTCTACGTTACTGGATTCCTTCTGTAGATCTCTCGCTTCTCCCTTCTCGGCTTCCTGTGTATAGATCCTTCTCTTCTCCTTTATTGGTTTCCTGTTTGTAGATCTCTCTCTTTTACCTTACTGGATTCCTTCTGTAGATCTCTCGCTTCTCCCTTCTCGGCTTCCTGTGTATAGATCCTTCTCTTCTCCTTTATTGGTTTCCTGTTTGTAGATCTCTCTCTTCTACGTTACTGGATTCCTTCTGTAGATCTCTCGCTTCTCCCTTCTCGGCTTCCTGTGTATAGATCCTTCTCTTCTCCTTTATTGGTTTCCTGTTTGTAGATCTCTCTCTTTTACCTTACTGGATTCCTTCTGTAGATCTCTCGCTTCTCCCTTCTCGGCTTCCTGTGTATAGATCCTTCTCTTCTCCTTTATTGGTTTCCTGTTAGTAGATCTCTCTCTTTTACCTTACTGGATTCCTTCTGTAGATCTCTCGCTTCTCCCTTCTCGGCTTCCTGTGTATAAATTCTTCTCTTCTCCTTTATCAGCTTCCTGTTTGTAGATCCCTCTCTTTTCTCTTACTGGATTCCTGTCTGTAGACCTCTCTCTTCTTCTTTCCAGGCTGCCTTTCTGTAGATCCCTCTCTTCTCCCTTACCGGATTCCTGCCTGTGGATCCCTCTCCTCTTCCTTCACGGCTACCTGCTTGTAGATCTTTGTTCTATTCTTGACCGACTTCCCGCTTCCCTTCTTGTCTGTGGGTCCGTTTCTTCTTCCTTCCTTTTTTTCACACTCTTTGTTTCTTTCAGTTCTGATTCTTTGCTCCTTTCGCCCTAATATAACCATCTTGGTTACTGGGCGTTAAAACCAATTTCATTTCTTCCTTCCTCCTGTCATCCCGCTTGTCCTTTCCTTCTTCTTCCGTCCGTAGGTAGGTAGTGTTGCTTAATGTCTTCAGATGTCAGTTGACATATTCGGGACAAGCTCAGACCAATGCCGAAGCATGGTTCAGTATAGTTTTACGTCCACGGAAACCAGAAGGCTCGTTAGGACGGACAGCCCAGGACGGCCACCTCGACTCTCACACAGCTCCTGAACTATGACTTCCGTCCGTTTCGATCGCTCCCTTTTTATCCACACCTCGCTTTGGGGTATGACGGACGCAGAATTTATAAGGTATCTCCCCCCCCCCCAACACACACCACACACACACACACACACACACACACACACACACACCTCCCTTTTTTGCTGAGAATTTAGTTTTGAGAGCTGCTGTCAAACGTTCCGTTCAGTCTGTTAGGCCTGCGGCAGGTTAGAGTTAAATACTGATTTGCAGGCTTCGCCCCTTCACCAGAGCAGGGTATAAACAAGATGCCAACGCCGAACCACTCAGACCACGGCAGCGCCAGTCGGCGTTATCCATTGTGAACTTGAGATTGATCGTATTTTTATTAAGCCTCCCCCCCCCCCCCCCCCCCCCCAGTGTCTTTGTTAGAGAGAGAGAGAGAGAGAGAGAGAGAGAGAGAGAGAGAGAGAGAGAGAGAGAGAGGTTAATAATGATTTCCCACACTGTAAATAGTTGTCAGTGATCATCGTAAGGAAAAAAACACGGTTGTAAATTGATGCTACCCATCATATCAACCTTTCACCGCGGCTTCCGAAAGAAATGAGAGAGAGAGAGAGAGAGAGAGAGAGAGAGAGAGAGAGAGAGAGAGAGAGAGAGAGAGAGAGAGACGTAAGTTAATAATGATTTCCCACACTGTGTATAGTTGTCAGTGATCATCGTAAGGAAAAACACAGTTGTAGATTGATGCTCCACATCACATCAACCTTTCACCGCGGCTTCTGAGAGAGAGAGAGAGAGAGAGAGAGAGAGAGAGAGAGAGAGAGAGAGAGAGAGAGAGAGAAAGATAAGATAATACTTTATTACACAGGGATAAAGATTTAAGCACGTGTCGGCTTTTTTACAAATCTGTCCCTGATGACAAACACAGCAACACTCAATACATCAAACAAGAATTCCATTAAATACGCTAGAGAAAAAACGACTTAAAAACAAAACAAAACTAATTTCTGTCTAAAACATCACATCATACGAACAGAGCAATAATAAGGCAAAGTAAGACC
>JABMCL010001919.1:265000-282500 GCA_018857735.1 Alviniconcha marisindica
TGATATCTTTAAACATGATCTTTTTCCAGACACCGTAATTATAACACAAAAATGAATACAATTATGAAAGCTGAGCATCTGTAACATCTTGACTGTAGCATGCTATTTGCTTCCGTGGTGGAACTTCATTTGTGTGGAGAAAAATGGCATTAGTCCTAAAATGACCGTCATCAATTTTATGAAACGCAAATGACGATTAAAACAACGCATTCGTGATCATACTCGAAACTTTTTCACGTTCTGGTTTCTGGCTTTTCATTTCGGGTCATAGTTCCTGTTTCCTGTCCATGTTTGACGTTCTGGTTTCGGGCTTTTAATTTTAGGTCATAGTTCCTGTTTCCTGTCCATGTTTGACGTTCTGGTTTCGGGCTTTTTATTTCAGGTCATAGTTCTTGTTTCGTGTCCATATTTGACGTTCTGGTTTCAGGCTTTTCACTTCAGGTCATATAGTTCCTGTTTCTTGTCCCTGTTGTTTGTCTTGTTGTTGCTGTTCTTCCGCCTCTCGTAAGATTTTTTTAATGAATTACAACTGATTCTCTCTCTCTCTCCCCCCCCCCTCCCCTCCCCCCCTCTTTCTCACTCTCTCTCAAGATTTACTCTTCCAAACTGCGATCAGACACTGATTCAACTCCCAGTAACGGCGGGGCCCATTTCGTGATTTCCCCATTGAATTGTTTTTACCCCGCGTAACTACAGATTCGGAAAGGGGTTCGTGAATATTTGATGAGAATCATTCTCGGCTAATCCGCCTCAGAGGAACAAGTCTTCTCTTTTAATCAAAACAGACCCTCGAAACATTTATGGCGATGCGACGATCTCACGACCAGGGGCGATCGAAGGTCGATTAGTCGCCGAGGATAACGGGTGCACGTGCTGGGTCTCCAACGCACGATATTGAAGGGGACAATTCCGATGCCGCCTTGGAATCGCTTCAATCCGACCGTCATTGCGCCCCCTTACAATATAGACCACCGGCGTTATTCCCCTTTCTCCGCTCTCTGAGGGCGGACGTGGGAATGGTACGAAGAGTGCCGTGTGGCATTTGACCATGATTGTAGTGACGACAATGGTTGTGTAGTGATGGGGGGTTGTTTCCATCAGGGAGATGCCGTTCCTCCCCAGTGTCGAGTCGCTGATCGCTCCATGTCGATGTCAGAGTGTGGTCACTCCACCGTAACAATGACCAAGTTGTGGCCAGCCCCTGAAAGGCAGATTGACACTCCAAGACAGAAACAACAGGAAGCGGGCAAGGCAGATGAAACAAACGGAAGACGCAGTATACACTAACAACGCAGTAACACAGACTGAACGATATACTTACGAAAACAAGGCGCACAATCTCCCGCCCCACATCGCCTAGGACCCAGTACGTACACTGTGTACACCACTCTGCTACACCGAGAGACCCATGCTGGAATAATTGAACGGGAAACACAGCCGTAAATGCAAACTAGTCTCGGGCTATATGCTCATTATTTACCAGCATTTCCATGATTCCGACATGCACAACGAGAAGGAATTGACACCACAAGGCGGCAACGTGGGGGGGGGAAACTGTCAGGGCATCTTCGCTTTGTTTTCTATAGCGCGTGTGGTCTTTAGAACATTGTACGCTGGAATTGCTCTCGTGCCGGAGCGCATGACCATTTTGATCTTGGTCTTCGTGCATTGCATGCATACATTTGTGCGTCAGGTCGTGTGTGCGTGTATGGGTGCATGTGCTCGTGTGTGTGTGGTGTGTGCGTGTGTGCGCGTGTGTGCGCGTGTGTGTGCGTGTGTGTGTGTGTGTGTGTGTGTGTGTGTGTGTGTGTGTGTGTGTGTGTGGTGTGTGTGTGTCGGCGTATGTCGCGCGTGTGTGTGTGTGTGTGTGTGTGTGCTGGTGTGTGTGTGTGTGTGTGTGTGTGTGATGAATAAGCGCATCTGTAAGCGCCCCGGCCTCTTTCGGGATGGCGAGCGATAAATACTCTATTATTATCAAAAGGCTACATAATATGTCTGTCCATGGTGCATTCTTAGGCACATAAAATAGCTATTCATAGATACATGTATTCGCGCTTACCGGCACACGCGCTTTGATATTTATTTTATTGATTTTATTTTATTTTATAGCTTTTTATTATTACATCCGTTCCATTGTCTCTCTCGTGTGTCTGTGTTCCCAGAGAGGGGTACTGCACCCCTGTGTTGAGAACCCAGAGCTGAGAAATGTTCTCCTTTTAAATCCTGGAGTAGGTCAGAATATAGGCGCGCATGCTTCGCTCACTGCTAGGAATGTGTTCCTTGTCTTAATTTGTTCCTTCTGGGTCCATTCACCTTGATTTTCTTTCCAAACATTTCCCTACTTTTTGACGTACACGGGCCTGTGGAATAAAATGGATCACCCTGCGCATAGTCATAGTCACAAGCGATTTAAGCAGATCCTGTGACGAGTGTCTACGGAATGCAAACAGGTACCAGCTGTTTTGTATTGTGCATTGATGGATAGATAGATGGTTGGTTTTTGACGCTGTAACAGTGATTTAGGCAAACCTGTGATTAATTTAGTGACATGTGTTTGAACTGGTGTAAAAGCATTTTGAATGTGTGATTCGTCGTGACGTGACCCTGTGCGTTTGACGAGTAAGTAAGTAAGTAAGTAATAATAATAATAATGGTTTATATAGCACCTCAACAACAATTATATGAGCTATTAGCGCTGTACAGATCAACAAATGTAATAAAACACACATCAATATGTTACTTAAATTAGCCTAAAACAACAACTTAAAAAGACAAATTGTCTCTATCTATACATACATACTAACTAACTGTGTCTGTCTTTTTTCTGTCGCCCAGTCCATGTCTCTTTTTCTGTCTCAGTTGTTCTGGCGTCCTGCAGTTGAACACTCAGGGGGCACCCGCTATTGTACAGACCCTACTATAGGCAGTTGTACAGACCCGCTATAGGCAGTTGTACAGAACCGCTATCGGCAGTTGTACAGAACCGCTATCGGCAGTTGTACAGACCCGCTATCGGCAGTTGTACAGGGTCATAATTATGCATTCCTTAGGGTGAGAAGATTGGGTGTGCCACCGGTATTTTCATTTTTTTTATTTTTTCTTCTTCTTCTTTTTATTACGCCCCCACATGGGCAGCCACATGTCGTCCGTGGAGGATTTATCTTTTTCTTCTCCTTTTTTTGCGGGCGATGTTGTTATTGAAGGAACCTGCTGTGACTGAAGATAGTCTCCACACAACTATGCAGCGCATGACAATGTTTTGACGTAGCCTTGGTGTTTGTGCTCGTGTCACTGTGTTGTGACAGCCCAAGCCAGTCTGTCACAGTGTCTGTCTCTCTTTGTGCGTCATGCGTGCAAGCGGTGAGACACGCGTGCACGCGTTTATACTGACTCAGCATGGGCGTGCACGCGCCCTCTCTCTCTCTCTCTCTCTCACACACACACACACACGCACGCACGCACACGCACGCACGCACGCACGCTCTCTCTCTCTCTCACACACACACACACACACACACACACACACACACACACACACACACACACACACACACACACACACACACACACACACACACGAAAGCAAAAGAAGTTGAAGACTTTCAAAAACGAAGACACAAAGACCTTAAAACCCAGCAGTCAGACAACTGCATGACATTCAGTAAAGGCGTGGTGGTGGTTACCATTCCGCTGGTCCATATATTTTAATTGTATTTCTTTTTGAAGCGATGAACGACGATCAAGAAGACTTGCTGTGCATACAGCACTGATCTGTCTCAGTCCATCTGTCTCTCTTGATCCAATGGGAAAACCAATGGTCCACTGAGAAAACCAATGGTCCAACGGGAAAATCAATGTATTATATATTTTATGTGTTTTATAATCACATTTTTGATGCAACGAGGATGAGATCGGTCGATCGGTTTCATAATCCGGGGCCGATAAATGAAAATCGGTATGTGCAAACAGACATGTGCTTCCCCCGATGACAAGGGGAGCAGCGTGGCCCGGCTTTGTGTCACATGTTCTGATGGTGATCTCAGTGTGTGTGTGTGTGTGTGTGTGTGTGTGTGTGTGTGTGTGTGTGTGTGTGTGTGTGTGTGTGATCTCAGTGTGTGTGTGTGTGTGTGTGTGTGTGTGTGTGGTGTGATCTGTGTGTGTGTGTGTGTGTGTGTGTGTGTGTGTGTGTGTGTGTGTGTGCGCGTGCGTGCGTGCGTGCTTGAGCGCGTGCGCGTGTGTGTTGATATCAGATTGTGTGTGTGTGTGTGTGTGTGTGTGTGTGTGTGTGTGTGTGTGTGTGTGTGTGCGCGTGTTGATCTCAGTGTGTGTGTGTGTGTGTGTGTGTGTGTTGATTCAGTGTGAGTGTGTGGATCTCAGTGTGTGTGTGTGTGTGTGTGTGTGTGTGTGTGTGTGTGTGTGTGTGTGTGTGTGTGAGTGTGTGTGTGTGTGTGTAACTTGTATTTACTTACATAGTTCTGGTGGAGTTTATGTACCATGTATTTAATCACATACTTCTGGGTGAGTTTATGTAACTTGAATTTACTCACATACCTCTGGTAGATGATGGTGATGAAGTGATGCTTAATGTCCTCAGATGTTAGTTGACATATTAGGGACAAGCTGTGACCAGTGCCGAAGCATGGTTCAATATAGCTTTACGTTCACGGAAACCAGAAGGCTCGTTAGGACGGACAGCCCAGGACGGCCACCTCGACTCTCACACAGCTCCTGAACTATGATGTGTTTATGGTCGAGCTCTGGTAGAGTTTCTATACCTTGTATTTACTCGCATGCCAGGTGGGAGTTACCGTAGGCAACTCAGGTCTTTGTTGCTGTGTTTGCGTAATAATATAATAATAAAGAGGATTTTTTAGAGCGCCCATCTACCACACAAGGTGGGAGCACAGGGCGCTTTACAATAACACTGACCACACACACACACACACACACACACACACACACTCAGCGTCGGACGAGGGGATAGGCAGGGCTGTGAAAAACAGCTTAGAAATAATTATTAAACAGGTGTGTCTTGAGGGCGGCTTTAAAAGAGGAGGCATAATCAGAGTGGCGGAGTGTTTGAGGCAAATTGTTCCAGACAGATGGACCAGTATAAGAAAAAGATCTTTCATCAAATGTTTTTGTGTTTACACGGGGGGTGACAAAGGTTCGTATGTCAGATGCAGATCGTAATTGTCTTGCTGTAATTGTGTCATGTCTTTCCAGCGCCAGTTAACTCCCTTGTGTGTTGATTCAACATAACGTGTGTTTGAACTCACGCTTGGAACTGCAGAAACCCAAGGCGCTTCATCGTCGTTTTCAAAAAAAGCACTGCCATGTGATTTGTTTACACTACAATGGTACTTGGACAGCCCACGGGCTTGGCTAATGAGGTGTGTCTATACGCAGGCGCTGACTGGCTAAAGCTCTCCTGACAGTTCCCCCGAAGGGAGGCCGGGGATGTCTGATGTCACCCTCCGGTCTGGAATCTCAGGGCTGTCATTTGATTCCCTTTTACTCTCTCCTCTCTTTTTCCCCCTCTTTCTTCTGCCTAGTCCTCTTGCTCTTTCTGTCTTGTCATTTTTCTGTTTCTGGTCCGTTCTTCTGACTTGTCCCCCAGAAAATTCTCAAATATTTTTCGTTAAAGGTTAGGCTTTTTTGTATGGTTCTTGTTGGGCAGCTAGGAGATGATAGTTGGTAGGTGGTATGTGCAGCTTGCTGCCATATGGCACTGGTATTTGCCATTATGCATTTATATAACATTTTAAAATTTTATATATTGTGTCTGTCCATTCCTTTTATAATTTTTCTTTAACCTGGTATCGATAAATTAGACGGAATGGTCGATGATACCAGCATGTCCTAGCCTTATGTGCTCTTTTAACAGGGGTAATATTGAAGGGTCTGACTCTTCGAAAATTTGTGTCTGATGTTTGCGTATATTTTATGTTTGCGAAGTGATTGGTTTTGTAGATTGACTTGACAGAGGGTTAATATGTATGTGAGAAGAGTTTAGAAATGTGTATTTGCTTATGACCTGAGCTTGACTGTTCTGAGGTGACCCTGTGTGGTTGACAGGACATTAAAATCCAATTACTACTACTACTACTCCTGTCATGTGGCGAGAAGTCATTTGCTCCTTCTGTAGCTTGTGCCTTTTCACACAATCATCAGTGCAGCGTTGCTCTAAGACTTCACAGGACATGGTGGGAGTGTGGTGTTTGTGTGTGTGTGTGTGTGGGGGGGGGTTACCAATGTTTGAATACTGGACAACCTTGCGGATTCCTGTGCACAAAAGAATGCTGAAACCTTAGCGGGATCATCGTTATAATTATAGGCTGTAAACTACGTTAGGTGATGCTCGCTGAGGTCATGGTGACAGTGCAAACAATGCCGTTGGCGCCAAGCAGAAACCCGTAGTCTGTCTGCCGTGAAGATGAAGTGGTGGAAATGTCAGAGTGTCAACACGCCCTGTACTCGACAGGTAACAGAAAAAGGTTACTGTTGTGTGCGTGGCAGCATGCTGCCAGTAAAAGACGAGTTAAACTGATACCAAGGAACAAAATCAGCCACGGGAAGGAAATTGACTCTTGACAGTTCAGAGACTTTGGAATTTTAGACGAGAAGCAGCCACGGACATCGCTGATGTCTATGATTAAAGGCTTGTGTGCATGATGAAAAACGTGACGCCCGAAGTGTGACATCCGACGACATGGTCAGCGTGACATGAACAACAAAAACAACACAAATTCTTTATGAGCAATGATTATCTTTACATCAATATTATTCCAGAAATGGGGACCCTCAGGGAAAATGCCTAATCGAATTCTGAGATGCTTCTGCTTCATGTGTTTGCACGCGCAAATAATACACTTACACAGCGAGGGAGGGAGCGAGCGAGCGAGCGAGCGAGAGAGAGAGAGAGAGAGAGAGAGAACTCAGAAATTTATTACTCAAGGATTAAGAGAGAGAGAGAGAGAGAGAGAGAGAGAGAGAGAGAGAGAGAGAGAGAGAGAGAGAACTCGAACACTTTATTTTACAAGGATTGTAGTTTAGGTTCAGTCAAAAATCTGTCTATCAACTAGTCCTTGTTAAGCTACTGATGAATAGATATCAAATTACAGGCATTATTTATATACACACAGACATGAATGAGTGAGTGAAACGTTATACAAGAGAATTTCCACACAAAACATAGCCTGCTCACAGCGCCAGAGGAACAGATACCATACATCATTCAGTTACATATTATGAGCATACGATGAGCGTATTATGAGCGAATGAAGAAAGCAGAACATCTGATCAGTTCATATGACTAGTATGGGAAAAGAAAACAGAAGCAGTCAATGCTTATCTTATAAAGAACAGTAAGGGAGAAGGAGAGGGAAGAAAAAAGAAGATAAAAAACAAAAAAAACAAAAAGGGGGGCGGGGGGGGGGGGGGGGAGCGGGGGGGGGGGGGCGGCTGTCTCACAAGCAGTCAGAAGGACTGGCTGAGTTGTATGGGTGTATAAAAATAGGTCTCAAATAAACAGTCATCGCAATGGCAATCACTCGAAAACCTCAGTCTCTTTCTCTCTGTCTGAGAGAGACAGAAAACTGGAACTCGAGCTCTAAAACTTATTTTACAAGGATTGTATTTTAGGTTCAGTCAAAAACCGTCTAACAACTAGTCCTTCGAAGCTACTGATGAGTAAATATAAAATTACAGGCATCATTTATATACACACAGGCATGAATGAGTGAGTGAAATTTGATACATGAGAATTTCCATACAAAACATAGCGTGTTCACAGCGACAGATGTACACATGCATACATTACTCAGTTATACATTATGAACATACAACCAGTAAATAAGGCAGTAGAACATCTGATCAATTCAACACCAGTATTGGAATACAGCAAGAAAAAAAGAAGAAGAAGCAATCAATGCTTATCTTATAAAGAACAGTGGGGGGGGGGGGGGGGGGGGGCTTCACAAGCAATCGGGAGGATTGGGCGGAGTTCTATGGGTGTATAAAATAGGTCTCAAATGGCAATCACTTGAAAACCTCAGTCTGTCTGTCTGTCTCTCCCTCCCTTGCAGTATAATGTCAAAATCCTTCCTAAGTAACTACTTCAAGGTGTGCACTAAGTTTACGCTTGAAGGAGCTGAGTGACTGACAAGATCTGACTGTCAGAGGTAGGTTGTTCCATAGATAAGCACCAGAGAAGGATATCCTTTATCCTTGACCTAGGCAAACTAAGGTGATAGTTCCTAGAATTGGAATAGCGTGAGGGAGTGTGGGTACAGGTTAGATATGTACTCTGGGGCCTCATTGCTAAGGCCCCTGTACATGAACAAACCTTTTTTATATTCAAGTTGTTTTTGTAGGCCCATTATTCTCATCTCTTTTAATTTCTGGTCAGTAGTTAGAGTGTATCGGGAAAGGATTAACTTTACAGCTTTTCCCTGTGCAGAGAATTTAATCTCTTTTTGAGAACATCACTACATCCGTCCCAACGACTGACGCATAATCAATGTGAGGTTTAATGTGGGCATTGAAGAACAGTTTCCTGGCGTCGATGAATGATGCACCTTAATTTCGACAGAAGGAAGACTCGTCTTGAAACGTTTTACACACATTACTAGTATGTGAGTCCCAGCGAAGTTTATTGTCTATGGTTATACCTAAAAGACGATGTTCTGACACTTGATCAATTTTCGCCCCGTTTAGAACGAGATCGAGTGGTAAGGGTGACAACTGGTGTTTCTGTCTGGTAGCGATTGTCATAGACTTGGTCTTGATCGGATTGATGACCATATGATTATTATCACACCAATTGGATATCAGATCTAAGCTGTCTTGCATATTGCTTCTGATTTGCGTAATATCGTTTCCAGATGTGTGCAGTGTTGTGTCATCTACCAGCATATCACAATCAACAGATATATCTTTCGCGTAAGATGGAAGGTCATTGATAAAGAGACTAAAAAAGAATAGGTCCCAAAACAGAACCTTGTGGTACACCATACTTTACTGACTCTTTGGAGGAGTAAGAGCCATGGAGTAAGACGCATTGCGTTCTATTATGAAGATATGAATAAAAGAATTGTAGAGAACTTGAGCTTTTAAGATAAATGGCGAGCTTCTTCAATATAATATCGTGGTCAACCAGGTCGAAAGCCTTCTTTAGGTCTAGGAATACTACTCCAGACACCTCAGATTTATTCATGGCTGTTACCGAATTTGTGAGACGTGCCAATGCAGTGTTTCAGGAGTATTTACGTCTAAATCAGACTGAAAGGGGTGAAGGAGTTGCCGCTTTTCTAAGTAATCATTTAAATAAATGTGCACATGCTTTTCGAGAAGCTTTGACAAAACGGACAGAAGTGATATTGGTCTGTAATTGGTTGGATTTATTTTATCCGTAGATTTTGGAAGTGGAATCACTTTGGCTTTTTTAAGCTCAGACAGAAAAAACGTTTCTCTCAATGCATAAATTAAAAGCATATGTAAGCGAGTCCATTGTGTATGGCAATGACAATTTTAGTAGCTGGTTGCTTATATCATCCAGACCAGACGATTTTTTGTTTTCCAGCCTCGATATGTATTTGCCTAGTTCCGAAACGGAGAGATACGGGATGACAAATGGGTCTTGCCCGCTAGTGTTTTGTTTGCAGAAATCATGTAGAGGATTTGAACACTCATATACATTTGTTCTTGGTTCTGTTAATGATTCTGACACAGACAGGAAATAATTATTGAAAACATTTGCAGTTAGATTCTTCGGGGTGTCGGCAGAAGTAGACCGATGTCCTTTTGTAAACACATTTAGAGCACGCCGCACAGATGCTACATTGTTATCACGCTCTGTGAGCTTTTGGAAGTATTCTTTTTTGGCTTTTCTCACAAGATGTTTTACTTTATTTCTTAATTTCTTGTATTCAGGGAAACACTTTTCTGCCATTGTTTCCTTGATGTCTTTGTTAAGCCATGGTGGTAACTTTGGATGTTTTACCCACTTGCGCTTTAAAGGTGCGTGTCTCTTGACAACAGTGAGATAGACGTTGTACCGTGTCGCCAAGGCTTTATCGGGATCAGTACAATTCAGGACTTCAGTGAACGGGGCCCCATGCATGTCATTGAAAAAGGCAGCCTTTTTAAAATGTTTGAAAGATCGAAATGATATATATGAATGGGTTTTGGGTTCACATTTTGGAAGCTTAATCGATCTTGAACAGGAGATGGGACAATGGTCACTTATGCTCAGGTCAGGTACACTGACCTCGGTGATTTACGTCTGGGTTGTTTTGTATATATGGTCAATAAGAGTGGCAGACGTCTGTGTAATTCTAGTAGGTGATTTCACAAGTTGGGTTAAGCCCGCAGTGTAATAATAGAGTCCCAGGAAGAGTGTGGCTTTAGTAAATCAATAAAAACTCTAGTACAAGAGAGAGAGAGAGAGAGAGAGAGAGAGAAAAAAAAAAAAGAAAGGAAACACCTTTTTTCAAACTCATTTTTACATGTATTTTAAAAGCACATAACCAGCAGATAAGGCAGCAGATATGAGACATTCATATAAGCTACTAGTACTAATAGTGAACTACACACACACACACACACACACACACACACACACACACACACACACACACACACACACACACACACACACACACACACACAAGAAGAAAAGAATAAAGAAAGAAGAAGAAAAAAACAGAAAAAACAGTCGTAAAGTCGGGATTACTGGGCGGAACTGAATGGGTGTAGAACTAAGTCTCAAATGGCCAGTCACTGCAACAGTGATGCCAGTTACTCGAAACCCGCTCCGTTTCTCTCTCTCTCTCTCTCTTCCTTTCTGTCTGTCTGTCTGTCTGTCTCCCTAGCAGTCTTCTGTTACAATCCATCGTATGTAACTGCCTTAACTGCCGTCCTGCCTTAACATGTACACGAGGATTTCGCTTGATGGAGCTGAGCGAGTGACAAGATATGACTGTCAGAAGTAGGTTGTTCCATAGAAAGGCATTGTACTGGTTTTGAATATGTCTATCTTTGGCCTAGGCAAACTAAGCTGATAGTTCGTAGAGTTGGAATAGCGTGAGGGAGGGCATGTGTACAGGTCAGATACATACTCTGGGGCCGCATTGTTAAAGACCCTGTAAACGAACAGACCCTTGTGGTATTCCAGATGTTTGTGTAGGCTCGTTATCCTAATAAAAAAATCTGAAACAAAATGACTGCTAGCGTTCTAAATGATAAAGGGGATTTCCCCGAAAATCTGCATACTGTGTGTCCGTGTTAAAATACATAAGCGTTCGTTTGAACCTTTTTGTGTTTGGGTCTCATTATCCTCATCTTTTTAATTTCTGGTCAGTTGTTTAGAGTTGTATCTGAAAATATTACCTTTACAGCTCTTTCTGTGCTGAGAATTTAATATCTTCACAATCAGCAGATATATGTTTCACCTGTAATGGAAGGTCATTAAAAAGAGACTAAAAAGAATGGGTCTCGAGATAGAGCCTTGTGGCACACCAAACTTTATTGGGGTGGGGTAGAGAGGTGGGGGGTGGAGGTGGGGGGAGCGTCTTTGTTGGATCCGGGCAAAATCTAGGTTCTTTCGTGGCATTTGATGACGATGCGCACAAAGGCAGCGGCGCCGACACAGAATTTGGTCTGAAATGAGAGAGAGAGAGAGAGAGAGAGAGAGAGAGAGAGAGAGAGAGAGAGAGAGAGAGAGACTTTTGCCACTTTGATTCTGTATTGCTTCAGACATAGTAGTGTTTGGTTTAAAAATACACTGCCTAAAGGTTATAATCTTTTTCTACATCCGCACAGTGGGCACAAACGCAGCTGAACATTTGTGTTATATCTGTATTTATTGCAACAAAGGTTATTATTTCCCAGAGAGAGAGAGAGAGAGAGAGAGATGATAGTGGTGGTGGTGGTGGTTGGGGGGTACTCTGTTAGATGCGAGCAAAAATAGATTCTTTCATGGCTTATAATGACGATGTGGACAAAGGCAGCGGCGCCGACCGGTAAAGCTGGTCCGGGCTGAGGACGGTATGGAAATGTCAGACTGTACCGGTATGAGACTCAGGCTATATGGGTTCAGGACGAATCAGCTCCGTGGCGTGTAACAGCGACTGATAAAAAGAGCACGTGCGCACAATGTAGAAGACCATCATCCAAGGTCATACGGCGGCCATCCTTCGATCTTATAAAGGGCAGAAGCTGATCAGAGCGCGGAAAAGGTTAAGGATGAAGACCTTCACAATGGAGCATGACAAGACCAGTGGGGGAATTTTCGGCAAAGAAGCTTGTTTCAAACTAACGATCCCAGCCTTGGCTTGGGGTGTGTCGCAACACACTGACACCAGCAAGAACACGAACAGTCCTTTCACACCATAATAATAATGGAAGTTTGTAAAGCGGCTACCCCGCGGATCAAAATTACAGTAAAAAAACTAGAAACGACATATATATGCGTGCGTTGTATACGGCTCGTCAGCATAGCCTGAGCGTGAAACGGGTAAACACAGGGACAAAATGAGACATCAGCAAAGGTCAGCAGCATCCGGATGACTGGAGTTTCACGCGCATAAGAGCGACCCCACACCGGATGATTTTGTGGCATGAGTTGTGTAACCTCCTCCACCCCTCCCCAGTATTGTACCTGTTGTCGATGACGTACCACTTTTAAAGCATAGCGACCCAATGTACAAAAGAGAAAAATGGCTATTCGCGCACGTTATAAGCGGAATAACATCTTGTAATGTGATGACCGAAAGACTCAGCAGAACAACGTGCAAATTATCGGTAAATATTGCCTTTTTCTGCTTTTTTTCCAAATCAGCGAACAACCATTTATTTTACATGAAAATAGGCGCTTTAGCCAGCTTCTGTGTTTCTTGTTCAATAGGCCCAGAGTGAAAAGCAAACCTCAGTGCAAACTTTCACTCCTACCCACTCTTTTTTTCTGGCTTCACCTGCGTTTTGTGAACCCAGACACAATCATGTGACCAAAACAGCAGCAGCAACAACAAACGTATCCATAGAAATGTTGCCTATCTTCAGAAAGCAAATAATAGTAATAATAATGATAATGGGGTCTTAGAGCGCCTTTTCTCAGGTGAGCCCTGGGCGGGTACATTTCATAATCAAGCTAAAACAATCGTCATCAAAACACAATATTAACGTACACTAATTTCTTTCATCAACATCCATTCATTCCACACAAAATCCGTTACAAGTCTCCGGACGAACAATGAGCTTGGAAAGTTTGATCAAGTACATTTAGCCTACCAGTTCGTGGTTAGTGGTATATCATATCCCATGTGACAATGTGAACTATGGCATTGGCGCCAACCAGACCCTCGTCTGGAATGAGGATGTTCGGGAAATGTCAGAACGAATGCCTTCTCGTGTGTATTGCTATGAATACAGGAATGTGTTTCAGGTAATAACGGCTGATACGAGAAGCACCGACGAGGAAATTGTGACCTGCACAACCAACTTTCGCTTTTGCGTCAGACAGACTCAGCTCGGGAAGCTGTAGATTCCTTTTGCACGTCATATCCGCACCATTGTAACTGCTGAACCTTGCGACCTACATGACGTGGGCAGTACCCCTGAGCACAGCTTGAGTTGTTTTGGGCCAGTCACTTTGCCAAATGTAACTTCATAGGCTGAGGTTTATTGTACTGGTAGAGTATCTCAGATAAAGCCGTTAAGAACTACCTACCTACCTACCTACCTAACTACCTAACTAACTAACTAACTAACTTACTCACTCACTCACTCACTCGTCTTTAGAGAAGCGTGTTATTTAGAGCAGAAACGGTAGGAAAACTGCTCAGAGCTGGATTGGTGGGATGGGCGTAAATGCGATTTTCGAGAACTTGAACAAAGCTAACCTACAGTTTAGTTCGACCAGATCCAAAACATAAACGGTTAAAAAGTATCTTTGGCGGGAGCTGCCACAAGTGTCATTTTTGTCGCGACAAAAGTATGCTTGCCGCGACAAAACGTTTGGGGTGGTGGTGGGACAAAAGTTTTGTCGCGACAAGCATCCTTTTGTCGCGACAAAAAAGTGTTTTGTTGCGACAAAAACGTGTTTGTCGCAACAAAAGTAAGCTTGTCGCGACAAAACCATTGTCGCGACAAAATTACGTTTTTGTTGCGACAAACGTTTTAATACATGTGGCAGCTCCCGCCAGTGATAAAAAAGAACGTGTTTGTCGCGAGAAAAAACGGAAAAAAAACACGTGTTTGTCGCGAGAAAAAAAAAAAAAAAACTACTTGTGGCAGCTCCCGCCAATGATAAAAAAGAACGCCAATTTACTAGGACAATACGAAACATGTGCGAATTTTCGGGGTAAGCCTCCTTCTTCGATGCCACAAAATAATAGTTTAACAGTGATCAATGCAAACATTGGAGTGTCTGGAAGCATCTGTCATCCTCGTTTTAAGAAATTTATTTTATTTTTGTTTTCATTTCGACCAGAAATGAAGGGTTCAGTTGGTAAAGCGTCGGACTGAAAAGCCAAGGCGCGTTACTGACGCAGGTTCGAGTCCCTGGTGCTGCAAATGATATTGCTCCCAGAGACTACTTTCAGTGCAGACTCTCTTGCAGTGTTCGTACATCCCCCCGTTTGCAATATCATGCGTCAACACATTTGTGTGCACGTTGAAAAAAGGAAGCAATATAGGCTGGAAAACAGTGCGCACACTGGTTTGAATGGATTAGCGCTGCAGTTGCAGCTGCTGAAGCCTTACTCTGTTAAAGCGACTCGAATTTCACGCAAAGGATTAACAAAATATTACAATAAAAAAAGATGAACTGATTGGCTGTCTAGTTTTTGTAGGTGACATATACGCGCGACCCGAATTTCACGCAAAGGATTAACAAAGTATTACAATAAAAAAGAACTAGTTTTTGTAGGTGACATATACGCGCGACCCGAATTTCACGCAACGGATTAACAAAGTGTTACAATAAAAAAATAACTGACAGGCTGTCTAGTTGTTGTAGGTGACATATACGCAGAGGACGACGGCGCAGCACGATCCACGATCTCTCGCGATCCACGGAGACTGCACGCCTGTCTTTGCACGCCAGTAAACCAGGAGGGAGGGGCAGCAGATTAAGCTTCGTGGCCATGCAGCCCTCCCAGCAGCCGTCAGACCTCAGCAGATAAGGAAGACGCCAAGGTGCTGACTGCCACTGCCACGTTGCCTCCATGGCTTAAGGCCATCAGTGCGGATGGACACAAAACCCCTAATTGCCAGCGGTGGATGGCGCAGTACCTTTTTTGAAGATAACAAGCTGATTATCCGCTTCTTGCAAGGCTTGCAAACGGTGGGGGCCATTTTCCTGTCAGATATTGAAATGCCAGGACGAGCTGGTCGGAGAATAATCGAAGAAGAGAAGAAGAAGGGGGAAATGTGAAAGGAACAATCGGAGACTTCTCTTCGAGTTACGATTAGCTTTGTCTCACAATCCGCACACAGTGTTCATTTTATTATCAAACGACAACAAGAACAAAACTACAACAAACAATCGAACCAAACCAAAACAAAACAAACAACAACAACAAAATACCCCCCCCCTCCCCCCCACAACAACAGCAAACAACAGCAAGAAACATTCCTCCCAAACAATAACAACAACAAAACTGTATATAAAAAAAAAAACACGAAAACAAACAACAGTAACAACAGCTCTATCAGGCTGCTTACAACAACAGCAAAAAGACCTATCAAATCCAGATAAACCGAATGTGCTACATAGATGACGTGTGGCTTAGGCTACCTGTACATCTACAACGTGTGGCCCAGGCCAAATGTACCTCTACGGCGTGTGGCTTAGGCTACCTGTACATCCGCAATGTATCGCCTAGGCTAAATATACATCTACGTGTGGCTTAGGCTACCTGTACATTTACAAAATGTTGCTTAGGTTACCTGTACATCTACAACGTATTGCTTAGGCTACCTGTACATCTACAACGCTTAGGTTACATGTACATCTACAACGTGTCGCTTAGGCTACCTGTACATCTGCATTGTGTGATCCAACCTACTACCTAGTAGCATTTTTCAGGTCAGTTATGACCGATGAAGGATGCGTTGTCAGTTGACAGACGAAGTGTTTTCCAGGTTATAAGGATGGATGAAGGTCGGAAGGATGACAATGCGTAATCAGGAATTATTGTAGTCATTCTACCACTACGCTGGAAGACGTGTTCCACCAAACGAGCAACAGTCCTATTCACAGTCATTGTGTCTCTTTAAACTGTTTCAGTACAAACAAAGAAGGCGCTTCTTTGTTCGTTAACCATTCGTTGACGTTACCTCAGCTGGGGAAATCCAAACATTTTGTTCGTTAAGCATTCGTTGACGTTACCTACCGTGGAGAAATCAATTTCTTTTCCCCGTTAAGCATTGGTTGACGTTACCTCACCTGGAGAAATCCGAAATCTTTGTTCCTTAAACATTGGTTGACGTTACCTCACCTAGAAAAATCAAAAATTAACCTTGATCTGACTGAAGATGCTTCCTTTTTGGTCATAACTCCTTGGACGCTCTCACCTTCCACAGTCCGGTTCGATCTAGCTCAGTTAAAAAAAGAAGACATGACTACTCCTGAAACCTACAGTTTTACCTGCAGCTTGTTTCTTACTATCCTTCATCGATTTTTTTAAAAACAAAAATCACTGACGGTTTAAAGTCAGACGAAGGAGTCGCTGCAGCGGCTGTCTCCACCAAAGATATTCGTAAACTGTACACTTGCCATCTTCCTGATGACAGTTCTGTATACACCGGGGAACTTCGAGCTATTGTTTTAGCTCTCAGACATATTTACCATTCTCAGGAAAAGTCTTTCCTGATCTTGTCTGATTTTCTTCCATATCCAACGTGAAGTACGACCACCTTGTCCTAGTAAAAGATTTTGGAATTGCATATGGAATTAACCCGAGATGAGAAGGAGATTGTTTATGGAATTAACCAGAGATGAGAAGAAGATTGTTTTTATCTTTTTTTCCGGACCTTGTGGGTAATAGACGAAATTTGGCAGCAGACTCTGCTGCCAAGGATGCCCTCGATGGCGACATTTTGGATGTGCTCATCCTTTTCTCTGACGTAAAGCCATATGTGAATAAAAACCTCTTAGAGTTTAGAGTACCACCACAACTAACTGACAAAGGGTTCCCGATGGTTAAGTGATTGTATTTCTTGCCCTCAGAACAACAGACGAGAAGAGACTGTTATTTCTCAATTGGTCACCCATTTTTCACTTCTATATAACTCGCTCCTTTTTACTGAAGGGAGAGAAGGCACCTTTGTGCGACCCGTGTGGCTAGATGCTTACTACTGATCAGATTTGACTTTTTTTGTTCTGATTTTATTGAAACAGTAGGGCAGCATTTTACAGCTCGGTCGCTGCGGATGTTATTCGAGGACACATCACTGGATAGGATATTTAACTTCTTAAGAGATCAATGTTTTTGGT
>JABMCL010001919.1:285000-310000 GCA_018857735.1 Alviniconcha marisindica
TGTGGTGGGGTGGGTGGGCGATGCAGAGTTAAAGAGGGAGGGACGGGGCACTGGGCTGAAGCTAACTATCCACTCCCTGTGGTTTGCCGCCCAGAGCAGTGTCTGAGCGCGGTTTTGTTGACTCTGTCAAGGACAAAGTTTTACTGAGACAGAGTCGTCTGACGCTTAGGCGGGGATTGCGGGAAAGTCAACAGCGAGGGGACACCGACTCTTTGGACAATTTGCTTGGGGGGGGGGGGGGGGGGGGTGGGGGTGGTGAGTTATGTTTTAATCTGTGCATTTCATTTGAACAGCAAAGGGATTTTTTGTTGTTGGTGTTTTTTTTAGCTTTAAATTGGTACGTGGCATACTCGACTGACTCGGTGCTAAAAACGAACACTTATTTACTCTTCTGACTGAAGAATGCTGGGCGTCAGGAACAATCAATTTTGTTTCCTTTCTTCGTCGTTTCCACACTGCCTCTCTCTCTCTCTCTCTCTCTCTCTCTCTCTCTCTCTCTCTCTCTCTCTCTCTCTCTCTCTCTCTCTCTCTCTCTCTTTCTTTCCTTTTGCGTATCCCCCACCTTTCCCTTCTTTTATTCTCTCCTACTCAAATCTTATTTGCTGCAGTGTTGTTAAGGGCAACATTTCTGTTGGGTTTTACCGTTTGTTTTTCATCCGCTTCAGAACATGAAATTTAATAGTCACAATGCAAACACCGCACACACGGCACACACGCACTCACCAACGCGTCCCCCCCACCACCCCACATACACACATACACACACACATGCGTGCGCTCGCGGGAAATGAGGGATATAAAGTTAACTGCGTCCCCGTCGTGTCGGGTAGGTCCGTTGCCATTAGGTTAAGCACTCCGGCCACCGATCGCTAGTTCCAATCTCTGTGGAATCTTTCTGGATGTACCTCTGGTGGAGTTTATGTACCTTGTATTTACACGCATGCCAGGTGAGAGTTACCGTAGGCGACTCAGGTCTTTGTTGTTGTACTAGTGTTGCATATTTCGAGCGCTAATTAACTCTATTGTGTGTGGAATCTCCTCCCCCTTTTTCCCCTTCTTCTTTCTTCCCAGCAACAGCAACACCAGCATCCTCGAAAATGTACAAACTAATTTTTTCCTCCGTGTATAATTATGTCTCTGAGTCAACACCCGCATCATGGAAAAGAGCTGGCCGTAGCAGGTATTCTGCTAGCATCACGTATATGAGTTTTTCTTCGCTCTGATCAATACATGTAAATCACAATGGGATCAGGACGGCAAGACGTTTTCGTTCCAGTAGCCAAGTTGTTTGCTATAAAATGACTCGCCTGGGGTACACCTTCGGGCTCCTGCTAGTCTGCTGACTAAAATACATGTATAATAGTGAGACACTCATTGTAGTTTGTCAAATTGTATAGGAGGACAGTAGGGCGGATGAAGAGAGAGAGAGAGAGAGAGAGAGAGAGAGAGAGAGAGAGAGAGAGAGAGAGAGAGAGAGAGAGAGAGAGAGTTGACAAACATACACAGGCGTGCTTCCCATTACTCTCTCTCTCTCTTTAACACACACACACACACACACACACACACAACACACACACACACACACACACACGACGCACACACACCACCCACACACACACACACACACACACACACACACACACACACACACACACACACACACTCACCGCTTGCGCGCGCGCGCACACACACACACACACACACACACACACACACCACACACACACACACACACACACACACACACACACAGCAATAACGCAGATTTCACCACTTTCCCTTCCCATCAAACTTCATTCTCAGCAGCTTACTTCCGGAATAGTCGGGCAGAGAGGCAGTGAACTCGCAGAAAACAACAGGGCTAGATGCTTTTTTTCTTTCTGAGAGGAAATAACCTTCCAACACACACACACACTCACACACACACACACACACACACACACACACACACACACACACACACACACACACACACACACACACTTTTAAAAACGTTTTTAAATAATGGTGGCCGGGTCATGCGTGGCTGGCATTTAGAGTGGGTGGGGGGGGGGGGGGGGGGGGGTTGGATTAAAAATATCTTTTAAAAAAGACACCCAAAAGAACCAAAACAACACCTCCACCAGCACCACAACTACCACCACCACCACCAACATGCAAACCACATTTCATTGCACTTTATGTCATGTCAGGAGTTTCTAAACTGTCCGTTACTTTTTCCGAGACTGCAGCATTTTCTTCCAAATATCACCATATCCGAACTTTAGCCTCATGGATCCCTATTTATTCGATGATCTTCATTTTCGAGAATAGAACTCATTAACTGAATGAATAAAATCGTCGTTTTGGCATATTGCATTGCGATGTTATTTTTAGCTTCTGACAAGAATTTGGTCTTATATCTCTGGCAAGTAAGTAACTTGGTGTTTTACACCCGGTCAACCAGTACGGTTATATCAGGGCGATGCATCTCTGGTACAACATATTGTGTCCATAAGACCATTTTGACTGTTGAAGTGTGGTTTCTGGGTAAAACAAAACAAAACAATCAACAACAAAAACAAACAAAACAAATATTTAAAAAATCAGTAGAGATGCTGGTGGTCTTCTTGCTTTAAATTGTTCTTTTTTATCTTCATTCCTTCATTGTAGGAAACTGCGGACTCAGAAATCAAAGTCATCAGCGCTGAGAATCACGAAGTAAGTAAGTAAACATGGTGCTTAACGTCCACAGAAACCGTACGGCTTATTAGGGACGGCGAATCACGAAGAGTTGGTTGTCCCTTTAAAAACTTCAGCAGGTCAGAATGATTAATCCACGTCCTAATCCATGACCTACTGTCAGGACTTGCACCGTTTTCATTTCTGCCTTTCTGGTTCATTCGACTTCATTTTGTGTAGATTCTCTTTAAACATAACATAACGTATGAGATTAACAGCGGATAAGTCAGTTACTTGTGAGTTCCCTGGTAATGATCTTTTTGTTTGACGGGGGAGATTATCAAAATTCGCTCCAAAACCCTAGTAAGTAAATTGGTGTTTTACGCCCAGTCAACCAGTGCGGTTATATCAGGGCGATTCCCAAACCTTAAAGTTCAAGGTCAGATGGGAGAGTTTCTGTATCACTTTTTGTACGCTTGAATTGGCTTACACGTGGTGCGTGACACTGCCGACAACTACACGCGAATTTCCTACGAGGGTTTAAATGGGTTGCATCAGTGTTAGACTGTATTGTATTGAATCGCATGGGTAACCAAGTGTAGGTCACCGCGATACAACGTGACCCAACCCCGTGTATACCCAGCGTCGCACTGATTTCGCTAGATACGCGACACTTTCGCTAGGAAGGCGTAGACTGACTTCTCTGGGAGGCAAACCAATATTCCGAGGTAAACGCCGCATTCCGAGCAAGGAGGTGTTTATGGGTTTTGAACAGTCTGGTATACGTAACCGCAGCAACTGCTGGTTCTCCTCGCCGTTGCTTCTTCTATGTAAACAGCTGAAGCCTTTCCGCACCGTGCAGCGTTTCGAGTGATGTAAGAGGTATTTTAGCCCCGAGAAAGGATGTAGCGGAGTGCTGTTGATTTAAACGGGAGGTTACGTTCCAACAGTTTCGTGGAATGATCTCTAACCGTAAGTAAGTAAGTAAACATGGTGCTTAACGTCCACAGAAACCGTACGGCTTATTAGGGACGGGGAGAAGGGGGGGGAAAGAGGTATGGAGGTGGGGGGAGAGGGAGATTATATACCTATCGCTACACTGTCACCACCAGAATGACTTCTGCATTAAGATGGGCAGCGATGAGAACCATTTTAATGTTTCAGTAGGAAGTGACGGACAAAGTCACAAGACAGTGTCCACAAACCACAACCTTTTTTGAAGAGAAAGGAGAGCCGAAGCGGTATCGAACCGAGGTCCTTCCGCTTACCAGCCTAACGCCTTACCGCTAGGCCAAACCGGCTCACCAAAAGAACGCGTGTATTTATACAGTCCCCTGTTGCTCTGAGTAGAGATTAAGCATCGCGTTTGATAAGCATGCCCTTGATTGTGGTAGGGGCTGTTTCCCGGGCTGCATCCTATTAACTCTTACGCTCCCCTGAGGACATATATCTTATGGCGTCATTCACAGAGCTTCCTCCATTTACTTATGCGACGTCGTGTGACATTCTGCTTGAGTTCCAATATTTGAGCAGGGATAGCTGTGGTTAGAGCGCCGGATTCGTGATTGAAAGGTCGCGGGTTCGAATCCCTTCAGGAGCGGCGGGAAAATGCTCTTCTCCAGGGTCAACTTTCTGTGCTGACTCTTATTTTGGTATCTGTTCCTCACCCGTGTTACCGCAGGAGCATGTGAAAGATCCCGGTCATTCTGCCAAAGGTGCAGGTGGCAGGTTACTGCTAAACACGCATGCACTTTACGTATGTGGCTTTGTATGAAGTGACATGGTGCATGGTTGTATGGGGTACACAGAACGCGCCGAGACGGCAGCACTTCCAAGTGGCACCAGCCATGCCAGCGCTGTAAGTACACTCACTTCGGTGGATATTCAAAAGACAGCGGCGCTATAAAAAGCTAGTCACTCATGCAGAATCACATGCGAGCGCAGTGAGTCTGCTCGAGAGCGGAGAATAGCGCTGTATAAAAGCGATCAGCAACAACAACATCCCCATGTGAAGCAAATGCCTTAAAACGAACGTTTCTGGTTTGTTAAGACTCTCCTTGAGGCCATTCTTGGGAGGAGCTAGATTGACCGGCAGCACATATTCCCCGGTAGGGAAAGGGTTAAGAGTAATACGTCTTTAAGGTTTCTATCTCTCTTCTTTGTATTCGCCCTGATTGGGATCAACGCCCGACGGAACTGACAGTGTGGTGAAAACCAATTACTTAGCTATTCTTCCCTGTAGCCTCTTGCCTGTGCCACTGGACCTGTCGTACGTGCGGCCGGCGAGCAGCCTAGATATCTGTGTTGGAGATTGTAGAGCCTGTATCTAGATCCAGATGGGATACGCCCAGTAAAGAGTCAGAATATCTTGTTGGAGGTGAGGTCTCCTCACGCGTTATTAGCCAGTGCAACTGGACTCATAAACAATATTGGTTGGAACAGGTTTGAAAGTTATGGATCTGTAGAGATGACATTTACTAGCTGTTAATGATTGATTACTACTACGATAGGAAGACATACGGGGATGCAAGCTTAAATCACACCGAGCAAGCACGATGAACCTGTCACGCTGGAACACTCTCAAGACTATTTCCAGTGGACTGGGTGTGTCGCACACATATACCTACACATTCTGACTGTCACAGTTTAGGCTGTAGGTATGTGAAGAGTGGTGGTCGCTGAAATTGTACACCTGAGCGAGAGGATAGTTCAACATGACATCTACCAAAAGAAAGAGCAGATGATGTGCTGACGGAATGGACAGTAAGACAAAAGCAGCCGCAAATAGGTTTCTTGTTTTTGTCCAGCGTCTTTATTCAGACGTGTAAGTTCACACTGAGATGGTGTATGCGTGTTTGGCAGTAACATGTCACCTGCACTACGCTCGGCAGCGTGACCTGGGTATTTTACGTGCTACTGCAGCAACACGGGGTTGGGACGAATACCGAAGTAAGAGTCAGCACGGATGAAGCTGACCCTGGAGAAGAAAATTCTCCAGCCGCTCCTGCCGGGGATCGAACCCGCGATTTTCGATCACGAGTCCGGCGCTCTAACCACTGAACTGTCACCACTCCCCAGTGGTTGTCGCTGGCTGTCCGCTGAGGCGAGAGAAAGCGGCGCTGAAGGCAACTGTACCCCTCCCCCCCCCCCCCCACCCCAAACCCCCAACCGCCAACTCCCGAGACAGGTTCAGTCACCGCTTACTGGGCGTGATTAGCTACTGGCCCGAGCATGCACAAACTGCATCACGACATACAATTGGCGAAGGCTTCATTTTCAAATCAGTGCCAGCAACTGTTCAGTTCAGTTCAAGATCGTATCTAATCGCTCGGAAAAGCCCATATGCGCTCCACCCGGTCTCTCAGAAGTTTTCCCGACGTTATCTTTGAAACGGTTCCAGTGTAACAGGCAGATGTTAACGGTGACCAAATTCGGCACGGCAGTTTTTAATCCCCCGCCCCCTCTCCCCTTTTGTTTGCTTTTGAAGCAACACTCCTCTAGGATATAAATGAGAAAACAAAACAGTTTTGTAGTATGAAAATCTGAAGTAAGAATGATTGCTAGCGTTCGGGATTACCCCGAAAATTCGCACGTTGTATTTTGTTCTAATAAACAGCGTTCTTTTGAACTGTTTATGTGTTTGAATTGTGTACTAAGTCTGTTCAATTGTAATGCAGTAATTGCACGAATTTGGTAGAAAACTTGTTTTGGGTCCTTGATTTTCCACCGAATACGGCGTGCAGACGGCCTGCATTTGTGAAATAATGTACAATACCCCAGATGGAGAACACAACAACACAACAACACTACAACAACAACAACAACAACAATAACAGCAACAACCGATCTGTCATTCATTTTTAACAGAGGATCATTTTCGGCAAAGATTTTAACCCCCTCACTGCCCCAGCCTGTAAAATTTCCGGGCTGAAAGATGCACGGACGCGCCTGCAAACAGCATATTTTCAGGTACTATGACGCGTCTACTTTCAATGCTATGAGTTTTGATGAAAATCTTTTGACATGCCAGTGCGAAAAAGAAGACAAAAATGCTTAAGGGCTTCAAATTTCCCAGTTTTTATTGCTTGTTTTCAAGTGACATCGTGGCAGTGAAGGGGTTAAGCCTCCACAGCCCCGGTGTGTCAGCAAAGAGAAAACACTTGTGTCTTTTCTGCTTTACTAGTCCGTTATGATGCTGGCAAACCAACGTCAGCAAAACGCCCTGAGGACGCGTTTGCTGCTGTATTGATTATCATTTGCAGCTTGTATGGTTTTGCCGGTTTTTCTCCACAGTCTTTCTGGGCTTTATTGGTAGGGCACATTGTAGGTCACAGATCGACAGTCAGAAGATGCTGATGCAAAGCAAAATATCCATTGTGCATATCTGATTGTCGTGTTCATCGTAAGATAAAATAACGAATCAGCGAGTCGCGTAGTGCTGTCAGGGTAACACCCCCCCCCCCCATCCCCTCCCCCCACCCCCCACACACACTCACTCACACAGAAAGTCCCCTCACACACACACACACACAACACACACACACACACACACACACACACACACACACACACACTTACTTACTTACTTACATAAAAACACACACATACATAAACACACACATACAGAGCCAGACAGACAAACACTTACACAGACAGAGACATACAAACACGCGGACTAGCAGACAAACAAATAAGCAGGCAGGCGACAGACAAACAGGCAGGCAGGCAGGCGACAGACAAACAGGCTATCAGACAGACAAACAGGCAGACAGGCCACAGACACACAGGCAGACAAACAGACAGGCAGGCAGACAGTCCCATCCCTCCAACTTTGTAATGTTCATCTCATGTTTCCGTGGACTCGCGTAATACGCACTGCCCCCCCCCTCCCAACCACCACCATCACCTCGCTTCCTCCTCTTTTCCCCATCGTGTTTCATAATCTTCGCCATTTCTCAACCCTCACCCCGGTAACAAACAGGTCTGTCTGGAACCTTGGGTTACAAAGAAAGGCGTTGACCTCTACCACACAAAATGTGCTGTATACAAACAATGCTCTCAGGGTCCCGAAATAGAGAGGGATATGAAAGTTTAAAGACCCCCATTGACGATGGCGGGGCAGCTGTCTGGTTTGTATGTGGCGTGCACTAAAGGGCACATCCGCGGGCTGGACGTGTTCAGAATACTGAATGGATGCCAGTTTAATTCTCTCTCTCCCCCTCTACCCCCCTTCTCTAAGCACCCTGTTCAGCATCACCACAATTCCGCCCCCCCCCCAATCTGTTTCATTTAAACTGTGCAGTGAAGACCAGAGTGTTTGCCAGTGCGTCGGAGGAACAGAACAGTGGGTTGTGCTGCCCCTTCTACGGCCCCCAGCTGTGTGTGTGTTGTGTGTGTGTGTGTGTGTGTGTGTGTGTGTGTGTGTGTTTGTGTGTGTGTGTGTGTGTGTGTGTGTGTGTGTGTGTGTGTGTATGTGTGTGTGTGTGTGCGCGTGCGTGCGCGAGTGTGTATGCTGACGCGTGCGTGCGTGTGTGTTTGTGTGTGTGTGTGTGTGTGTGTGTGTGTGTGTGTGTGAGAGAGAGAGAGAGAGAGAGAGAGAGAGAGAGAGAGAGAGAGAGAGAGAGAGAGAGAGAGAGATTGGTGTGTGTGTGTGTGTGTGTGTGTGTGTGTGGAGATAGGAGTGTGCGCTCGCGCGTGTGTGTACGTGTCGGTCTCTACCTGTGCCGGCGTGTCTCGCTGTCTCGCTGTCTGTCTGTCTATTTGTCTCTGTCAATCCACCTTCTTGGTCTTCTTGTTCTTGTTCTGCTAGCTATTGTCTCGTTGGCGTGGTTCTCCTTCGTGCAGGATGTAGAGTCTGGAGACAAGACTGCTATGGACTGGATGGAACCAGTGACTGTCGGCCACTCCCAGACGGCACGACATCGGTAGCTCAAAGCTGTATTACTGCATTTGCATAATTACCCTGCTTTCAGGCTGCAGGAATTCTCTCATATAATCTACGTTCCTTTATCCACCTGACTGCAATCTCCCAAACGCTTTAGACACATGTAAATATTGCACTTTAGACACATGTAAATATTATCCAAACACATAAAAGGTTCAAAGGGACGCTGTTTATGAGGACAAAACACAACAAGCGAATTTTGTGGGTTATCCCGTTGGCCTTTATCAAGCTACAAAACGACACTTAAACAACAGTTAAAGGGTGAAAAACTATGAAAAATGAGACGAAGAGCTAAGACACTTCTGCTTCTGGTTGAGCTGTGTTATTTTCGTGTCCAGTGCTTTGAAATATTAACTTATTATGCTTTTCAATGTGTAATTTTGAGAAATAACATTTTCTTGTAATTCTAATAAAGTCTGTTTAAACCCACCGTGGTTTTCGTGAGTATTTCTCTTCCACTTTTCACCAAGACAAAATTGACTTAATAATGAATATAGGTTTGCCACATACATATATAAGTCGCACAAGGACTTACGGCCAGATTGGTCAGTTTTTGGCCCGACTTCATTAATCGTTAAGTAACTGTGACAGGCTGTTTGATCTGGCGTAATTGCCCCATTTATCAGTTAATCAGTCGGTCAGTCAGCACTGGAACTATTATTAGCTGAATCTGCTTTTTTGTTGTTAAACGTTTGACAAGTTTCCATTTCTGCCACGTAGCGTTTCATATAAACTTTGTCAGTCAGCTTTTTTATGATTAAAACCACATTCTCGTCCCTTTTGAGTTTCTACTGTTTCCAATTGTCTGCGCGTTTATTCTCGCTTTGCACGTCGGTCCGAGTAAATTGCGTGGTACGGCGGCATTCTTCTTCCAGATCCTCTCCTTCGTGTCCATTAAACCCATGTGGTGCCCGCGTGTGTTGTGCACACCTGCTTACCATCGGAACCCTCTAAGCGGCACGTAAAACAGAGCACACTTAATGAGCGAGACAGCCCCCGGCACCGTCAAAACAGGCATCAGTGGTTGGCGCGTGCACCCTGCTCTTCTCCTGGGCCCGTGTTTTGTCGTGAAACGAGTGGTCTTCTCGAACAAAGACTGCTGCAGCTGCCCACCCACTCGCTGGTGAATAACGGCATCAGACAGTGAAAAGAGGTGGGGTTGGGGGAAGTGGGGAGGGGAGAGATAGAATAGCACGAAAATAGTTTCCCTGCAAGAGTTTGGCCTCTTCCAGATCCCCCCCCCCCCCCCCCCCCCTCCGTCACCATCTCCTTCCGTGGATATCAGCAGTTTCCAAGCGCCGAGTGCTGTTTGGCAATTGCCGGTCTAGACAGTTCAGTGCTGGTTGACAATTTCTGGTCTAGACATTTGCTGGTTGACAATGTATGCATGGTCTGGACATTTGCTGGTTGACAATTTCTGGTCTAGACATTTGCTAGTTGTTAGTGTCTGCGTGGTCTGGACATTTGCTGGTTGACAATTTCTGGTCTAGATATTTGCTGGTTGACAGTGTCTGCATGGTCTGGATATTTGCTGGTTGTCAGTTGCTGGTCTTGCCAGTTGCTGGCTGACAACTGCTGGTCTCGATGGCTGCGAGTTGACAATTTCTGGTCTAGATGGTTGCTGGTTGACAGTGTCTGCATTGCTTGGACCTTGCTGGATGTCAGTTGCTTGTTTCGACAGTTGCTGGCTCACAACTGCCGGTCCGGACAGCAGCAGATTGACAGTTTCTGGTCAGGCCCGTTGCTGGTTGACAGTTACCGGTCTAGAAGTCGTTGCTTGACAATTACTGGTCTAGACAGCTGCTGGTTGACAATAGCTGCTTTAAGCAGTTGCTAGTTAATAATTTCTGGTCTGGAAGTTGCTGCTTGACAGTGTATGATCTGGACAGGTGCTGGTTAACAGTGGCTGGTTCGGACGGATACTTGTTGACAATTGCGGGTTTAGATTGCCAGGAAGTCTGATTCCTGATTCATTGAACTTAGGTTTTCCGTAATCCTCTTGAAAACGTTGACTGGAGGTATAAAAAAAATATTTAAAAAAAAAAGAAGAAGAAGAAAAAAGAAGAAAGAAACCAAGTTCCTTCCTTCCTCTGACAACGCATGGTGATTGTGTCGTGAACAGTGATTGAGACATTCACTTGTGAGTTGATGGCTTGTGCCTCGTACTGATGTAACCCTTTGGGTTGCCTTGACGTTGAATATCCAACAACTGATTATTACTGGGTATGCAGAGGTATACATTCCGTCGTTCTTATTATCAACAAACACTTCAAATGTCTTAGCGCTGGCCGACAGTCCGTTGTAGCCACGCCTGTCGTGACTTCAGAGAATGTGTACCAGGTCAACGTCCACGTGACTGGGACACTACCCTGTGCACGTGTTCGTGATGCTTTCGGTACAGGACAGGTGATGAATGACCTCATTAATGGGTCTAGGAGCCGGTCTACACAGCTCCGGTCTTGTGCAATCCCACGCTGTGAAGTGCCCCGTATATCTGTACACGCACCTACAGCTTGTGTCAAAGGCAACGATTTATGAGCAAGGTGAACATCGTGGTTTCGTCCCGTTTTCAGTCTCGGTCCTTGGGGAAGACAAAGCTGTAAGAAACTCCAGTGTTCGTAAATTATACCGGGGCCGGGAGCCGTGGCCGAGAGGTGGGGACAGACTGGGGGGCTTCAGGCAGTTCCCACGTGTTCAGAAACTGTACAGGGGCCGGGCCCGGGGCGTGGCCGAGAGGTGGGGACACGAGACACACTGGGGGAGGGGGTGGGGGGGGGAGCATCATTGGTTCCCACGTGTTCATAAACTATACAGGGGCTGGGGGGCGTGGCCGAGAGGTGGGGACATTGGACACACTGGGGGGCTTCATGCAATTCCTATGTGTTCAGAAACTATACAGGGGCCGGGGGGCGTGGCCGAGAGGTGGGGACACGAGACACACTGGAGGAGGGGGGGCATCATGCACTTCCCACGTGTTCAAAAACTACACAGAGGCCGGGGGCCGTGGCCGAGAGGTGGGGACACTAGACAGAATGGGGGGCTTCAGGCGCTTCTCATGCGGTCTGTGCGTTAATCACTTGCCAAAGGCAGTCTTCGCGTTGCTTTTTTCTGTCCTACCAGTAACAATAAAAGTCCATATTTCAACTCTGAACATTATGTTATTGTTTTGATATTTTGTCTGAAGGCTGCTCCCCCCTTCCCCCTCCCCTGAAGAAAGGGGGCGTTGGGGGGTGGGGGGGGGGTGGGGGGGGCTAGTCCTTTGGATGACTTTAACTGGGGTTTGAGAATGGCGCGTTATGAGAATGATCTATTAACCTAAATCTGGAGAAGGCCAGAATATAGCTTTGCGTACTGCCAAGAGTCGGCCGTCTTTCTCACTTCTGTCTTTCACTTCTTGACTGGGCCCAAAGCACCACGTACTAACTCTTCCACTTCATTTCCCCATAGAGTTCTATTTTAGGCGTAGTTAAGTCGCTTGAAGGTGTTGTAAACCGTAATTTGGGCTTTGATGTGTAGGTTAATGAACAGCATTTCGTCCTGATATGACCTTCACGCTTCACTGTGCGTAAACTACTAAGTAATTTCGAGCTCTAATTGTTCATACCTCTTTTAAAGACCTCTGTGTTATTGACTCTCATGTGGGCGTCAGAAAGTTAAAAGTGTTTGGTCTAATACAAACTACGTGGATGTTACATGAAATGGACTTGGTTGTAGGCTGGGGGTAGGACGGCTGTGTGTGTGTGTGTGTGTGTGTGTGTGTGTGTGTGTGTGTGTGTGTGTGTGTGTGTGTGTGTGCGCGCGCGCACGCGCGTGCGTGTGCGAATCTGTGTGTGTGCGTGCGTGCGTGTGTGTGTGCATTCATGTTGTATGCGTTGAATTCTGACATTATGTATTTGTAAAGAACGTGTAAGCGCTAAGGGCCCGTGCGGGTTAGGCGCTCTAAGTATTCACTGTTATTATGATTATTATGATTATTAATTACGTGCCTGTTAGTTTCAAAGCTCAGTGGTCATTCCGCACAGCGTCTGTTTCAACCAAAATTAGACGGAAGGAAAACAATCACAACATACACGCACACGCGTGCACGTAGGCCTACATGCGCACGCACCAGTACATACACAGACACACACACACGCACGCACACACGCACGCACGCACGCACACACGCAGGTGCACACACAAACACACACACACGCACACACACAACCACCACCACCACCACCACCTCACACACACTCTGCAACCAAAGAGAAAAGATTGGGCACGCACACACGCATTCGCGCACGCACGCACGCACGCACACACACACACACACACACACACACACACACACACACACACACACACACACACACACACACACACACACACACATACATTCCGCAACCCGAGAGAAAAGATTGGGCAAGCACGCGCGCGCGCACGCGCGCGCGCGCACACACACACACACACACACACACACACACACACACACACACACACACACACACACACACACACACCACATCACATGTGCACCACACACACTCCGCAACTAGAGTGAAAAGATTGGGCACGCACACACGCACGCACAACCCCCCGGCGCTCTGTCCCCCCACCCCCACCCCCTACACACACACATTAAGCACCCAGAGAGACAAGGTTGGGTTACTGTGCTATTTTAGTGCAACAGCTTGGAATACTGAATGAAGTAACTGTCCCGAACAGCTGACGGCCAGACAATTTCCATAAAGGTTGCGTTAGCTTTCCTCAGTTCTGAGACGTGCTACTTCATTAAAAATAATGCATGAGCGTATTGGACTGTCTGATGCTCCAAAGGTCCGGTTACAAAAGAACGAGCTCTAAATCAGAGCGTGAGGAAATGGGGAGAAATGAAAAGTGTGACTGCGGCTTTAGGGAATAATGCACAAAATATGGATTGGCGACTCCAGTTACAGCACGCAGAAAGCTAAAACCTATAGGACTCGCGCAGCTAATGTCAAACGGTGGGCCATTTCTTTTTGCGTGTAGGCAAAAAGCAATAAATCCAGTTTAAAGTCGATTTGGTAAATTCGGCGGTTGAAGTTTGTATGCCAAACTCGGCCCTTGCGTTTTACAGAGTTCCACGCATTTGTACATTTGCGCGATCACCGCAGGTACCAACAATTGTTAATGGTTATGAAGTAATGGTCAATTTGCGTAGCAGGCTTTCACCACCGAAAAACAATGGTCCAAAAATGCGAAAGGGCTTGTAACTTAAAGGGCGCTCCAGGCGAAGACGCAGGTTAGACTTAAATCGTGGAAAATATGCAGGACAACGCAAGCAAACAAAGAAACCACCACCACCACCACCACCACCACCGCCTCCAAAAACACAACCTAACTAGCTAACAAACTAGTAAACAAAACAAAACAAAACAACCCCACTCACCCACCCATCCACACATGCACGCACGCACGCATGCATACACACACGCACGCACGCACGCACGCACGCACGACGCACGCGCGCGCATACACACACACACACACACACACACACACACACACACACACACACACACACACACACACACAACCAGAAGGGAAAAGACGAACACCCGAAAACGTGTTTTTAAACTGAAACTCAAGAACAGAACCAGAATGGAAACTCACCCATGTCGTCCCTCCCGCAGCACGGAAATTCTCATCCACACACGCACGCGCGCGCACACACACACACACACACACACACACACACACACACACACACACACACACACAAGAAGGGAACCCCCCCCCGAAAACCTGTTTTTAAACTAAAACTCAAGGACAGAACCAGAATGGAAAGTGTCGCCCATGCGGTCCCTCCCGCAGCACGGAAATTCTCATCGTCTCGCAAGCCAACTAATGACAAAACAGATCCCAAGAAAGGCAGGTGCGTGCACCAAGTTACTGGCCCACACAGCAATGCCGCGAGCCGTAAAGAAGTATATAAACTCTCACCACTCTTGTCCCCAGTTCAAGGGAGAGTGCGAAGTCATCGGCAGCAAAGCAAGCGTTTCAAGTTTAGTTCTGTGCCTATAGGTTTGCACTCTCTCATTTCAAAAGCACCAGTTTCGTTTTTATCATCATCCTGCGGTGTTAACCAGTTTTGTGAAAGTGCAGCGGAGTATATGGAAACTTACACTTGTCCGGAATAATGCCTACGTTATCAAAATGTGGGTGTTTAACAGTTAACTATTGTGATTAGGGGGTGAAAAAGGCAGTTCATGCAGTGATTTGGAATCATGATTGTAGTTTGACGGGTTTCCTAGTTTATCGGTTTATTGCAAAACACGTATTTCGTAGATATTGTTTAACTTCAGCCACAGTATAATTAGACCGGAGGGCTTGGCGTGAATTTTTGATGAGGGTTGGGGGTTGAATTTTTTTAAGAGGTCTGTGGGCCATATTATCTTTCAGGATCATACGGCGTTTCGGAGCAAACCTATTCGTGTAGACTGGCCAGATGACTTTATTTCAACTTCGTTTCATGTTGTTGTGTTTTTCTCACACAGTGCAAAAGGAAAACATTTACTGATGAAAAGATGTGTTTTTGTGACAGTGCAAAAGGACAAGCGTATTTATGAAAAGATGTGTCTTTGTTACTCGGTGCAAAAGGACAACCGTAATAATGGGAAGATGTGTTTTCGTCGCACAGTGTAAAAGGAAAATGAAGAGATGTGTTTTAAGGAAAAACGTATCGGTAAAAAGATGTGTTTTTTGTAACACAGTGCAAAAGGACAAACTTCTTGATGAAAAGATGCAAAGGTAATCCTGCAGTGTGCATCTCCTTACCCGAATCAGCACCACCGAGACGGCTGTTCGTCAATCACGCTCGATGTACGAGGTTTCCGTTTACCATGCGAACACATAAAAGGTTCAAACGAAAAACTGTGCTACTAAGCCTTACGGTTTCTGTGGACGTTAAGCACCATGTTTACTTACTTTGCACATAAAAGGTTTAAAAGAAAAGCACATAAAAGGTTCAACGTAGCTCAACCAAAAGTGATTTTGCTTTTCATCTCATTTTTCATCGTTTTTCGCCGTTTAACTGCTGTTTAAGAGTCGTTTTGTAGCTTGACAAAGGGGATTACTCTGAAAATTTGCAGATTGTGTTTTTGGTCCTAATAAAAAGCTTCTTTTGAACCTTTTATGTGTTTGGATCTTGTTTTAGAACGCTAGAAGACATTTATGTTTCAGATTTTCGTTCACCATGCAGTTTGTGGCGGGGACAGTGCAAGTAGTGCCATGCTAACTAAGTAAGCATTTTAATTTTTACCAGCAAAAATGATTAAACTTATTATCCACAGTTCCATTGCGTCGGATCATTACAGTTCTCTGGTGTTGGTCACCGTTGCGAGCAGCGACTGCATTGGACTCGCCAAGGAGTTGGTTTGCTGCAAGTTTTGTGGTTTCACTATTTTGCACACATGTCTACTTTGAATTCAGTCAATTTCAATAAAAATAAAAATTAAGATATGACCATTCACCAATTTAATGATTGATGCTTTGAATCACAATTTTTTAAAATCATTTGTCAGTCTTTTCAGACAGTTTGTAATATATTACACTTAAAACTTAAAAATCAACAACGAAATAGCTTGTTTTCTATTCTTCACATCAACCGTCTCCTGTTTTTTTTACTTTAACCTTATCTGCAGTTGAAAGGCAGGTATATCAACTGGAAACTGCACTTGTTTAAAAATCACGACTCACGGCGGGTAACGGGATCGAAAGCGAGGCTGGGGTGTGCAAAAGGGTAGAGAATGTGGAGATTTTTGTCGCGTGTACAGCCAGTACTCCCAAGCTTCACTTTCGATCACGAATACCCAGGTGACCCCACCTCATGAGCGATCCTTGGGAATGGTCCATTCTTCACTCCCGTCTCCCCCCAGCCACCAACAAATTAAGGTCCTTCTGCTGAGAATCCAGAATTGTCAAAGGTCACTCATTCAGAATCATACGACTCGAGCGCAGTGGGTCTGCTCGGAAGCAGTGAATAGCGCTATACAGTTGCCATTGTGAAGCGCTCATCTCGAGATAAGGTGCTCAGCAAGTGTTCATATAATATTAATAACAGTAATAATAATAATTTAATGACTTTCTGATATGACCCCAGTGGTTGACTGGGCGTTAAGTATCAAGGCCTCAGCAACCGCGGGGGTGGGGTGGTGGTGGTGGTGGTAAGGTAGTAGAAAAGAGAGTGTACCTGTGGCTTTGTCATCTCTCGCTGCAGGCAAGACAATGACAAGGAAACTGTGCGACCAATCACAAGAGAATATGAATATCAAAATAGCATATCCAACAGGGGGCTTTATTTTATTACACCACCCCTTCAGTCATTATCCAGTGGTCTAGGTGACGGCTGTGACGCAGCCAGACAGATTAGACGCAGACCTGTTTGAATAAGGGACCGTCTCAATTTTTCACATAGCGATGCAGCTGTGTCTGAAGTTGGAAAAAGGCCATGTGCTTAAGAAAAGCAAAAACTGTCAAGCAGTATGACCCCCGCTGGTTTCCTTTACCTGACGTTCTTTTGAGGTGACATTGTGCGGCTGACAGGGCATTAGAATCTAAAAATTAACTCACTCCCCATGAAAATAAAAAGAATTGATTCTGTTTCACGAAGGAAAAATAATCTGTCTTGGAACAGCGATTGTAAATAACGCGAAATTACATTGCACGCTGTTACTCTCAAGTACGTTTGAAATTTCCCAGCCAGCGGTGCTTTAAATTGCTCCTACAGATGGGGATGACCCCGCAAATTAATGATTGCATCAAGTTATATAGTCTTCAGTTTTCTGTGTATTGCACACCAAAGGGCTACGCCGACCATATGAGGTGAACAGACGCTACGCTGCTCCAGAACCCGAGAAAAAAAGAAACACACACACACACGCACAGACATGCACGCACGCACGCACAAAACAACATAACACAACACAACACAACACAACACACAACACACACACACACACACACACACACACACACACACACACACACACACACACAAATCCCCCACAAATAACACGCCCAGTGTTTCATCACCAAGAACGGTCCAATCTCTGCGGCCTTATCAGCCCTTCAGACGAGGTTCCTTGACCGCCGCGTCCCACTGGACGTGCTTGCAACGGGACGACGTCGAAGTAATATTATTCCCCTTAGCAAGCCACTCCAATTTAGCAGCGCTCCATCACCACCATTACGTCAGCTTTCACGGAGAGGAAGTTTGCTCTTGACAACTAAAGTATGTCGTGCTGGCTGTTCAGTCGCTTCGTGCAAAATCAGGTCGGCCAGGAGATGGAGTTGGAAATAGCGCCTCTCCGAAAAAGAAATTTAGCAATGAATGTGTTTTTTTCCTTTTACTTTCTCTCTTTCTTTTGTCCGAAGGGGGGGGTATTCAGCAATGAATAGTGTGGGTTTTCTCTCTTTTTCTTTTGTATTTTTTCTTTTTCTTTTGTGGGGGGGTTTGATTTTAAGCGAAAAATATAAGCTCACGCGAAAGGTTAATTTATTTTATTCTATCCGAAGCGACTGGTCTTGAGTTTAATTTAATTTGGATACTAGACTCAGTCTGTAAGCTATTAATTCGCATTACTTCATGCGATACAATGAACTTTAATTCCGACCAAGTATGTGGGAAGATCCGACGCTGTACATTAGACGAGACGGAATAGGAATCTAACAGCGAAAGAAACGTCGAGAACACTGTACTGAGATGAATTGATTTATTTCTCTCCTGTGCCCTTTTCCCGAAGTAGTTGAAAGGAAACAGAGAGAGAGAGAGAGAGAGAGAGAGAGAGAGAGAGAGAGAGAGAGAGCAGTAACGGAAATTCGTAACGGTCTTGTCAAGTACTGAAGGCGGAACTCCTTGCCACAGAAAAAAAAAGTAAAAAAAAAAGTGACAAATTCTGAGAGCACCCACGTTTTTCCTCAACACATACTGAGCAAATGTCAGCACAGACAAATTCTGCTACCCATTAAACACCTTAGCACGTGCTTCAAGGTAACAGCTTGCACTTGAAACTGTCGAAGAAGATTTCCTCTGCCTCCTTTTCAAGAGAGTCGTTCGTTTCTTTGCTTCAGCTTACTTCATACTCGTTCAACAGTCATCACCAGTCCATCATGATGGAACGTGTTCCGAAGGGCATAGGAATTAATAGCTGGTCGGGTGGAGCAGGGTCTGTCAATGTTTGCGTCATTTCTAGGGTTAGTGTGAATGTTTGCATCATTTGTGGGTCTAGAGCTATGACAACACTTTGCAACGGATTTGGGTGTTTTGACTTTAATCATCGGTATTTAGGTTTCTGTGTGCTTCAGACGTGCTGATAGAGCTTTGTGATGAAAGTGTGGCGTATAATTTATATGCATACGCGCGTCACTGCTGCTCTCAGACTGATAACACTGGTAACATCACATCACAGTGACATCGTCTTCCGAAGCGCCACAACATTGTTGTAGGGGTTGAGACCTCACGACTCGTAATCAGTACTAAAAAGAGAATAGAACAGTGTGTGTGTGTGTGTGTGTGTGTGTGTGTGTGTGTGTGTGTGTGTGTGTGTGTGTGTGTGTGTGTGCTTGTGTGTGTGTGTGTGTGTGTGTGTGTGTGTGCGTGCGTGCGTGCGTGCGTGTGTGTGAGTGTGCGCATCTTTTACATAGTTATGCTTGAACCCTTGTAGATGTCTACGTGTTAGCTTTTTGTTAAATTGCTGATAACATTTTCCATTTCGGTCTACATTATGTGTGTTATATTATGCTTGTGCAGCGCTTTGAGCCGCGGGGTAGGCGCTGTACAAATTTCCGTTATTATTTATTATTACTATCTAGCCTTTTTTATATTTTTTTATATATGTTTTAAAAAGAATTTAATTTTTGTTGTTGTCTTTTGAGGATAATTCGTGCTCTTCCCATTTCTCCCCGTTGACGTATATGCCAGAAGTGGTCTTGTTGCTGACAGTGTCAACGTGCCCAGTTAAGCTGAGGATCAAGTCCAGTGGTTGGTGCGACAGATGCGGAGCATTACAGTTTGCGCGACGGCTGCTTGTTGCCTTAGGGTCATCACTGTGACAACCCAGCCAGCGGTTTCCCCCACCCCACCCTTTCTTTTTCGCTGTTGGGGTGAGGGGTAGGGCGTAATGTTTGAAGTAATTAGAGGGGAGCAGGGATAGCTCAATGGTTAGAGCGCCGGACTCGTGACTGAAAGGTCGCGGGTTCGAGTCCCTGCAGGAGCGGCGTGAAAATTTTCTTCTCCAGGGTCAGCTTTCTGTGCTGACTCTTATTTCGGTATCTGTTCCACCCCCGTGTTATCGCAGTAGCACGCAAAAGATCCCGGTCATTCTGCAAAAAGTGCGGGTGGCAGGTTACAGATAAACACGCATGCATTGTTACGTGGCACCAGCCATGCCAGTGCTGTTAAGTACACCACTTCGGTGGATATTCAAAGACGCACTATAAGAAGCTAGTCACTCCTGTAGAATCACATGCAAGCGCAGTCTGCTCGAGAGCGGAGAACAGCGCTATATAATAGCGATCAACAACAGCAACGAGTATGTTAATTTAACCAGCAACACCGAAGACAAACACCACATTATTGCTGCGCCCGTATTTGTTGTTTTCAGGAGGGGTAAAAAGCGAGCGAACATCACTAATCACCAGTATGCCACAGAACAGTAAACCTGGACTGAACATCACTAATCACCAGTATGCCACAGAACAGTAAACCTGGGCTGAACATCACTTATCACCAGTATGCCACAGAACAGCAAAACCTGGATCGATATAAAAAATAAAAAAATGCGTGTGTACACAGAATGAAACGGTAAAATCAATACGAAGGAGCAATGCGTGAGCCCAGACCCAATATTACCTAGAAAGAGAGGGCGGAGTGTGTTGGGTGATGGGTTGTTCAGTCCAACCATAATTTTCTTCTTCCATTTTAGTCTACCGTCCATTACATGCATATAAATAAATCATTGTTGTACATCGAGAAGAGCTCGCTGTTCCCCGTTGAAAGCAAGACAGTAATTGTTAGTGTAGCCTAGTTAGAAACCGAGATGATCGGGATGGTACCCCCTCCTCTCCTACCCCGCGCCTCGTCCATATTTCTTGGTACAAGTGGATCACATTACGCGTGCCTTGCAACATGAGACCAGCTGTGAGACGAACACTGTCCTCTGGTATCCGTGCTGGGAATTTAACAGATTATGATCAGATGGAAGGCACCGAGTCACGATTCCGTGACCTAGTGGGTGTGCACGTGTGTCGGCGTATCGTTCCTCGCACGATGTTTACATGATCACACTCGCGCGGAAATACAAAGGAAATTTGACGCCATCGTTATATTCGGTTTCAGGTTAAGTGCAATCCGTAAGAGTTCAGTTAAAGGAACTAGCTGCCTCGCGATGTTTTGTGCAGAATAACCCTCACTCCTGATAAACGGATAGCAAACCAACATTTTGAATCAACTTAGGTCATTGACAGTCTTCAGCAGCTTCTGCTGGTTACTCTATCAGGAGACTCACTAAGGCTATACGGCCTGTCGAAACGATGTAACTGTTTGCCGGCATGCATTGCTGGTCGCCAATTGTGAATCTTTTTCACATTATGAGAATCATTAATGGTGCATTGTTGCGGTATAATTAGGTATTATATACCGCAACAACGCGTCTTTGATGTTTCTCACGGCCACACAAAATAATGCAAGTAGCGAAACCATAATAGTCGAGCCTGAATAGTACTTTGCAAGTAATGGATATTGTATACGTGCTTTTTCGTTCGCAGAATTAAAACTTCGTACTCGCTTTCCGCACTGAAAAAATTGCAGATTTTCTTATCTTCTTTCTTTCTGTCTGTCTGTCTGTCTGTCTGTGCCTCTTTCCCACTGTGCCCCCCCCCTCTCTCTCTCTCTTTGTCTCTCTTTGTCTATCTGTGTGTCTCTCTCCGTCTATCTCTGTCTGTCTCTGTCTGTCTCCGTCTCTCTGTCTCTCTCTGTCCGTCTGTCTGTGTCTGTCTCTCTCTTGGGGCGAGGGCGTTACCATGTGACCGCAGAGCAAACGTGGCTGAAGTAATCTCCAATAATATTGATGGAAATATTTTGTCCTTGACAAGTTGCAGCAGTTCTTGGCTCTGTGTACGTCTTCATTGTGTAAGATGCACGAAAGTAACCGAGTTTTGAGTAGGCGTTAAAATCCAGTTACTTACTGCTCTGTACATTTTTCACAGTAAAGATAGACACGGCTCATACATATCCAACATGTAAATCATCAGTTCGTAGAATTCATTCTCAGTTGGCAACAAGTGTTTGAATTGTTTACTGTACGTCTTTGCAACACTGTTTCGCTGCAACAGTCGTGGTTGACCGGGCGGTAAAAATCGATTACATATCTGGCAACTCTGGCCTTCTCCAGTAGTGGTAGTCGGCATAGGAGGGGTTGGGGTTTAGCGTACAGTCGTTATTAGATTTCGAAGACTGAGTGAACAACTGCTGGCGAGGTTGACAAAATAGAACAGATCTATGGAAATGTACTCACCAAATCGACGAAACACAAGGAAACAATAATACACGAGCGCTTTTGACAAAACTTGTCTTCTTCGGGTGCAGGAAGATAGCTAGATTAAAAAAAATTGTGGCTGGCCGTTCGTTTTTTATATTTTTCTTTAACCTGGTATCGATAAATTAAACGGAATGGTCGACGATACCAGCCTTATGTGCTCTTTTAACAGGGGTAATATTGAAGGGACTAACTCTTCGAAAATTTGTGTCTGATGTTTGTGTATGTATGTTTTATGTTTTGAAGTGAGAAGAGTTTAGAAATGTGTATTTGCTTATGACCTGAGTTTGACTGTCCTGAGGTGACCCTGTGTGGTTGACAGGACATTAAAATCCAATTACTACTACTACTACCCGCATCTTCCTTCTTCCGTTGTTATCTTTTTGCGCCCGAAGCTTTCTTCTTCTTTTGTTATTTATCTTCTTTCACCCGAAACTTCCTTCTTCTTTTGAAGACAAGTTTTGTCGAAGGTGCTCGTGTATCATTGTCTCCTTGTGCTTCGTCGTATTGGTGAGCACATTTCCCTGTGTTTTTGTGTGTGTGTGTGTGTGTGTGTGTGTGTGTGTGTGTGTGTGTGTGTGTTGTGTGTGCATCTTTTAGATGTTCTACTATGTTACTAAATTTGTTAGGCATAAAGGACTGTAATACACTTCGCGGCATGAACCTGCTTGTCGCTGTGGTACCTCGGGATGATGTGACGTGCACGTGCACCCTATCGTGCACTGTCGTTGGGCAGTGTCTGATATTGCTATGGGAACTGACAGGCTTTGGCATCTCCATCGGACAGTGTCTGCTGTTAGTAGGAATAAAGCATGCGCTGTTCTCTTCCGACACACGGCATCCTCTAACCAATGAAATCTCGTATCGTGTATAGCGTAACCGCCCCCTTTCTCTCCTTTAAAAAAAAAAAAAATTGTCTTGTTTTTTTTTGTCTTGGTAAACCGAGACTGTTACCAATACCTGATCTCTTTGGTCTAATAAGCCGATCGCTTTTCTTCGAACAGGTATATTGCGTGATTTGTTTGGCGTCACCAGTGACATTATCTCACATTCGTTGTTAATAGCTTTCGTTCTTTGCCCCAGCTCCGACTAGGTAGTAATAATAATGCTACCAGTGCTGCCTTAATTGTATCTTCATCGCTGACTCCTAGCTGCCATTCAGCGGTGACCGTCACCCACACTGGCTTTCCATCGGACACTGACCGCTGACTGTGTGGTAGCTAGTGTAGGCCAGAAGATCCCTCACTGTCGCAGAAAAGCTCCCGATAGTGGATCGGGGCCTTAACCTTCCCTTGCTGCTCGGGTATAGACTATTCCCACGACGCGAACGGAAGTTTGTGCAGAGTTGCGGGCCATCGGCTCTGGGGAGTTCGCGTCGTAAAGAAAGGCTGCGACTCAAAAACACGCCGCAGTTTGACTCGATGGATGTGACAGAACTGAAGAGTTACTTGAAATCCAATATTCTGTTAATGACTGGAAACAAGCACTGTCTAGATCGACGAGCGAAAGACGCAGGTCTACCAGTTGTGAACGCAAACGACTGGCAACCAAGCTCGGATTCAGTCAGTAAGTCATTGCTTTGTCGGCATTACTGAAGGCACACTACTTTTAAGGAAATCATTGTTTTGACAGCATTACTGAAGGCACACTGCTTTTAAGGAGATCATTGCTTTGAAGGCATTACTGAAGGCACACTGCTTTTAAGGAGAACATTGCTTTGAGGCATTACTGAAGGTACACTGCTTTTAATGAGAGCATTTCTTTGAAGGCATTATTGAAGGCACACTGCTTTTAAGGAGATCTGGGGACGCACTGCTTCCGAGGAAGGCTTGTGACCCGCACTTGACTTATAATTCAACCCACCTCTTGTCACTTAAGCTGTAAACCACATGCGAAATTATGACTTGATCGACTTCATTTCTTGCTGTGCAGTTACCCACTCACGATTATTCAACTAAAAAAAGCTTTGTAGAATGTAATAAGCAGATGTTTATTGCATTGCGCGAAGAATTTTTATGAAGATAATTAATCTAGGGCAGTTTTCTGCACAGCAAGTATTAAAAAAAGGGCAAGTCTAATTTCACAGACATGTGGTTTACGACTTTTGGTTTCATTCCCTGACGATCTTATTTGCGCCAGGTTTTAATGCGCCGCCAGGAAACACTGAATCGGGTAAAAACTATGTGTTGATCATTGCTGGTAATGCATTATTTTGCTCTTTGCTATCGGGATGTACCTGTTACCGTCTGACGGGATGTGAAAGTAAGATGCTGAATATTCTGATCTTGCAGATTCAGCATTAAAGAGTGGAACGTGACACTCAGTAAAATGCCAGCACCGTGGAGTGTTAGATACATATGTGCATCAAAGGCCGTTATAGCAATTTTGCTTGTTGCACGGCCCAACTGTTCAGTTCTTAATGTATTGTCACATATGAAATCAATTTTGTTCAAACCAAAGGCTGTAATAATAATAATTGGTCTGAATTATATTTTTTAGTACGCTACAATCAAGTTAAAACATACCCATTCAAATTGGTTTTGAATGATATACAAAGCAAGTCTCGGTGAAAACTAACAGACAAAACAATTATTTAAGCCAACAGACCTTATGCGAACCAGAAGAGCAGTGAACAGTTCTCGACTGCCGAGTGTGACTCCCATTTGGAGTCAGAGATCAGTTTCATTTTCGTCCCAGAATGGTTCTTTTTTAATAGATGTGGCATAGCCATGGCAAATGGACGAATAAAGTGTAACCGGATGACTCGTCAGAACACTGTCAAAAACTCGAGATAAAACACCATGCATAAAGTGCACAGCGTTTCCTTTCAAGTGTTTCC
>JABMCL010001919.1:315000-321360 GCA_018857735.1 Alviniconcha marisindica
CGTGTCCGTGCTTCCTTGTACACGGGGCAGGATTGCAGAACATGATCTGGGGTTTGTGGGCCTGCCTTAAACGACAGACCAAGGCGATACAGGCGGGGACGCAGTCGGCAGTGACCAGTCCTTAGTCGGAAGATGGTGAACTGCTGGTCGTGTTGCTCCACTGACGCCAACGCGTATAACAATTAAGGGACGCAGCCGAGAGCTGAATCGCCTTACGATAGATGTCACTGAAACACCAGTACATGTAACTGACTACAAAGTATATATACTCCACCAAAGTCACATCCTCAAAATTAGTGAGCCGGTTTGGCCTAGCGGTAAGGCGTTAGGCTGGTAAGCAGAGGGACCTCGGTTCGAATCCGCTTCCGCTCTCCTTTCTCTTCAAAAGGTGTGGTCTGTGGGCACTGTCTTGTGACTTTGTCCTTCACAATTAATGAAACATTAAAATGGCTCTCATCGCTGCCTGTCTTAATGCAGGAATCATTCTGGTGGTGACAGTGTAGCGATAGGTATATAAACCCCCTCTTCCCCCACCTCCATACCCCCTTCCCCCCTTCTCCCCGTCCCTAATAAGCCTTATAGTTTGTGTGGACGTTAAGCACCATGTTTACTTAATCCTCAAAACCTCCACTTGTATGCTGTTAAGGAACAGCAGCTGACTGTGTAAGCTCACGTGATGACCACCCCTGAAACATGGCGTGCTTTTCAAATGAAAAATGGAACATTTAACGAATGTGCCACTTTTATTACAAACTGGAAAAGGTTAATCAATGCGTAGGCGCGCGCACAGTAGGCATGCACGGAGTCTTATCGACCTCACCAAGAGAACCGCAGTAGTCCAAGTCCTGTGCTGCCACCTTGTGTGGTAGATGGGCGCTCTAGAAATCCTCTTTTTATTATTATTATTATTATGCTGTCTTTGCGATCTAAGTACATTAGGTGTGGCAATGACCCATCAGAAATGAGGCCAGTGAGATCTAGTGCCCTCACATTTTTGTGTAGCGGAAATGAGGAATGAAAAGTACGCAGAGAACATTGTGGAACTGTTGAAACAATCCAGATCACTTTGCAATCAAACACCGAGACAGTTCCGTTGTTTGTTTAATTACAGACAGTTCCGTTTTTTGTTTAATTACTGACAGTTCCGTTTTTAGTTTAATTACACATCAGTGACTGGGGGAAATATTCAGTGCAGAAAGGATTTTGCTTGTTGCACGGCCCAACTATTCTGTTGTTAATGTATTGTTATATATGAAATACATTTTGTTTAAACCAAATATTCAGTGCTGTCACGTTGATGTTTCTGTGGCCACTGTCCTGTACTCTTTATTGCCTGTACCAGTTGTGAACACTGGAAGAATATCATTATGCTTTTTCGACGTACGTGTATTTGTGGAATAAAATCTTGCGAAATTTTGCGTTTGGTTCTAATGCGATTAGGCATCTAGTTGTTACTCAGTTTTATTCCTTTGTTGCTTTATGTACGTGGGTGTGAGCACGTGCATCTTTATATTTTTCGCTGAATTATTTTTGATACATTCCGCCCTTCTTCCAACCGGCAAGCAGACGACGTGTGAAGGCCACTACGCTTGGATCAGCTAATCACAGCCGCAGACAGGCAGACGTAAGCCGGCACTCGATCTCCACACACTGTAGAAAGGCAAGCTGCACAGGCTAATGATTGTACAGGCCAACCGCCACCGGAAGACACCACGGAAGTCACTACCCCCCCCCCCCCCCCCCCCGACCACCACCAACAGTAATTTGAAGTAGCAACATCCATTGCGATTTTGTCTGCCTAAGGCCATTTTCTCCTGTCTGCATTCATTTTTTGTTTGCTTTTTGTTTTTGTTCTCGAAAACAGGAAAGACGTGAAATATTTGTCAGGAACACAGACTGAATTTGAACTGAGGTCAAAATTAATACTCTCTCGCCTCGCTTCTCTTTCTCTGTCTGTCTATGTCTGTACACTGGTCAGGCGAGACTTGTTCCACGGAACAGCGGCCTTGCTGAGCCGCACTTGTCAAACATGTTGCTGAAAATGAGCGGTGTTGGATTTAAACTACAGCCGGCAAGCCCCGCTTAACAGCATATAAAAGCATACAGTCACTCATTCACAATCGGAGAGCCGGTTTGGCCTAGCGGTAAGGCGGTGGGCTGGTAAGCGGAAGGACCTCGGTTCGATACCGCTTCGGCTTTCCTTTCTCTTCATCTCCATAGCCCCTTCCCCCCATTCTCCCCGTCCCTAATAAGCCTTATGGTTTCTGTGGACGTTAAGCACCATGTTTACTTACTTAATTCACAATCGCATGCGACATGAGCGTATTTAGAATCACATACGACATGAGCGCAGTGAGTCAGCTCGAGGGCTGAGAACAGCGCTATATAAAAGCGATCAATAACAACAATAATGATAAAAAGGAAGAAGAAAAGACAAACAAGAACGACGCACAGCCGCGGCCAGGCTGTGAGCCTGAGAATGGCACATCGGTTTTCTGACACTTTCGCCCTGCTGTAACCGCAATGGTTGACTGGGCGTAAAACACAAAGTTACTTACTTCTCTGACACTTGGCACAGCCCATCCAGCAAAGGAAGTGCATCTGTGTGTGTGTGTGTGTGTGTGTGTGTGTGTGTGTGTGTGTGTGTGTGTGTGTGTGTGATTGTGCACGGTGTGTAAGTGTGTGTGTGTGTGTGTGATGGTGTGTGTGTGTGTGTGCTGTGCCGCGTGTGTGTGTGTGTGTGTGTGTGTGTGTGTGTGTGTGTGTGTGTGTGTGTGTGTGTGTGATACTTTAATTAATTGTTTTACAAGTATGTGATCTTAACTTCGTTACTATGATGAAGTCACAATTGTTCTATACTTATAACTATACTATGGTTAAAGTAACACTCTTTTGTTGGTGGTGTTGTGTTTGCTGTATTGTTCTCTTAACTTTTTTTTTTTTTTTACAAGCCCGCCATGATCACAACAAAATTGCCCCTTGTGGGATGATTAAAGTTTTTGAATTGAATTGAATTGAATCTCGCTGTTATCTGATTGTTCCACAGCGCGATGACCAATGCAGAGATGCATCACTTATCATGATCAGGCACACATTACACAGCCGCTGTTCAAAAAACATCCACATAAACACCTTTCATGCAGAAGCGTGTCAGAGAAAAAAATAATTATAGACATCTGGCTGGTCTGAAACCGCGAAACACTGTCACGGACTATTTCGCTAGGATAATATGAACGGTCCTCTCTAGGTACAGAAACAACATTCACCGCTAAATGGTTAAAAATGACAAGGAAGACTAGTCGCTGTAGTGACCTTTGAGACTGATGATGTGGTCATTTTGTACACCAGAGAAAGGAGATAGATCTTCCCTTAGGGTCGTGACAGCAGATCCTGTTTTGGTTTTGAAATAAAGGTCTCGGAGCATATAAACTCCAGGACGTTTTAAACTGTGATCCTTACGTGTACATTTCTGTTTGTTTTGGCACCACGTTGTTGTTGTTGTTGGTGGTGGTGGCGGTGATGGTGATGGTGGTGGTGGTGGTGGTGGTGGTGGTGTGTGGTGTGTGTGTGTGTGTGTGTGTGTGTGTGTGTGTGTGTGTGTGTGTGTGTTTAATGGAATAAAGAAGTACTTGACCTGACCAGACTTAACTTGAGGAAGAGGGTGGTCTTCTCCAGAAACACTACACCTGGATAAAACCGGTAGAGAGTTGTAAAATATCAAAGCTTTACTCGCGGCGCTTGAGGATTGAAGAGAAGACACCGCTGATATTGATTGGATTTCATCTTGAAGGACAAACACCCAGAGCTGGCGCTGTGACTTTTCGCGTTGCCGCGAAGAACAGACAACCAAACACCCATTGACATTGATTTGATCGTCTTCGGAAAAGTCTCAGGAAATCTGCGCCTCTGTCTTCTGTGACATATGAGTTTTCTCGAACATATTTGTTAGCCTGTGAGACTGTATGTGTATGGTGAGTTTTTTTAAACTTGATGTTTGGTTGATCGAAATCCAGCCACCTACCGCTTCGTCTGCACTGTGCTTTGCACGCACACATAAAACATTCTAAAACTTTTTTCCGAACGTCACTGTCTTCGGTCATTAATGAAGACGAATTATGTACAGATAGGGTTCCTGACAAAGCCCAGCTCTGCCCCCGGCTGACGTTGATGTAGTTCAATGATGTATGTAGCTGTTGATCTCATTTGTTATGGACATTTTGCGTAAAAGATGGTCTGTGGAACAGAACAAAGATCAGGGACATCTTACGGTTTCTTTGTTCTGGATCCAGTACCTTTTCACATTGTGGGTCATTTTCATTTCCTTAGGATAGTAGTTTTAGTTCTGGTATGAAACATTTTTCTCCTCTATAGACGTGCAGTTTCTTTCAATTGTTTCAGGATAATTATGTAAGTCTGGTATTACTATGTAGTTTCTGTTCGATAATCAGTTGTTTTGTTTTAATTTTGTTTGGATTCAGTTTTGTCGTTTGAAGTCTGTTCATATTAACGGGCTACTTCAGATAGATAGTCTGGAGTTCCCCAGCAGACGCTGCTTATAAAGAGAGAGAGACAAGACAAGACAAGATTATTTTATTGTCAGGCCTCCGGCCCATTACAACAGGAGTGAACATTCAGGCAATTCGAATTCTCATGGATCCAATGACGGACTTAAACTCAGTTTTCTAGTGCTTAAAGTTTTAAAAACGAAGGTGGATAATTTCTCTATGGTGGGTGCGTTCGTGCTAGCTAATAATAAGGAAAATTTAAACATGGATGGTTGTCTATGGTACTTTGGTGGAATAAGTTCACCCCTCAAGGCTGTATATTGGACTTTGGACATACTAATAAAAATGTACTTCTGTTTCTGGCATATTACAGAATGGACAGTTTATATCTCTGTCGCGAGCAAAGGACCTATACTGTAGGTAATGACATTTTAATGCAGGCATTCCAATTCTGAATCTAGTAAATACTCTCCGCACGCTTATGTTGTTAAGAGTTCGAAGATTCTGACTGAGTACTAATGACTGATTGTATACGTTATAAAAATCGTGTGAACCCAGAGCAGCATGCCAGTCTTGTTTAAAGCAATCTATAAGCCTCAACTTAAACTCGTTAATGAACAAGTTTACATTACCAACACCTTGCATTTCCCAAACCACACCAAAGCCAAATTTGTATAAAACATTTCGAACTTTGCAAGCCCATGTAGTATGGTTCTGTCTTTGAAGATTTAATAACATATTATAAGCTTTTCTGGGGTACCTTCTGTCATCCATACACGTCAGGCGCAGCCAAAACTTTATACATCTGGCATACGTGTTTACAAAAAGTGGGTGTCTGCCCGTTTCGCCATATATTAAATGTCTGGGAGACTTTGGGTTGACACCCAAGAACCTTTTCAAAGCTAATGTACTCTTTCGATACTTTCCTGGTTATCTGACAGTCCCCATACTTCGGAACCATAAGTCAAAATAGGTTGTATCTGGCAATCAAACATTTTTTTAAAGATTTCTGGTGAATGCTCAGGACATAAGAATACATCGGTTAACTCCCCCCCAGCACGAACTCGAGCCTTGACAATGGCATACATACTTTGTAGTGCAGTCGCGATTTTGCCTCTAATGCCGTTTCTGTGCAGTACAGTCCACAATTTTGTTCTGCATATCGTGTCAAAAGCTTTACGAAAATCAATAAAGGCCACATACAGTTTTCTGTGCCTCAGTAGCTGTTTCTGGACTAACGCTAAAAGAGTAAAAATATAGTCAAAAGTACTACGTTCTTGCCTAAAACCGGCCTGTTCTTCTCCAATTATCTCATTATCATCTATCCAGTTGGTAATCCGCTTATTCAACACAAAACTATACAGTTTACTGCATATGTTGAGCAAGGATATACCCTTGTAATTATCCGGTACGTTTATGTCCCCTTTCTTATGTAACGGATGTAAGATTGCCATCGACCATTCGTCAGGAAATAAACCATGATCAAAGATGAAATTGAAGAACCTAACTAGAAATGGCAAAATGTGTACTGTGCTATTCTTATAAAACTCTCCAATAAGTCCATCAGGACCAGCAACTTTTTGATCTTTTAATACCCTTATTGCCGTTTTGATTTCATTTACGGTGATAGGCTGATTCAAGGTCTCACAGTTCATTTCGTCATCAGCAAATGCCGCATCCCCTAAGTCTTCAGTAGTTGGTTCAGATTCACTCAGTGGAGAATTAAATATGCTACTGAAATAATTATACCATTCTCCACTTGTTATAGCAGAATGTCCGCCAGACTTAGGGCGCACCGAACGAACAGTGTCCCAAAACCTCTTGGGGTCTTTTATGTGAGCCAGCAAAGAATGAA
>JABMCL010000118.1:0-7500 GCA_018857735.1 Alviniconcha marisindica
ATTATCCTTTTTAAAATTTTAAATTTTTTTTTATTTTTTGTCAAGTGGAAATTTCACGTTCGCCTAGGTAATGGGTCTGTTATGAACAAGTTTCATATTCATTTTCGGTAAAACTTCGAAACGAAAATTGTGATTTAGTGGATCCAATTAGCAGGTCCCATAGATGGGACGGTGCGCGAAAAGGTAGCGGGTATTTTTTTTTTTTTTTTTTTTTCCTGCTGTTTGCTAGGAAAAATGAAAATAAATCTTCTGGAGTTTTATTGAAATACACTTTTGTAGCATGCTACTTTTCAGAAATCAGATTCTATTACTACTCTGAACTGAGTCAGCCTCGCTTACTAGCAAGTCAACCGAGACTCTGTAGAAATGATCAAACAGTGTTGTTGTTGTTGTTGTTGTTGTTGTTGTTGTTGTTGTTGTTGTTGTTGTTATTGTTGTTGTTCTTATTAGTGGTAATGGTGATGATGTTGCTGCTGCTGTTGTTGTTTGTTTGTTTGTTTGTTTGTTTTGGGCTGTTGTCCTTTCTGTTAAAACTGGAATCAATCAGTGTCTTTGGTCAGTTCGACTTCAAGTGCAGAAAACAAAGCATGAAGACCAGTTTAGCGAAGCTGATTACACGAAGTGTCAAAGTCGAAGGTTGCTCCTGCTGCCTCCAACATCTCCATCACAGCTTTCACTGGACAGTCTCCGAGACGGTTCATTCAGATTGTGGCTGTACAGGCAACGTTCTTTTCGTTCATCTGAATGAACAGCCTTGAAAGATCAACAGCTTTGTTGAGTGGAAGGAAATTTAGCGATATTCTGTTGCTTAGTGAAGTCTACATGACAGCCGTAATTGTGACCTTAATTGTCTAGAGGCAGCTTGCTTTGGATGTGGTCCTCCAAATGCAGCAGGAAGATGCCCATTTCGATTCATCAGCGATTCTTTGGAAGTAGAAGGCACGGGAGGTGGTGTTTGCAAGATGTCTGAAGATCCTTCTAAAGTTTCGGTTTCGTGACTGTCGGCAAGAGTCGTCACAGTAGCAGACACGGCCAAAGAAGTGGAGGGCATACTCAAGAGAGAAACGGGAAGCTTGTCATGTAACTACTTGAAGCAAGTATGATACAGAGAGACGGAGACAGAGGGGGAGACAGAGACAAGCGGAGGGAGACACAGAGAGAAAGAGAATACTGAAAGTACAACAGAAAATAGAATATGCGATTGAGTTTGCATGCGCGCGCGCATGCACACACACACACATACTGACACAAACACACACACACGCACGCACGCACGTACACACACACACACACGCTAACACACACACACACACACACACACACACACACACACACACACACACACACACACACACACACACACACACACACACACACACACACACACACACACACACACACACACACACACACACACACACACACACACGAAGTTGGTGTCATCCGACAGCATTAATAAAACGTGGTGTACGTTGCAAGTGCAGAAGAAGAAAAAATGGACCTTCTACAGTAACTATGTGAAAAACAAAACAAAAAAAAACTCCGCTCTCATGCCCATCAGTTCAAACACACACTGACACAAGCAGACTCATTTTTAAACAACCCCAGCAAAACGTACTCAGATAGCATCTGTGTCTCCATCTTTTGGTCTGACCCTGATACAAAAAGATGACTGATAGAAAAATGATTGACTTCGTTACCTTCTATTGCTTTCCATGGTGTTCAAGACGGTGTCACAAATCTTTGCAAATGGCTGCCCCCTTTGTTGCTGACAATGGAGAGACCACTCAAAAATACAATCGCTGGATAGGAGTGACCTCTCTTGAACTGCCTGCTGCATGTTAGCACAATACAGTGCTTAGTTAAATTACTATCATCACAAAAACAGTACTTCCCAAAATGGGACGGAACGTGGGCTAAACTGGTTCATAATTTATTTTTATTTTTTGTTTGTTTGTTTGTTTGTTTGTTTTTGTTCTAAAAACAAATTAAAGAAAAATGAGCAACCAGTCTTTCAAATTTTGAGAATGTACCTTTGCTAGAGTTATGTACATTGTATTTATACACGCATGCCAGGTGAGAGTTATCGTAGGCAACTCAGGTCTTTGTTGTTGTACATGTGTTACGTATTTCGAGTGTCAATTAACTCCTTATGTGTTGATTTTATATGTATATATATATGTTTCCTTTCAAGTGATATATATATACAGATCTTTACAGACCTCGCTCACCGCACTCAAGTAAAAAGAAGGGGAAAAAGTAAAATAAAGCGACTGAAATATAACAGAACTGGATTTCGTTACAGTGTGTGTGTGTGTGTGTGTGTGTGTGTGTGTGTGTGTGTGTGTGTGTGTGTGTGGGGTGTGTGTGTGTGTGTGTGTGGTGTGTTGTGGTAAAGTGTGTGTTTGTGTGTGGGGAGAGAGAGAGAGAGAGAGAGAGGGGGGTGTGTGTGTGTGGTGTGTGTTTGTGTGGTTTTGTGTGTGTGGGTGTGTGTGGTGTGTTGTGTGTGTGTGTTGTGTTGGTGAGGTGGTGTGTGTGTGAGTGTTGTGTGTGTTTGTGTTGTGTGTATGGTGAGTGAGTGTGTGTGTGTGTGTGTGTGTGTGTGTGTGTGTGTGTGTGTGGTGTTGTGTGTGTGTGTGTGTGTGTGTGTGTGGTGTGTGTGTGTGTGTGTTGTGTGTGAGAGAGAAGAGAGAGGGGAGAGGGGAGAGAGAGAGAGTGGTGAAGAGAGAGAGAGAGTTGGAGAGAGAGAGAGAGAGAGGGTGTTGTGGGGGGGGGGGTGTGTGTGTGTGTGTGTGTGGGGTGTGTGTGTGTGTGTGTGTGTGTGTGTGTGTGTGTGGGGTGTGTGTGTGTGTGGGGTGTGTGTTGTGTGTGTTGTGTGTGTGTGTGGTGTGTGTGTGTGTGTGTTGTGTGGAGAGAGAGAAAAGAGAGAGAGAGAGTGCATGTGTGGTGTGTGTGTGTGTGTGTGTGTGTGTGTGTGTGTGTGTGTGTGTGTGTGTGTGTGGGGTGGTGTGTGTGTGTGTGTGTGTATGTGTGTGTGTGTGTGTGTGTGTGTGTGTGTGTGTGGGGTGTGTGTGTGTGTGTGTGTGTGTGTTGTGTGTGTGTGTGTGTGTTTTGTGTGTGTGTGTGTAGAGAGGGGAGAGAGAGATGTGTGGTTGTGTGTGTGTGTGTGTGTGTGTGTGTGTGTGTGTGTGTGTGTGTGTGTGTGTGTGTGTGTGTGTGGTGTGTGTGTGTGTGTGGTGAGGGGTGAGTTGTGTGTATGTGTGTGTGTGTGTGTGTGTGTTTGTGTGTGTGTGTGGGGTGTGTGGGGGGTGTGTTTGTGTGTGTGGTGTGCTTGTGTGTGTGTATGTGTGTGTGTGTGTGTGTTTGTGTTTGTGGTTTGTGTGTGTGTGTGTGTGTGTGTGTGTGTGTGTGTGTGTGGTGTTGTGTGTGTGTGTGTTGTTTGGGGTGTGTGTGTGTGTGTGTGTGTGTGTGTGTGTGTGTGTGTGTGTGTGTGTGTGTGGTGAGTGGGTGTGTGTGTGTGGTGTTTTGTGTGTGTGTTGTGTGTGTGTGTGTGTGGGTGTGTGTTGGTTGTGTGTGTGTGTGTTGTGGTGTGTGTGTTTTGTGTGTGTGTGTGTGTGTGTGTTTTGGTGTGTGTGTGTTGGGTGTGTGTGTTTAGTGAGTGGTGTGTGTGTGTGTGTGTTGTGTGTGAGAGGGGAGAGGGTGGTGGTGTGTGTGTGTGTGTGTGTGTGTGTGTGTGTGTGGGGTTTTTGTGTTGTGTGTTGTGTGTGTGTGTGTGTGTGTGTGTGTGTGAGAGAGAGAGGAGAGAGGAGAGAGAGAGGAGGTGAGTGTGTGTGTGTTGTGTGTGTGTTGTGTGTTGTGTTTGTTGGTATGTGTGTGTGTTGTTTGTGTTTTTTGTCTGTGTAAGGGTGTGTGTGTGTGTGTGTGTGTGTGTGGGGTGTGTGTGTGTGTGTGTTGTGTGTGTGTGTGTGTGTGTGTGTGTGTTGTGTGTTTGTGGTGTGTGTGTGGGGTGTTGTGGGGTGTGTTTTGTGTGTGGGGGAGGGGTGTGGTGTGCGTGTTGTGTGTGTTTGGTGAGAGTGTGTGCATTTTGTGTGTGTTGGGGTTTTTGTGTGTGTGTGTGTGTGTGTGTTGGGGTGTGTGTGTGTGTGTGTTTTTTTGTGTTGTGTGTGAGTGGTGTTGTTGTGTGTGTGGTGTGTGTGTGTGTGTGTGGGGGTGTTTTGGGTGGGTGTGTGTGTGTGTGTTTTGTTTTTGTGTGTTGTGTGTGTGTGTGTGTGGGGTGTGTGTTTTTTTTTGTGTGTGTGTTTTTGTGTGTGTTTGTGTGTGTAGGTTTTGGGTTTGTGTGTGTGTGTGTGGTGTGTGTTTTGTGTGTTGTGTGTGTGTGTGGTGTGTGTGTGTGTGGGTTTTTTGGTTTTGGGGTGGTTTGGGGGGGGGGCGCGGTTTTGTGGAAAAAACAAAAAAGGAAAAAAAAGAAAAAAAAAGAAAGTTCATTTAAAAAACCATGAGGCCCTCGCATTAGATAAATTTTTAGTGTTTCCCATGTCAGGCATGTGTTTATTCGACCAAACCGAAATTTAAAAAAAAAAATTAATTAAAAATATTTTATTGTCCGTTGAAATCATAAAAATTAAGGGTTTTTTTTTCTTCGCTCACACCAGCTCTGCCACATTAACAATTTAGTTAAATTAGTTGAACACTTTAAAAAACGGGCAGGTTAGCCATAAAGAACACTGTTAAAACATATATATAATAGTATTTTCAATTTTGTACTCAGTGACTACTCATTCCTATAGTAAAATTTTCAACACCAAAATAAAAAAAGGGGGTTTTGGGGGGACATTTGATTCAGCACCTGTATACAATTAAATATCACACATACATTGGTTAAATGTTATGAAAAATTAAAAAAAAAGGGCCCCAGCAAATAAAGGGTATCACCCCTTTCAAAAAGAATACCTTTTTTTTTTAACAACACATGAATGGACAGTAGAAGCATTGTTTTGATAGTAGTAATGGTAGTAGCAGCAGCAGTAGAAGTATAGTAGTATTATCATTATTATTGGTAGCAGTAGTAGTTGTAATATTGTCATTATTAGTATTGTTGTTATTGTCGGTAGTAGTAGTATTGTAGTAGTAGTAGTATATTGTTGTTATTATTATTATTATTATTATTGTTGTTGTTGTTGTTGTTGTTGTTGTTGTTGTTGTTTCATAATCACTTATTATTTTTTTTTATCTTTTCATTATTATTATGAAACCAATTTTCTATACGTTTCTTTTTTTTTTTTATTGCCAACCAGAAAAAAAAAAACGACTACTCACAAACAAAAACCGCAAAAACGGGGGGAAAAGCTTTAGAGCTTGCCCCCGCGAACTTTACCGCTGTCCTGTTCTGTTTTTTTCTTTTTTTTTCTGCCTTTTCCCTTTTAAAGGAACAGGGAAATACCTCTAAATTTGGGGAACACACCACACACACCAACACCCACACACACACACCCCCCCACACACACACACAACACACACACACACACACACAACACACACACCACACACCACACACACACACCACACACACCACACACACACACCACCACACACACACACACACAACCACACACAAAAAAAAAAAAAAATAAATAGATAGATAAAAATGATAGATAGTAAAAAATAGATAAAAGATAGAATTTTGAATCTTTGTTATTTTTGTGATGCTTTGTTGTTGCTGTTGTTGTTTTTGTTTTTGTTTTTGTTTTTGTTGTTGTTGTTTTTGTTTTTGTTGTTGATTTTGTTGGCTTTTGGCTTCTAATCTGCCAAAAAGAGGTAGAAGTCAATAAATAACACATTTTCTCGTGGATTTACTTCTGTTCTCTTCTTCTTCTTCTTCTTCTTCTTCTTCTTCTTCTTCTTCTTCTTCTTCTTCTTCTTCTTCTTCTTCTTCTTCTTCTTTTCTTTTCTTCTTCTTCTTCTTCTTCTTCTTCTTCTTCTTCTTCTTCTTCTTCTTTTTCTTCTTCTTTTTCTTTTTCTTCTTCTTCTTCTTCTTCTTCTTCTTCTTCTTCTTCTTCTTCTTCTTTTTCTTCTTCTTTTTTCCTACAACGCTGCAATGCGTCTTCATAAGTACAATATAAAAACTGTCGGTGACAAAAACGATACCAATCCACATGCATTTCTTCCGTGACCTGTACGCAAAACTGAGAGCTTCCTGCTGTTCTATCCGTGACGTCAAAGACATTTTGGTGACGTCAAAATGAAGCGCGAGAACAGAGCGCACAACGCGGTAATGGGCTCATGAAAGTGGTGGTGTTCAAAAAGGTAACCTTATAAAATCAAAATAAAAGCAATGGCTACTTCAATCGGAAAATGTTTGCTACGGGTCATGTTCTTTTAAAGGAACTCTTCTTCGGAGGCTAAATTGCTCGTGTGTTTAGAACAGGTTAAACGAACATGGTCCGCATTAAACGTTTTGTGACTGAACGTGCCGTTAATTTTATACCGATTTTATCAGAGGACTTTCCCAGACATTGTAACAAACAGTTTTCACGAGCTCTTTCCCGCGTATGTCATCATTGATAGGATACCGGAACTTCTCAGTTTTGCGTACATGTCACGTGTACATTATTTTTGTCAATGTTTATTTTTTAAACTTGTTTGAAATTATTTTATTTTACTAATCTTTTTTATGGAGAACAGCATTAAAATCCATGGCAATGAATTGACATTGTTTGAAATTGCCAAGACAGACAATCAAATGACGGCAAAATCATTTTGACGTCATTACGATATTAATAATTTGCAAAACCCCTACTCGCACCCCAAAAAAAGAAGAAAGAAAGAAAATTCAATCAAGTGATTAAGATTTAACATAACGGGTGAGAGAGAGAGAGAGAGAGAGAGAGAGAGAGAGAGAGAGAGAGAGAGAGAGAGAGAGAGAGAGAGAGAGAGAGAGAGAGAGAGAGATTGATTGATTGATTGATTGATTAACTTTATTTGTCAACGGTGAAGATATTAGCACAAAGGCCGACTCACATATCTGCCGTTGCTACAGTACCACTAATAACCAAGACAGTCACAGTTAAATATTATTACAGAAGGCTATAGACAAATACAGCATCAGTAAAATAAAAACAACAATTAATAAAATAATATATAACAACAACAACAACACATATAAAACCAGACAGCGATTGCAACGGAAATGAAAAAATAGCAGTGAAAAACAACTGGAGCAAAAAAGTCTAAAACAAAGTTAAAACACACACACACACCACACACACACACACACACACACACACACACACACACACACACACACACACAACCACACACACACACACACACACACACACACACACACACACACACACACACACACACACACACACACACACACACACACACACACACACACACACACACACACACACACACACAACACACACACACACACACACACACACACACACACACACACACACACACACACACACACACACACACACACACACACAC
>JABMCL010000118.1:12500-17500 GCA_018857735.1 Alviniconcha marisindica
CAAATATAGTAGTACAGATTACGTTTAAAACAAGAAAGAGAAATACGAGATTTTGTATTTTGAGGCAGGGAGTTCCAGAGGGACGATCCAGCAAAGGATATGCTAGTTTTAAACAAATCAAGCCTTGGTCTGGGCACGTGGAATTTATTCCTATAGGTAATGTAGTGGGACTGATGACTAAGAGAGAGAGAGAGACAAACAGACAGAAACGGAGAGAGAGAGAGACAGAACAAACGAACGAACGAACAAATGTTTTTTTTATTAACGATGGTAATGGAATAAGTACAATACTTTTTACATCCAGCCCACGGGGAGAAAAAAAAAAAAAAAAATCGAAAACAAAATATAAACTAAAAAAATCACATCAACTATGATTAACTAGAGAGAGAGAGAGAGAGAGAGAGAGAGAGAGAGAGAGAGAGAGAGAGAGAGAGAGAGAGAGAGAGAGAGAGAGAGAGAGAGAGAGAGAGAGAATATGAACGCAGAAAATAAACGTTACAAATTCAAGCACATTGATTGATTAATCATTCGTGCTCAGACCGGTTTGTTTGAAGCAACTGTTAAAAATGATTGCTAAATCAACGTATAGTTGGCACAGCCCACTCCAACACGTATGATTACCCACCTTGCTCCTTCGCCCCTAATAAAAGCTTGTCTATTTGCCTCAATGCGACATCGACATCACTTACTGATAATCCGTTCCGCTTTGTAAGTACGCATAGAGCATCGAGGCGTAAAATGCAAAAAGAAGTATTCTAAATAATTTGCTGACCCACTGAACACGATTTATGCGTGACGTACCCCTTTAAACAGTCAACACGCAAGGGAGTTAATCAGAGCTAAATAGACGTCACACAAGCATGTGAATCGCTTGCGGTAATTCTCACCTGGCATGCGTGAAAATGCAGGGTACATAAACTCCACCGGAGGTACATCCTCAGTTGTTGTTTTTAAAAATATATATATACTCTTGTTTGGCTGACAGTTCTTAAAAACCGGGGAAATTTGCAGTAATGATAATAAGAAGGGTAATATTTCTTCTGTTTATTCTGTACATTTAATTTTTCTTCATTTTTTTCTGTGCATTTCTCTACACTGAGTACTAAAAAAAACACTCTAAAAAACGTTCTTCTTTTTGTTCTGCGCTCGCGCACGCAAACACATACGCACGCACACACACACACACACACACACACACACACACACACACACACACACACACACACACACACACACACACACACACACACACACACACACACACACACACACACACACACCACACACACACACACACACTCACATCACACACACACATACACACACAACACACACACACACACACACACATACACACACACACACACACACACACACACACACACACACACACACACACACACTCACACACACACGCACACACGCACACACACACACACACACTCGGTCATGCATACACACACGCACATACACACACACACACACCACACACACACCACACACACACACACACACACACCGCACACACACACACTCGTCATGCATACACACACACACACACACACACACACACACACACACACTCACTCACACACACACACACAACACACAACACACACACACACACACACACAACACACACACACACTCATGCACACACACACACACACCACACACACACACACACACACACACACACACACAACACACACACACACACACACACACACACACAACACACCACACACACCACACACACACACACACACACACACACACACACACACACACACACACACACACACACACACATACACACACACACACACACACACAAACACACACACACAACAACACACACACACACACACACACACACACACACACACACACACACACAACACACACACACACACACACACACACACACACACACACACACACACACACACACACACACACACACACACACACACACACACGAGCATTGACTGATTTGATAGATTCAATTTAATGATTGTTGCAGTTTGTCCTGAAGCAAAAGAAATAATATTACTAGGAGTCTTTAATATCAATCTTCTAAAGCCACATATTAAATCGAATCAGCTCTATTAAAATATTAACCTACGTCAACTAATTGATAAACCAACTCGAATTACTACCAATTATGAAAACCTGATAGATCATATTTAACAGCTACCGAACAAAATATTGCCGGAGTATGTTCCCCTGTGTGTGGTTGTAGTGACCACTTCCCTATTTGTATTACATGATTTAAACAATAAGAATAAAAAGGTGTAGAAATTCCTAAAGCTGCACATACGGAAATTCAGTACCAATTTTTTAGTCATTTTGACAAAGTTTTTTGTTTGTTTTTTACTTGGTCCACTCTCAACTCTCGCAAGTATACCAGTATACAGACCCCGATGAAGCTCTTGAGTTTTGGTACAAAACGTTTATTTCTATTTATAATAATCTGAAACAAGAATGACTGCTGGCGTTCTAATTCGCATGTTGTGTTTTGTCCTAATAAATAGCGTTATTCTGAACCTTTTTTTTTATATTTATCTTTTATTTTGATCCTATTTATAATAAGCTTGTTACACTTATGGTCAAGCGTGTTAAATACAGAAAAAAATCCTCCATGCTTGTCAAAGGAGATAGAAGAGGCCATGCATCAAAGAGATAGGCTACGGAAATCAAGGAAACACGAAGAATTAAAAAAGCAGAGGAACAAAGTGACATCTTTACTATGGGCTCCCCAAAAAACATACTTTCAAAATTTAGTCGCCTCAAAAAATGATTTTCGCTCTATTTGGAAGGTTGTCAGCACTCTAACAAAGAAAGATGCATCAAAGCCTCAAGTCACAGTCAAAGAAGTACCCCCCAGATACGCTAAACAGTCATTTTTCAAATGTATCTGGCACGGGCATTACCAACGATAAAAATAGATCAAGTTCATTCTACTTTAACCATTAGACTAATTGCAATATATAAAGTGGACAATGTCTTATTACAACTGAAAGAGACAGGAAGCCGAGGCCTGGATGACCTAGATGCCAAAATTATTTAAATGTTTGCACATGTGATCACTTATACTGTTACATACATATACACTCTTTCCATTGACACAAATTATTTTCCAAAATCATTTAATCAAGCTAAGGTTATACTCATTTACAAATCAGGAGATAACGAAGACCTTTCAAACTATATATCTATCTCAAATCCGTCTGTTCTTTCAAAACCTCTTGAAAAACATACTAAGAAACACCTTTTACCCTGTCTTAAAATAAATGAACTTATACACCCCAACCAATCTGGATTTAGAGAACACCACTTATGCCATACCGCACTACCAACATTGGTACATACATTTTATAAGAACACAAACAACGATGAATTTGCAGGTGCATCTTTGTAGACTTTGCAAAGGCATGTGATGTCATTGAACACGATCAACCTTTGAGGAAGTTAGCTATTTATGGATTGTCCAATGACACCCTGCACTTAATTTCTTCATTTCTGTGAAATAGCGAATAACTTGTTTGTATAAACACAATTAAATCCGATCTCCTTCCCGTAAAATACGGTGTACTACAAGGTTCCGTGTTAGGCTTGCTTCTTTTTTCTCTCTACATAAACGACTTGCCCTTTCATAAAAGCTCTATGTGAACCATTAGCTGATGACACCATTACCCATTCAAGTCATTCAAACTCAAGTCACTCACTTAGTTTACAAGAAAGCATAAACACTATTCTTCAATGGACTGAACTAAAACATATGTCTCTAAACTCGTACAAAACCAAATACATGACCACAAGACAAAAACGCTAACACGGATCTTTTCGCATGCCACTTTATATTGGAAATGAGAAAAATTGACGAAACAGCAACACATAATAAAGTTTCAAGAGTAACTATTGATAATGATTTGTTTTGGACAAATGTAAATGAGATAACCAGGCGTGTTTCTCAAAAGTTATACCAATTCTCCAAAATGAAACATTTTTGTAAATGCTCACGCTCTAGACCTCTATTTTTATTTTTATTTTTTATTTTTTTATTAATCCTTTTATTTTTAATTTTTTAATTTTTTAATTTTTATTTTCATTTTTTCCATTTAAAAAAAAAATCCGTTTTTTTGTTGTGTTTTTTTCATGCATATATCCAGTCAGTCATAGACTATGCTTCAACACTCTGGGACTCTGTTAGTGCAAACACATTAAAATCTCTTGCAAATATCCACAAGCAAGCCTTTAAATTAACCCTTCTAAAGTCCACATCTTTGACAGTTCATGATTATAAAGTTTTAGATGTTCTTCCGCTAAAATTAAAACTGGAATTTAATGCATAAAATAGTAACTGGATATGCACCCTCAACTCCAAAATTCAACTTTCCTTCAAATCAGAACAGACATTCACACAAACTTATAGTACCTTGCTCTAGATTAGATTTATTTTAATGTAGTCTGATGTATTCCGGGGGAAATCTGAATAATTTACTATACTGATTAAATTTTCACAGATCACAACGCATTTAAAAACACAATTAAACAATACTTAATGGGAAAAAATCACGGCAAAAATTGATTAAGGATATTGATGTGCACCATTTCTTTAATTTTTTTAACATAATTGTATTCCGTACATACAGCTTATGTTCTCAATATTTATGAATTGCAGTGTCAATTATGTATGCTATGTATGCTCTGCATTTTTACTCCCCCCCCCCCCCCTCTCTCTCTCTCTCCCCCTCTCACACACACAAACACCCACCACACCACAAAACCCCACACACACACTCCCCCCCCTCCCTCTCCCCTCCTTTCCCCTTTTTATCTCTCTCTTCTCTCCCCTCTCTCCCCCCTCTCTCTCTTCTCTCCCCTTTTTCCCCCCCTCTCTCTCCCCTTTTCCCCTTCCTTTTCCCTTTCCCAACACACACAAAACACACACAACACACAACCCCCCCCTCTTTCCCCAATGAATTTGTTTTCTG
>JABMCL010000118.1:22500-25000 GCA_018857735.1 Alviniconcha marisindica
GGCCAACAACAACAGCAGGGCCAACAACAACAGCAGGGCCTACAACAGCAGGGCCTACAACAACAGCAGGGCCTACAACAACAGCAGGGCCTACAACAGCAGGGCCAACTACAACAGCAGGGCCAACTACAACAGCAGGCCCAACAACAACAGCAGGGCCTACAACAGCAGGGCCAACTACAACAGCAGGGCCAACCACAACAGCAGGGCCAACTACAACAGCAGGGCCAACCACAACAGCAGGGCCAACAACAACAGCAGGCCCAACCACAACAGCAGGGCCAACAACAACAGCAGGCCCTACAACAACAGCAGGGCCAACTACAACAGCAGGCCCAACAACAACGGGAGCCGTTACCACAACCAACGCTACCTCTTCCAACAGCAGCTCAGACTCCTCGGGGTTGTCGACGGGAGAAATCGCGGCGATAAGCGCAGGAGCCTCGGTGGCAGCTGCAGGGGCGGTGGTGGGGGTGGTGGTGGCGGTAAAGTTGCTCAGCGGTGGTGGCGCTGTCGCCGCCGCACCGGCGTCCACGGCGACCGGAGCGACCTCTGCTGCTGGCGTCGGATCAGGCTCCGGGGCCGGTCAGGTCACCTCCAGTTCCGTTTCCCAGTCTGGGGGCCAAGGCATAAAACTGGTGGACGTCTGACCACTGGTCAGCTCGCCTCTAGCGCTGTTCCTGCTCAGGGTGAACGAGGCTTGTTACTCTGGTGGACGTCTGACCACCGGTCAGCGTCGCTTGATTCTCTTTGTCGTGAAGCTACTAATTTGCTACTAATGTTCGTAGATAACGAAACAGATAATACAGACATAGCGATAGATAGGTATATATATAGAGACGTATAATTATGTGTTCGTTGGCAAGTCGGCTTTTCTCTCTCTCTCTCTCTCTCTCTCTCTCTCTCTCTCTCTCTCTCTCTCTCTCTCTCTCTCTCTCTCTCTCTCTCTCTCTCTCTCTCTCTCTCTCTCTCTCTCTCTCGTTTCTGCAGGGTGAACGAAGCATTACTCTGGTGGACACCTGACCACTGGTCAGCCCATCTCTAGTTCTGTTCCTCTGTAGGGTGAACGAGGCATTACTCTGGTGGACACCTGACCACTGGTCAGCTGGTCTCCGGGTCTGTTCCTCCTGCAGATTGTAGAAGGCGTTATATACTCTCATGGACGTCTGACCACTGGTCAGTTTCGCTTGGCTCTCATTGTCGTGAAGCTACTAATTTGCTACTAATGTTCTTAGATAACGAAAGAGATGATACAGATATAGCAACAGACAGGTATATATAAAGACATATAATTATGTGTTCGTTGGTAGACGCGCTTCTCTCTCTCTCTCTCTCTCTCTCTCTCTCTCTCTCTCTCTCTCTCTCCTCTCTCTCTCTTCTCTCTCTCTCTCTCCTCTCTCTCTCTCTCTCTCTCTCTCTCTCTCTCTCTCTCTCTCTCTCCCTCTCTCTCTCTCTCTCTCTCTCTCTTGTTTATTGTTGTTGTTGTTGTTGTTATTGAGAATCTAACAATGCAGCTAAAGCTGTTTTATTTCGCAGCAAGTCTACCATTTAACCCATGTATACCCATAGCTTATTTATTTTTGTCAAATAAGAGTTTATGTTCGCCTAGGTTTTGGTCTGTTACGAACATGTTTCATATTGATTTTGGGTAAAACTTAGAACATTGTGATTTAGAGGTTCAAATTAGCACGTCCCATAAATGGGACGATGAGCACGAGAGAGTAGGGTGTTTTCGGCCGCGTGAGAATGCAAACGAAAAAGAAAATGAAGACTGTTCTGAAGTTTTACTGAAACACAACACACTTCACTTTTGTAGCAAGGAGCATTGTACAGCAGCGTTTGTGAACATGCTACTTTTTCAGAAATCAGACTATTACTACTTTGAACAAAATCAGCCTTTCTCGCTAGCACTCAGCTGAGACTCTGTAGAAATGATGAAAGATTTGTTGGTATCCTTTTTTGCTCGATTTCGAATGCAGAAAACAAAGCATGAAGATTAGCTCAGCAAAGCTGATTACACGAAGCGTCAAAGTTGAAGGTTGCTCTTGCTGCCTTCAACACCTCCATCGCAGCTTTCACTGGACAATCTCCGAGACGGTTCATTCAGATTGTGGCTGTACAGGCAACGTTCTTTTCGTTCATCTGAGTGAACAGCCTGCAAAGATCAACAGCTTGTTGAGTCGAAGGAAATTTAGCGATCTTCTGTTGCATGGTGAGGTCTGCACGAATCCATCGTCACTTCTCTTGTCATTGCTTTGGAGGTGGTGCTCCACCTGTCACTTCTCTTGTGTCATTGCTTTGGAGGTGGTGCTCCACCAGTCACTTCTCTTGTGTCATTGCTTTGGAGGTGGTGCTCCACCTGTAGCAGAACGCTTCCTTTTTCTCTTCGTCAGCGATGCTTTGGATATAGAGGGAACGGGAAGTGGTGTTTACAAGATATCTGAAGACCCTTCTGAATTCTCGGTTTGGTGACTGTGGGCAACAGACACAGTAGACGACA
>JABMCL010000118.1:42500-45000 GCA_018857735.1 Alviniconcha marisindica
TTCTGTTCCTCCGTCTGGTGGCCAAGGCATGATTCTGATGGACGCCTGACCACCGGTCAGCTCGCCTCTAGCGCTGTTCCTCCTCAGGGTGAACGAGGCATTACTCTGGTGGACGTCTGACCACTGGTCAGTTGGTCTATTTTTCTGTTCCTCTGCATGGTGAACAAGGCCTTATCCTATGGTGGATGTCTGACCACTGGTCAGCCCGTCTCTATTTCTGTTCCTCTGCAGGGTGAACGAGGCATTATGCTGGTGGATGTCTGACCACTGGTCAGCTGGTTCCCGGCTCTGTTCTCCCTGCAAGTTGTAAAGGCATTATATACTCTCCTGGACGTCTGACCGCTGGTCAGTTCCGCTTGATTCTTTTTGCCGTGAAGCTACTAATGTTTGTAGATGACGAAACAAATAATACAGATATAGCGATATATATAAATATAGTTACAGAAATAGGTATAATTATAATCCTTCTCTCCGGTTTTTTAATAATTTGTTATTCCAGTTTTTCCTGCAACTTACAGCAATATTTTCACAATGCTTACAACTCTAAACTAAATAGTCATTAGCAAATAGAATTCATAAACATAACGGAAATCAGAGACAGAGAGAGTGAGAGAGAAATTCCAACTAACATTTAAGCAATTACATGGCCCAGCAAACAGATCAACGACGATCATGGCAAAAATTTACTTACATAGTATCTGCATGAATGCGTGTATGTGTGTTGTACATCGTGTCGCCTAGCATTCAGTTACAATCTTACCATGTGCTATATTCAGGTTTGCATTATATTTGTACAACACAACGTGTGTGTGTGTGTTTTTTAAAATAACGTTTGAACAAATGCAATTGTGGTATAGTCTTGTTAACGTTATATTTGTAAATAAAGAACTTTCCTTGCAAACGAATCAAATCAAAGGTGTTATTTTATTTGAAATGGAAGTTGTGACCGAACTGTACAACATTTTCACTGAGTGTTACTGATGTCGCATTTGAACATCCAGCATGAACTGCAGCCAGGAATTGTTCCCAGAATGACCCCACGTATGTATATGACCAAAATATACGGTTAACTGAACATCGTTCTTTTCGGCAAGAAGATGATGAAGTGATGCTTTATGTCCTCAGATGTCAGTTGACACATTAGGGACAAGTTGTGACCAGTGCCGAAGCACGGTGCAATAAATCTTTACGTCCACGGAAACCAGAAGGCTCGTTAGGACGGACAGTCCAGGACGTCCACCTCGACTCTCACGCAGCTCCTGAGCCATGTGCGTCAAAAAGAGCAAGTAATGTCGTTTTCAATAGACGATTTCTGGAAATAACAGGCGAAGATCATTTGACAGTGTTTTCTTATTCCGGGAGAGTGAAGTCCCTTGAATGGAGGTGGCAGCGGAGAAGAGCCGATCTGCGACACTTTGAGATCTTCAGGCATAGACCTATTATAATTTATACTAGACTACCAGCTGGGGGAACCTACTATCCGATCTGCACGTTCCCCGCGAGCAGTGAGTGTTTGATCGGCATTTCTGATGCCTGTTCTGCCTTTTGTTTACGGGTGTCCGTCATCTTCCCCACGTGCCCACTGTACCCCCAACAAAAGCGCGCCTACTCTGCGCTACACCCGCAGGTCTGGACCTGTATATACAGGTCCGTGCCCGAAGGCTCTTACCGAGTGCAGTCCCCTGGATTTCCGAAGATCGTCTATTCCCATATGCATTAAAACAACACTAGTAGCAATTATTTGATGTACAAGTCTTATATAAAACCATTTCAGTTTCATTTCTTGGATCTGTTGCATTTTCGTAAAGATGACACACCAGTTAATATATGTAGTCAGATTAGCTTTCCACAATTCACAACAGTTTGGTTTATCTATGCTCTGCGTACGCTCCTCGTGATAAAGGTGTGAGCCTTTTCGGTGATTGTAAATCGTCTTAAGCATCTGAATTAAATCTGCTGCTTTTTTTTTTTTTTTTTTCTTCTCTCCACAGTTATTTCTGTTTTACGTATGTAGCTTTTGATAGCTTGCACACATCCAATATATGTAATGTAATCTGTTTTAATTCCGATTTTTTCTTTAAAATTTTTTAAGTGAAATAAATGTAACATTGTCATTCAGCATATTTTTGATGTAACACACGCCTTTGCAAATCCAACTAGGATATTCTGACTGCATAAGACGGGCTCTGCGACTAGCTCTTCTGAATTTTCCACTTGTATTTGTTTACTAAACGTTTAACGTAGGTGACTCCAAAACTGATTAACTTCATGTTCATGAAAATGAGGGCTTGATCCCAGTTGTTCAAACCACACCACTTTAGGATAAGTTCATTTAATTCAATGTTTCCACTTTTGGCTCACTTGTCTTTAATTTTTGAATCCAAATTAGCTTCAGTGCATTAATATAAGTTTTTATGTTCTGTATCCCAAGCCCTCCTTTAGCGATGGATCTGACGGCTATTTTCCTGCTTATCCTGTCCTGTTTTCTGCTCCACACGAA
>JABMCL010000118.1:50000-52500 GCA_018857735.1 Alviniconcha marisindica
CAATAAAAAAAACAAGAATGACTGCTAGAGTTCTGAGACAAGATCCAAACACATAAAAGGTTAAAGACACACAGTCTGTGTCATAATAAATAAGCTTTCTTTTGAACCTTTCATCTCTTTGTCAAAAATAGTACACGTTCTTGGTGTCAGATCGAAACTGATTTATGGTCAGGAGGTATAGTTTTGCGCACCAAATACAGTCCTAAAGAGAGTGCAAAACATCGATAGCAAAGCAGTTAAATTAGCCATTGGTGTGCCGGTGCATACAAATACACACAAATCTTATGTAGAAACAGGAACGATATCTCTCTCAGAAAACCATAAATTGGTGGTTTCAAAGTATGTCGTCAGAAGCCTTGCAGTCATTAATTCGGTAATAGAAGATTTTTTTTATAGATTCCAATAAAGACCATCCCAAGAGAGCTCAAAACATACCGTCTATTCAGCCAATCAGAAATTATATAAACGATTTGATTAACGAATGTAGCAGATATTAAATCAATTCCAATTCTCCCAGCATCACCTCAAATGGCACACTGGGAACACATAAATTACCAAATTTGATACTGATTATACTAGTTTGAAGAAAAGTTAATCTACAAACATTTTAGCTATAGAAGTAAGAGAACATATCAAAATAAGATTTTCACTTGGGGTTCTGTGCTGGACTCATTAGACAGTGGAGCAGGATTCGTCATTCCTCACTTAAAAGTGCAAAAGTCTTTTAACTTAGGGAAGGGTTTTTCCATATTCACATTTGAGTTATATGCAATATTAATGGCAGTAGACTACATATGCAATATTCAGCTAGCAATTTTTGTTATATCTGTGTTGATTCAAAATCAGTTCTATATGCATTGAAAAACTGGAACGGCAAAATGAGAGGGGATATATTTTATGAAGTAAAGTCATTAATACATTGTATAATGTATAGGGGTATGGGATGGAGTTTTGTTGGGTACCGTCTCATTGTGGTCTTTACTGGAATGAAATATCAAATAAATTAGCTACACAAGGTGCAACGAAAAACAGACACATTATACAATAACCTACTACTTTCCTCTCTTGAGATTACTTTAGCACTTGAGAAGACTGCCTATAAAGAACTTGAAAAAAGTAAATCTACGATACCGTCTTATTCAAGGTATTTAGCAAGAGTAATATACAAGTTACGTCTAAATTCCTGGAACCCTAAATATTCACAGAATGTGACATGCGTTTGCAAAAAATATCCTATCTGTTAAACACATACTACTTGAATGACCTATTACCACAGAGAAAAATGGACATCATTTTAATGCTTGCAACAACGTGAGAGATGTGTTGTATAATACTGATGTTATAAATTCTAGTGTTAAATTCATTGCTCATAGTCCTGTGGGTAAGTTAGAATAATATAATAAAATGTGTTTTTTTATCTAATATCACCTCGATGTGAAAAGACATGAAATAAAACACTGATTGACTGATTGTTCTTTCGGAAAGTGTAACTGAAAGTCGGCTGTCACACTGGTCGCGTCAAAAATGATGCCATACTTCAAGTCTTACAATACAACCGTATAGAACAATAATAATAATAATAATGGAAATTTGTAAAGCGCCTACCCTGCGGCTCAAAGCGCTGAACAAGCATACACACATACAAGCGTACATCGAGATGGAAAATGTTATCCAAAAAAAAAGAAAAAAGATATCGACATGGGGTTTTAAACACTATGTTACACACACACACACACACACACACACACACACACACACACACACACACACACACACACACACACACACACACACACACACACACACACACTGTACAGACTGATAGGGGTGAAGGACAATGTGGTTTAACTGAAATATTCTGAGAAGAGAAATGTCTTGAGTTGGCTTTTGAAGGAAGAGAGAGTAGCAGAGTGCCTGATGTCTTGCGGGGGCCAAAGTGTGAGAAAGTGCGAAAGCCATGGGTTTTGCGGTTGAAGCGTTGGATTTTGAGCATGCGTGTGTCAGACGAAGAGCGGAGAGAGCGGGAAGGACTGTAAAGGTGCAGCAGCTCAGAAAGATAAGGGGGAGCGGAACCTGTGATTGCGTTGTAACACATGCAAGCAGTTTTGTATTTTATTAGTTCAGAATGACAAAATTATTATTTTAAAAGGGAGAACTGGAACACGAAAGCTTTAATATTCAAGGATCGTAGCGTTAGGTCCATTGATTGACCAATCATTCGGGCTGACCGACGAGAAGAGGCAATTTTTATGTGATATGCACAGCTTGATGTCAGTTGGATTTCTCATGCAATTACTTATGAATGACTCTTTACCAGGATGTTTGGTTGCTGTTGTTGTAATTTAATGACGTTTTATGACTGGCATGAATCGTGATCCTTGGCACCACAAAACATTTCTAGTGTAACTGTCATGTCACTTGGCAATAAACTTGTATTGAATTGGATATTGTATTGGACCTATCTAACAGCCAGTCCTTGCTATATTACAAACACAAATAA
>JABMCL010000118.1:57500-62500 GCA_018857735.1 Alviniconcha marisindica
CTGTTTCTTACTCTGGTGGAGGTGAGACCAGTGGTCAGCTCGTCCACAAATCTGTTTCCTTGCGGCTCTCGTGTGAATGTCTGACCAGTGGTCAGCTCGCCTCTAGCGCTGTTTCTTACTCTGGTGGACGTGTGACCAGTGGTCAGCTCGCCTCTGGCTCTGTTTCTTACTCTGGTGGAGGTGAGAAAATGGTCAGCTCGTCCACAAATCTGTTTCCCTGCGGCTCTCGTGTGAATGTCTGACCAGTGGTCAGCTCGCCTCTGGCGCTGTTTCTTACTCTGGTGGACGTGTGACCAGTGGTCAGCTCGCCTCTGGCGCTGTTTCTTACTCTGGTGGACGTGTGACCAGTGGTCAGCTCGCCTCTGGCGCTGTTTCTTACTCTGGTGGACGTGTGACCAGTGGTCAGCTCGCCTCTGGCGCTGTTTCTTACTCTGGTGGACGTGTGACCAGTGGTCAGCTCGCCTCTGGCTCTGTTTCTTACTCTGGTGGAGGTGAGACCAGTGGTCAGCTCGTCCACAAATCTGTTTCCCTGCGGCTCTCGTGTGAATGTCTGACCAGTGGTCAGCTCGCCTCTGGCGCTGTTTCTTACTCTGGTGGACGTGTGACCAGTGGTCAGCTCGCCTCTGGCTCTGTTTCTTACTCTGGTGGAGGTGAGACCAGTGGTCAGCTCGTCCACAAATCTGTTTCCTTGCGGCTCTCGTGTGAATGTCTGACCAGTGATCAGCTCGCCTCTGGCGCTGTTTCTTACTCTGGTGGACGCGAGACCAGTGGTCAGCTCGTCCACAAATCCGTTTCCCTGCAGGGTGAACGTGGCTTGACCCTGGTGGTCCTCTGACCGCCGGTCATCTCGGGACAAACTCCTGCAGGGTCAGTAAGGCAGAACTGTTGGGCGGTTTAGCGAAACAGGTTTGCGCGAGTGAACGGACCGCTCGCCTCTAGCGCTGGTTCTTCATCTTTAGCGCAAGGAGTCGCGAAAGTCGCAGCTGTCACTTCCTGGCCGATTTCTGAGTAGGCGTCGCTTCACGCTGTGTGTATAACAATGGGATTTTTTTCCGCTAGAACTGCCAAGCAGTACAAAATAACACCATAGCTGCAGTTGCAAAAAATTACCCTGGGGAAGTGTGATGGAGGGTGGGGAGAAAAAAAAGTGTCTTTGCATCGTTTTTCAGCTGGCAGAAGATCACGAGTTCGTGGAATGAATGCGGTTTGGGGCATCCTATGGCACATTCTAACTACAGTCTATCTACATGCCTTCAAAAATGCCTTTCAAGTTGGCACTGTAAACTTTGCAAATTCACTGTCACCGCCTTCTATTGTGAAGAAAACACCCAAACAGGAAGTAAAAGCGGCCAAGGGACTTAAGCGATGGCTGGGTAAAGGTCAAGGGAGTTAACAACCTCGCCTGAACCGCCCAACAGTGGACGTATGACCAGTGGTCAGCTCGCCTCTAGCTGTGTTCCTCTGCAGGGTGAAAGAGTCATTGCTCTTGTGGACGTATGACCACTGGTCAGTTCTTCTCCAGGTCTGCTCCCTTGCAGGCTAAATGAGGCATGTCTGTGGTGGACGTATGACCACCGGTCAGATTCCATTAACCCTTTCGTTGCCATGGCGTCACTTCAAAAAATGACATAAAAGTGCAAAATTTAAAAGCTCGCTTTATAGATTTGAAACACTGAAAGGATTTCAGTCAAAAAAATTAATGCACAGCCAATTTGTGTGTTATTCATAGACTATAAAGAACCGGTATTCTGAAAGTAGATTTATTAATTAAACCTAGGACCGGGAAAAAATGCAAATGTTTGCAAATGCGTGCGTGCGTGCGTGCGTGCGTGCGTGCGTGCGTGCGTGCGTGCGTGCGTTCGTGCGTGCGTGCGTGCGTGCGTGCGTGCGTGCGTGTGTGTGTGTGTGTGTGTGTGTGTGTGTGCACTTTTCAACCCGGAAATTGTACAAGCTGGGGCAGCGAAAGAGTTAATGGTAACCTTGTGTACTGTTTGGCGGACGTTTGTCCACGTTGACGACCACGTAAAGACTTCCTACGACACGCCTGCAAATCTGGCTGAGAAATGGCAAGGGGGAGAGGGTAGAGGATGCCTTTGTTTTAATTGTCACTGAGTAATGATTGATGGAAAGGCTTCTAAATCTAACTGTGTCGATAATGTGCGGTGAAAAGGCTTGTAAATATATAATTATGTAATGATCGGTGAAAATGTCTTTTAATCTGCCTGTGTAATCGCCGACAAAAGTAATGACAGGTGAAAATTAATGCTTTCCTTGTAGGAAGGGGATTCCACGTCTCTCTCTCTCTCTCTCTCTCTCTCTCTCTCTCTCTCTCTCTCTCTCTCTCTCTCTCTCTCTCTCTCTCTCTCTCTCTCTCTCTCTCTCTCTCTCTCTCTCTCTCTCTCTTGTTCTTGACAAGTTTTACATTTGTATTTCACACAAAAATCTACGTTTTATATTTGTATTTTCGTGCACTATTGTACCCTTTTTCATTTCCCTCGTGGTCATCATTTTTTGTATTTAATTTTTATTTGTTATATATATTTGAGTGTATGTGCCTTTATTTTTTGCTAGATATGATCTTGTTTTTATACAGTATATATAGATAGACAGAGAGATATTTACCCTTCTGTTTATTGCTGATGTTTTTTGTTTTTGTTTTTGTTTGTTTGTAGAAGTTATAACATCAGTATTATTTGTTAAAAAAATCTCTGACATTGGTACAAGCAATAAAATCACACACATTCATTCTGAACTAACCCTGTGGTAATACGTACAACAGTCAAGTAGTATGAGGTAAGCCCCCTAATCCTAATCCTAATCCTTAATCCGCGTTCGCATGTCTGGCTCTCGACATGCATGAGTCGTCAGTAGCCATAGAAATATCTATGGGCTTGCGTTTATTTGTTTAGATTGAGAAGGTGTGTGTGTGTTTTTGGGGGTATGTGGTGGTGGGGGGCGTGCGTGCGTCGTGCGTGCGTCGTGCTTTCGTGGGTGTGCATCTTTCACATATTATGCTGGCCCCTTTTGATGTCTACATTAGGCTTTTTTAGCTTTTGTTAAATTGCTGGGGTTTGTGTGTATGTGTGTGTGTGTGTGTGCGTGCGTGCGTGCGTGCGTGCGTGCGTGCGTGTGAACACGTGCATCTTTCACATAGTTGTGCATGAACCTTTGTTGATGTCTACATTATGTTTCAGCTTTTTGTTAAATTGCTGGTAACATTTTCCATCTCGATGTACATTATGTGTCAGCTTTGTGTTAAATTGCTGGTAACATTTTCCATCTCGATGTACATTATGTGTCAGCTTTGTGTTAAATTGCTGGTAACATTTTCCATCTCGATGTACATTATGTGCCACTTTGTGTTAAATTGCTGTAACATTTTCCATCTCGATGTACATTATGTGCCACTTTGTGTTAAATTGCTAGTAACATTTTCCATCTCGATGTACATTATGTGCCAGCTTTGTGTTAAATTGCTGGTAACATTTTCCATCTCGATGTACATTATGTGCAAGCTTTTTGTTAAATTGCTGGTAACATTTTCCATCTCGATGTACATTATGTGCAAGCTTTTTGTTAAATTGCTGGTAACATTTTCCATCTCGATGTACATTATGTGTGTCATAGTATGTTTGATCATCGCTTGCAGCAGCAGGGTAGGCGCTTTACAAATTTCCATTTTGTTATTAAAGACTCACAAAGATTTACCAAGAATGCAATGCGCGTGACGTCAAAAACTCGAAACTGATTGGACACCGCGTGTCAACACTTCAGGTTCAAAGTTCGAGGCAATTGTGAGAGATGTCAGTGACCCCGTGACCCGTTCCCATTCGACATTTTCCTGTCTCCTCTTCGCCATCTGTGTTGATTACGATGTGTCTTGATGCGTGAATCCTAATTTTCTTCAATAACTCAGTGGAAAATGCAACTTTTTCGGTGTAATGTTAGCACTGACCATTCAAAACACGATGTCATTTTGTGCTTGATTGTAACTTATTATCTGAGCATAAGCACATTTTCACATCCCCATACTTTTTTCTTGTATAACTTATGGGAAAGAAACGATTTGCTGTGCTGTAAAAACTGTGTTTTTGGTTTTGGTTTTGGTTTCTTATGTACACGGATGAATAAAATATTCTGCTCATGGTGTCGTTGCCCACTCTAATACATAAAAATTTGTGTGTGGGGTGTGTGTGGTGGGGTTGTGTGTTGTGTGTGTTGTGTGTTGTGTGTGTGTGTGTGTGTTGTGTGTGTGTGTGTGTGTGTGTGTGTGTGTGTGTTGTGGTGTGTTTGTGTGTGTGTGTGTGTGCGTGCGTGTGTGGGCGGTGTGTGTGTGTGGGTGGGTGGGGTGGGGGTGGGGGGGGGGTGTGAGGGGCGGGGGTGTGTGTGTGTTGTGTTGTTGGTTTGGTTGTTTGTGTGTTGTGTGTGTGTGTGTGTGTGTGTGTGTGTGTGTGTGTGTTTCTGCGTGCATGAAAGCTGTGTGTGTATATGTGTGGGGTGGGCGGGCGAGTGTTTTTGTGTGTGTGTGTGTGTGTTTGTGTGTGTGTGTGTGTGTTGTGTGTGTGTGTGTGTGTGTGTGTGTGTTCGAAGAGCGCGCGGGGTGTGTGTGTGTGTTTTGTGTTTTTGTGTGTGTGGGGTGTGTGTGTGTGTGTGTGTGTGTGTGTATGTGTGTGGGTTTTGTGTGTGTGTGTGTTGTGTGTGTGTGTGGGGTGTGTGTGTGTATTTTTGTGTGTTTGTGTGTGTGTGTGATTGTGTGTGTGTTTGTGGTGTGTGAGTTGTAGGCGTGCGCGTGCGTGTGTGTTGTGGGGCTGTGTGATTTTGTGTTTTGTGTGTGGTGTGTGTGTGTGTGTTGTGTTGTGTGTGTGTGTGTGTGTGTGTTTTGGTGTGTGGTGTGTGTGTGTGTGTTGTGTTGCCTGTGTGTCTGCGTGTTTGTTTGTGTCTTTGTCAGCGTGTATTTTTTAGAGTTTTTGCGTGAGCGCACTCCTGCCTCCCCAACACAC
>JABMCL010000118.1:70000-75000 GCA_018857735.1 Alviniconcha marisindica
TGAAGGCACTGTTAGATATCGTGTTACCACAGGGGTCAGTATTGGCACCTGCACTCTTCTGAAGGCACTGTTAGATATCGTGTTACCTCAGGGGTCAGTCTTGGCACCTGCACTCTTCTGAAGGAACTGTTAGATATCGTGTTACCACAGGGGTCAGTCTTGGCACCTGTACTCTTCTGAAGGAACTGTTAGATATCGTGTTACCTCAGGGGTCAGTCTTTGCACCTGTACCCGTCTGAAGCAACTGTTAGATATCGTGTTACCACAGGGGTCAGTCTTGGCACCTGTACCCGTCTGAAGCAACTGTTAGATATCGTGTTACCTCAGGGGTCAGTCTTGGCACCTGTACCCGTCTGAAGGCACTGTTAGATATCGTGCTACCACAGGGGTCAGTCTTGGCACCTGCACTCTTCTGCATCCTTATTAACGATCTACCTCTGCATATACCATCACATCCTGCAGATTGTCCTCTGCATATACCATCACATTCTGCAGATTGTCCTCTGCATATACCATCACATTCTGCAGATTGTCCTATGCTCGCGGATGACACAACACTTCATACAACAGGAAAAAGCGTCATGCAAATTCAAGAAACGCTACAGCTTTGTCTTGATCTTATTTCAGTATGGTGCAACGCTAATCACATGCTCATTAATCCTGTAAAAACAAAGTCAATGGTAATTACTGTACGACAAAAGGACCAGCTCTCAGATTTGTCATTGTGACTGTCATTGGATGGTCAGAATATTGAAAATGTAACTGAATCTCTCTCTCTCTCTCTCTCTCTCTCTCTCTCTCTCTCTCTCTCTCTCTCTCTCTCTCTCTCTCTTCTCTCTCTCTCTCTCTCTCTCTCTCTCTCTCTCTCTCTCCCCCACCGTTTAACTGATACTTGGCTCTCAGCTTTCGACAATCGTCAAATATCAGGTGCTGTATTTCTCGATTTTCGAAAGGCGTTTGACCTGGTTCATCGCGATATTTTACTGAAAAAACTATCCACGTACAACTTAAGCATCGCAGGTATAGCTTTCTTACGATCTTACTTACAGGATCGTCTACAATGCGTACTTGTAAATGGCACATACACCCAAGAAACGTCTGTAACAAGTGGAATGCCTCAAGGGTCGATCCTAGGCCCGCTTCTGTTTTGCATCTTTATTAATGACTTGCCCCTGTGTCTTACACGTCGTCAGTCCAGTGTGATTTATTTGCTGATGATGGCACCCTTAATACAGCTAATGACAACATAGATAATATACGTAGGGATTTACAACAAAGTCTATTTGATGTCTCTGGATGGTGTTGTAGAAATCGGATGGCACTGAATCCGACGAAAACAAAATGCAGGTGGCGACGAGACAAAAACACCAGAAAAAACAGCTCCCTTTAAATCTAAAGTTCGAGACCACGCCAATAGAGCAAGTTTCAAAACATCGCCTGCTTGGAGTAACTGTAGACGAGCAGCTAAAGTGGCAAACGCATATTTACAACATTTGCAGAACTGTTTCTCGAAATATTTTTCTTCTTTCGAAACTGAGTCAAACTGTCAGCCAAAAATCAAAATTAGCCTTCTTCTTTGCACATATTATGTCACATATGAACTATGTTTCAAATGCATGGGATGGATGTGCCGGTGTGCTCATGAAGCAGCTGTATTCTCTCCATAAACGAGCCGTAAAAATTTTGATGCAAATTCCTAATATAGACTACAAACAAAAATGTTGTGCTCTCAAACTACTCCCTCTCGACAAACAATTATTGCCCTGCAAATGTGTCCTAATACAAAAGGTTGTTCACGGCAAAGCCCCACAGTATCTGAAAGATCGCATGATTCCTTCTGAACGTCTTCATGTTTATGGGAATAAACAGCTTTTGCCCAGAACAAGGATTGATATCTTTAAAACGAGTTTCTCCTTTTCAGGCTCTTTAGCATGGAATAGTTTTGCTCATCATCTCAGATACCCCATGGAATGAAAAACATTCAAAAGGAAAGCATTTCGGGCTCTCGCTAAGCCACCTTGATACTTCTTTATACTTTATTTTTATTTTTATAGATGCTTGTGGGTGGGTGTGGCGTGCTTTGATTTGGTTAGGTGGGCATAATGCACTATCGCTTAGCTTCCTATCTTGTTAGATGTGATCTTGTTTTATACGTAAATAGTGAGATAGTCATTATTCTGTCGCTTTCCTTTATTCGTTAATATGATTTTGTAACTCTCTCTCTCTCTCTCTCTCTCTCTCTCTCTCTCTCTCTCTCTCTCTCTCTCTCTCTCTCTCTCTCTCTCTCTCTCTCTCTCTCTCTCTCTCTCTCTCTCTCCCGAAAATGTGTTTTGAGTTTGTCTTACTTGTTTTATTATTGCTTATATTTTGTTTTTTGTTTTTTAAGTCGGTTTTTTCCCCCCGCATAATTAATTGTATTCTTGTTTGATGTACTGAGTTTTGCTGTGTTTGTCATCAGGGACAGATTTGCAAAAAAGTCGAATCGTGCTGAAATCTTAATCCTTGTGTAATAAAGTATTATCCTCTCTCTCTCTCTCTCTCTCTCTCTCTCTCTCTCTCTCTCTCTCTCTCTCTCTCTCTCTCTCTCTCTCTCTCTCTCTCTCTCTCTCTCTCTCTCTCTCTCTCTCTCTCTCTCTCTCTCTCTCTCTCTCTCTCTCTCTCCTTTTGATAACCAGCTGTATGTCTGTGTACATCTGTGTGTGTATGTCTGTGTACGTCTGTGTGTGTACGTTTCTGTGTGTATGTCTGTGTACGTCTGTGTGTGTATGTCTGTGTACGTCTGTGTATGTCTGTGTACGTCTGTGTGTGTATGTCTGTGTACGTCTGTGTGTGTATGTCTGTGTACGTCTGTGTGTGTATGTCTGTGTACGTTTCTGTGGTATGTCTGTGTACGTCTGTGTGTGTATGTCTGTGTACGTCTGTGTGTGTATGTCTGTGTACGTTTCTGTGTGTATGTCTGTGTACGTCTGTGTGTGTATGTCTGTGTACGTCTGTGTGAGTATGTCTGTGTACGTCTGTGTGTGTATGTCTGTGTACGTCTGTGTGTGTGTATGTCTGTGTACGTTTCTGTGTGTATGTCTGTGTACGTCTGTGTGTGTATGTCTGTGTACGTCTGTGTGTGTCTGCCTGTGTACGTCTGCCTGTGTGTGTCTGCCTGTGTACGTCTGCCTGTGTATGTCTGTGTACATCTGTGTGTGCAGGTATGGAGTGTGTACATCTGTGTGTGTATGTCTATGTACGTCTGTGTGTGTCTGCCTGTGTACGTCTGGATGTGTATGTCTGTGTACGTCTGTGTGTGTATGTCTATGTACGTCTGTGTGTGTACGTCTGTGTGTATATGTCTGTGTACGTTTCTGTGTGTATGTCTGTGTACGTCTGTGTGTGTATGTCTGTGTATGTCTGTGTGTGTATGTCTGTGTACGTCTGTGTGTGTATGTCTGTGTACGTCTGTGTGTGTCTGCCTGTGTACGTCTGGATGTGTATGTCTGTGTACGTCTGTGTGTGTATGTCTGTGTATGTCTGTGTACGTCCGTGTGTGTCTGCCTGTGTATGTCTATGTGTACTGTTTGTGTATGTCTGTGTGTGTCTGCCTGTGTACGTCTGTGTGTGTCTGCCTGTGTACGTCTGTGTGTGTATGTCTGTGTAGGTCTGTGTGTGTCTGCCTGTGTACGTCTGTGTGTGTCTGCCTGTGTACGTCTGTGTGTATGTCTGTGTATATCTGCCTGTGTACGTCTGTGTGTTTATGTCTGTGTATGTCTGCCTGTGTATATCGGCCTGTGTACGTCTCTGTGTGTGTGTGTACGTCTGCCTGTGTACGTCTGTGTACGTCTGTGTGTGCAGGTATGGTCCGTGTCCAGCTGACTACCAGAGCTAACGGCTGAACGACCCACCACACCACACAGCCATGGAGAAAACGAAGATGGGGAGACGATGGAAGTACAAACACAAAGGACCCACCCCACCGTCCACACCCTCCACCAAGTCAGTCGCCGTCCTGCTCTGCTTCGGTCAGTGGTCGCGTCATAATTCTCCTCCGTTAACCCGTTTATACCCACCGTCCCTTATTCCGTCTCATGATTCTCCTCCGTTAGCCCGTTCATACCCACCGTCCCTTATTCCGTCTCATGATTCTCCTCCGTTAACCCGTTTATACCCACCGTCCCTGATTCCGTCTCATGCTTCTAAGTAAACATGGTGCTTAACGTCCACAGAAACCAGAAGGCTTATTAGGGACGGGGAGAATGGGGGGAAGGGGGTATGGAGGTGGGGGAAGAGGGAGAGTATATACCTATCGCTACACTGTCACCACCAGAATGACCTGCATTAAGATGGGCAGCGATGAGAGCCATTTTAATGTTTCATTAATTGTGATGGACAAAGTCACAAGACAGTGTCCACAAACCACAGTTTTTGAAGAGAAAGGAGAACCGAAGCGGTATCGAACCGAGGTCCTTCCGCTTACCAGCCTACCGCCTTACCGCTAGGCCAAACCTTCTCCTCTGTTAACCCGTTTATACCCACCGTCCCTTATTCCGTCTCATGATTCTCCTCCGTTAGCCCGTTCATACCCACCGTCCCTTATTCCGTCTCATTATTCTCCTCCGTTAGCCCGTTTCATACCCACCGTCCCTTATTCCGTCTCATGCTTCTCCTCCGTTAGCCCGTTCATACCCACCGTCCCTTATTCCGTCTCATGCTTCTCCTCCGTTAGCCCGTTCATACCCACCGTCCCTTATTCCGTCTCATGATTCTCCTCCGTTAACCCGTTATACCCACCGTCCCTTATTCGTCCCATGATTCTCCTCCGTTAACCCTTTATACCCACCGTCCCTGATTCCGTCTCATGATTCTCCTCCGTTAACCCGTTTATACCCACCGTCCCTTATTCCGTCTCATGATTCTCCTCCGTTAACCCGTTTATACCCACCGTCCCTTATCCGTCTCATGATTCTCCCCGTTAACCTTATACCCACGCCCTTATTCCGTCTCATGATTCTCCT
>JABMCL010000118.1:80000-82500 GCA_018857735.1 Alviniconcha marisindica
TCCACAACAGCTGCTTCCACAACAGCCGCTTCTAACAGCACCTCCACCACAGCTGCTTCAACAGTCGCGTCACCACAGCAGCTTCCACTACAGCTACTTCCACAACAGCCGCTTCCACAACAGCAGCTTCCACTACAGCTGCTTCCACAACAGCCGCTTCTAACAGCACCTCCACCACAGCTGCTTCAACAGTCGCGTCCACCACAGCAGCTTCCACTACAGCTACTTCCACAACAGCCGCTTCCACAACAGCAGCTTCCACAACAGCCGCTTCCACAACAGCAGCTTCCACTACAGCTGCTTCCACAACAGCCGCTTCTAACAGCACCTCCACCACAGCTGCTTCAACAGCGCTCCACCACAGCGCTTCCACACAGCCGCTTCCACAACAGCCGCTTCCAACAGCAGCTCCACTACAGCTGCTTCAACAGCCGCTTCCACTACAGCTGCTTCCACTACAGCTGCTCCACAACAGCCGCTTCCACACAGCCGCTTCCACTACAGCTGCTTCATACAGCCCTCCACCACAGCTGCTACCACACTGCCGCTTCCACAACAGCCGCTTCCACAACAGCTGCTTCCACAACAGCCGCTTCTAACAGCACCTCCACCACAGCTGCTTCAACAGTCGCGTCCACCACAGCAGCTTCCACTAACAGCCGCTTCCACAACAGCAGCTTCCACTACAGCTGCTTCCACAACAGCTGCTTCTAACAGCACCTCCACCACAGCTGCTTCCACAACTGCCGCTTCCACAACAGCCGCTTCCACAACAGCCGCTTCCACAACAGCGCTTCTAACAGCACCTCCACCACAGCTGCTTCCACAACGCGCTTCCACACAGCCGCTTCCACAACAGCGCTTCTAACAGCACCTCCACCACAGCCGCTTCCAACAGCCGCTTCCACAACAGCAGCTTCCACTACAGCTGCTTCCACAACAGCCGCTTCTAACAGCACCTCCACCACAGCTGCTTCAACAGCGCTCCACACAGCGCTTCCACTACAGCTCTTCCACAACAGCCGCTTCCACAACAGCGCTTCCACTACAGCCGCTTCCACAACAGCCGCTTCACAACAGCCGCTTCCACAACAGCCGCTTCCACAACAGCTGCTTCAACAACCTCCACACAGCTGCTTCCACAACTGCCGCTTCCACAACAGCCGCTTCCACAACAGCCGCTTCTAACAGCACCTCCACCACAGCTGCTTCAACAGTCGCGTCCACCACAGCAGCTTCCACTACAGCTACTTCCACAACAGCCGCTTCCACAACAGCAGCTTCCACTACAGCAGCTTCCACAACAGCTGCTTCTAACAGCACCTCCACCACAGCTGCTTCCACAACTGCCGCTTCCACAACAGCCGCTTCCACAACAGCCGCTTCCACAACAGCGCTTCTACACAGCACCTCCACCACAGCTGCTTCCACAACTGCCGCTTCCACAACAGCCGCTTCCACACAGCCGCTTCCACAACAGCTGCTTCTAACAGCACCTCCACCACAGCTGCTTCCACAACTGCCGCTTCCACAACAGCCGCTTCCACAACAGCCGCTTTCCACAACAGCTGCTTCAACAGCACCTCCACCACAGCTGCTTCCACAACAGCCGCTTCCAACAGCCGCTTCCACAACAGCCGCTTCCACAACAGCTGCTTCAACAGCCCTCCACCACAGCTGCTTCAACAGCACCTCCACCACAGCTGCTTCAACAGCCGCTTCCACTACAGCTGCTTCCACTACAGCTGCTACCACTACAGCCGCTTCCACTACAGCCGCTTCCACTACAGCTGCTTCCACTACAGCTGCTTCCACTACAGCTGCTACCACTACAGCCGCTTCCACAACAGCTGCTTCCACAACAGCCGCTTCTAACAGCACCTCCACCACAGCTGCTTCAACAGTCGCTTCCACCACAGCAGCTTCCACTACAGCTACTTCCACAACAGCCGCTTCCACAACAGCAGCTTCCACTACAGCATGCTTCCACAACAGCTGCTTCCAACAGCACGCTTCCACAACAGCTGTCTAATACCACCTCCACCACAGCTGCTTCAACTGCCGCTTCCACCACAGCCGCTTCCACAACAGCTGCTTCTAACAGCACCTCCACCACAGCCGCCTCTAACAGCTCTTCCTCCTCCTCCTCCTCTTCCTCCTCTTCGGTGACGAGCACCGTGGTGGTGCTTGGTGCCGCCACTGGTGGAGCAGCCGTCGTGTCCGTGGTGGGAGCGCTAGTGGTCCTCAAAAAACTCAAGTTCCTGTCGGACGGAGCGTCCAGTCTGCAGTCGTCTCCCTCGAGTGGTCAGCGGCCGACGCCTGACGTGGAGGCCAATAACACTGGCCGCGGCCAGTCCCACCAGACGCTTAGACGTCCGCCTGGCCACCGACGTCTCACTCCCGTAGAGGTGTGGTAATTATCATTGAAACCCCTTCCACACAGTGTGTCACACATGAAAGCGACCAATTAAAAAAAAAAAAAATGCGGAATTTACCCCAC
>JABMCL010000118.1:87500-102500 GCA_018857735.1 Alviniconcha marisindica
AGTTGAAGCAAAACATTTCTCTAGAGCTGTTCTATTTTGTCAACCACACCAGCAGCTGCACACTCCGAGCACCGCTTTCCGGCACCTTTCTCCAAACTCTGCCAGATTTAGTTACGCCACTGAAAGGGGCACTCTTTATCTCCGCGCAGCTGTCCAGCGACGCGGTCAGCGCCCTCCGAAAGGTTCGGGTACTGATATGACTGTAGACACAACCTAGCGCCAAAGCACGCAGGTAAACATGAGACGCATCCACCCGGGTAAAAAAAAAAAAAAGAGTTCCATCTCGATTCAAACGATTGTGGTTTTATTTGTGCTGGTGAAAACTTTGTTGGCGGCTATAAATGACACGCCTTGTTTTATTTGAGTTGTTTGTAACAAACTTACACTGTTTGAGCACCAACAAAAAAACTGTTCGTTAACTGGCAGTTTTCCGGACCCTATGGCGTAACTAAATACGGCAGTGGTTGAAGGAAGGATGTCGTAAACCGGTGCTTGGAGTTGGCAGAGGCTGTTCACTCATTCCATGTCCGCAGGGGTAATTATAAGCGCATGATACACTCACCCGCACACACGAGTATACTGACTACATTTGTTTTAATACACCTACAGTTATTAGGTGGTTCAGTGAAGCTGGTTTGCACGAGTGAATGCCCTTTGTAATCTTTCGCGCAAGAGGTCGCAGCGTCACTTCAGGGCCGATTTCTGAGTAGGCGTTTTCTTCACGCTGTGTATAACAGTGGAAGTTGAACCTAGCATTGCGAAGCAGTACAAATGCTACCACTGTTGCAGTTGCAAAAATTACCGGGAAAAGGGGATGGAGGGTGGAAAAGAAGTGTCTTTCCGTCGTTTTTTGGCTGACCGAAAGATCGCGAGTTCGTGGGGAAAAAATACGTTTGGGGGCATCCTACTGGGCGATTCAGGCGGGGTTGTTAACTCCCTTGACTTTCGCCCGGCATCGCTTAAGTCCCTTGGCTGCTTTTACTTCCGGTGCGTACTTTCTTCACACTGGTAGGCGGTGACAGTGAATTTGCGAATTTTACACTGCCAACTTTAAAGGCATTTTTGGAGGCCCGTAGTCAGAATGTGTCTGGAAATAAGCAATAACTTGTTGTTCGTGCTATAGGATGCCCCAAAACGCATTTTTTCTACGAACTCGCGATCTTTGGTCAGCCAAAAACGACGCAAAGACACTTTTTTTCCACCCTCCATCCCCTTTCCACGGTAATCTTGGCAACTGCAACAGTATTGGCATTTGTACTGCTTCGCAATTCTAGGTTCAACTTCCACTGTTATACACAGCGTGAAGCAACGCCTACTCAGAAATCGGCCCGGAAGTGCGCTGCGACCTCTCGCGACTTCTTGCGCGAAAGATTACAAAGCGCATTCACTCTAGCAAACCAGCTTCGCTGAATCGCCCAATGCAAGAGCCGACACATTCTGACTTCAGGCCTCCAAAAATGTCTTTAAAGTTGGCAGCGTAAAATTCGCAGATTCACTGTCACCGCCTTCCACTGGGAAGAAAGTACGCACCGGAAGTAAAAGCAGCCAAGGGACTTAAGCGATGCCGGGCAAATGTAGAGGGAGTTAACAACCCCGCCTGAACTGCCCAATACACTGACACTACTGAATACAAGGATACAAGGTTATTTATTGCCAATGTTGTGTTGGGATTGTGCTCTGCGTGTGTATAAATATATTTAGGTTAATATGTATCACGTGAGCGCTCAGGGCGTTGATGAGCGCATGATAGATGTACTATTGTATTGTTATTATTATTATTATTATTATTATTATTATTATTATTATTATTATTATTATTACAGTAAACTGCACACAGGAACTTGTCTTGGTGACGTTCCATTCATACAGTGCATCATCAAATAGACAAAACATTACAATTAGCCATGAATAAAAGTTATTAACCCCTTCACTGCCCCAGCACGTACAATTTCCAGGCTGAGAAGTGCGCATACGCGCCTGAAAACAATGTATTTCCTGCTCCTATAACGAATCTAATTTCAACAGTGTGGGTTTTGATCAAAATCCGTTCACATGCTGATGCGAAAAACATACAAAAAGGCTTAAGGATTGCAAATTTCCTACGTTTATTGGTTGTTTTCAAGTGACACCATGGCAGTGAAGGGGTGAATAAAAGTTATTAATAAATAGAGGGTTCCGCATTGAGTTATAATTAATCTCTGTCTCTTCCTTCATAAGCTTTCCGTCTGACCATCATGTGGTACCGTGTTAGCTGATGCATTAGAGGTTTCCGGGTTTCCTCACGCATTTTCGATCTGATCACCATGTTGTACTGTGTTAACTCGTGGAATTATAGCACAAAGTTGTTGTTTTTTATCTGATCACCATGTGGTACTGTGTTAGCTGATGGAATACAAGGTACCGGTTTTCCTCACATGTTTTTTCATCTGATCACCACGTTGTACTGTGTTAACTCATGGAATTATAGCACAAAGTTTTTTAGCCTCCCTTTTTTTCTCTTTTTTTTAAATCTGATCACGATGTGGTATTGTTTTAACTAGTGTTAACTAGTGGAATTATAGCACATGTTTTTGTTGGTGGTGGTGGTGGTGTTTTTTGTTGTGTTTTTTGTTTGTTTTTAATTTGTTCTTATCTGATCACGATGTGGTGTTGTGTTAACTGGTGGAATTATAGCACTTTTGTTGTTGTTGTTGTTTAATTATCCCTGGGTGTGTAATCGGGGAAATTATAGCAAAGTTTTTTATCTGATCACAACGTGGTACGATTAAATCCAACAACACCAAAAACAACAACTAAACCGAACAGAAAAAAGGGGTTGGTGTTTTACCCCCAGTCCCCGGTGCGGTTATAGGGGGGGGGGGGCATAAAACAGAAGATAAGTATCTCTTGTTCATCGTTTTTAAACCGTTTAACTGTTGTTTTAAGTGTCTTTTTGTCACTTACAGGGGATTCCCCCAAAAATCTGCAGATTGTTGTTTGTCATAATAAAAAACGTGTTCTTTTATTTTTTAAGTGTTTTACTGTTTTAACTCATGGAATTATAGTTTTTTTTTTTTTAAATCTGATCACGATGGGTTTTGTGTTAACGGGGGAAATTATACCCTTTTTTTTAAATCTGATCACCTGTGGACTGTGTTAACTCAGGGAATTTGCACTGTTCATATACATATAATCTGATTACTGATATATGGTACTGTGTTAACTGTGAAATTATACACAAGTTTTTCATCTGATCACCATGTAGTACTGTGAAACCGTAAAATTTAAAAACAGTAAACAAACAAGGGGTTTAATTTTTCCTTTGATGTTGTGTGTGTGTGTGTGTGTGTTGTGTGTGTGTGTGTGTGTGTGTGTGTGTGTGTGTGTGTGTGTGTGTGTTTTGGTGTGTGAACCCCCCGTTTTGTCAGGGGGTTTGGGGGGGGGATTTGTGGGTGTGTGTGTGTGTGTGTGTGTGTGTGTGTGTGTGTGTGTGTGTGTGTGTGTGTGTGTGTGTGTTGTGTGTGTTTTTGGTGGGGGTGTTGTTGGGGTGTGTGTGTGTGTGTGTGTGTGTGTGTGTGTGTGTGTGTGTGTGTGTGTGTGTGTGTGTGTGTGTGTGTGAGGAGTGTGGTGTGTGTGTGTGTGGTGGTGGTGTGTGTGTGTGTGTGTGTGTGTGTTGTGTGTGTGTGTGTGGGGTGTGTGTGTGTGTGTGTGGGTGGGTGTGTGTGGTGTGTGTGTGTGTGTATCCGCCCCTGCCCGTTTTTTCTGGGGGTTGTGTGGGGGGGGGGGGTTTTGGGGGGTGTGTGGGTTGTGTGGTGGGGGTGTGTGTGTGTGTGTGGGGTTTTTGGGTGTGTGTGTGTGTGTGTGTGTGGTGTGTGTGTGTGTGTGTGTGTGTGTGTGGTGTGTGTGTGTGTGTGTGTGGGTGTGTGTGTGTGTGGGTGTGTGTGTGTGTGTGTGTGGGGGGGGGGTGGTGTGTGGTGTGTGGTGTGTGTGTGTGTGGGGGTGTGTGTGTGGCGGTGTATGTGTGCTGTTTTGTGGGTGGTGGGGGGGGGGCGGGGGGTTTTTGTGTGTGTGGTGTGTGTGTGTGGGGGGGTGTGTTCCCCCCAAAGCAGGGGGCAAAACCACCAAAACCCCAAAACCCCACCAACACAAACACACACACACACACACACCACACACACCCCCACACACACATCCCAAAACCCCACACCACCCGAAACCCCACACCCGCACGCACGCACCAGCACGCACGCACGCACCCCACACACACACACACACACACCCCACACATCATCTAAGGGAATAAACGAGAAATTTACCCCCCCAAACCAACCCAAATGGAAATTTGGGGGAAAAACGGGGTTTAAACCCCAGCCAAAACCCCTCCATTTTGGTTTTGAAACAAAACCCCAAAAAGGGAGGTAACCCTCTGCGTTCGGTCTAATCGTTGCCAAAGAGTTATCTCCTTTTAATTTTGGCCTCCCCCGACTTCAAATTGGCATGGTTGCAAAACCCTCCAACACCTTCTGCAAATCTTAATTAACGCGGCAAAGCATTTTTAACATCGACTTTTCAAGTTGTATTGAAGAGTGGGGTTTTCTTTTCTTTTCTTCTTCTTTTTTTTCTTTCTTTTCTTTTCTTCTTCTTCTTTTCTTCTTTTTCTTCCTTTTTCTTCTGCTTTTCTTTTCTTCTTCTTCTTTTCTTGCCGATTAAGGATAGCAAAAAACTAGAACCGAGCACAGTCCTTTCTGCCTTAAGGTTGTGTGTTTTGTTTTTTTTATGTTTTTTTGTTTGGTTTTTGTTTGTTTCTTGTTGTTGTTTTTTTGTTTTTTTGTTTTTGTTTTGTGGGTTTTTTGGTTTTTCTTGTTGCTTGTTTGTATTGTTGTTGTTGTTGTTGTTTTTTTTTTTTTTTGTTTTTTTTGTTTTTTGTTGTTGTTTTTTTGGGGGGTTTTTGTTGTTGTTTTGTTGTTGTTGGTTTTTGTTGTTTGTTTTGGGGGGTGTGTGGGGGTGTGTGTGTGGGGGTGTGGGGGTGGGGGTGGGGGTGTTTGGGGGTTTGGGGGGGGGGGGGGGGGGTGTGTTTTGTGTGGGGGTTTGGGGGAGAGAGAGGAGAGAGAGAGAAAGAGAGAGAAGAGAAGAGAAGAGAGAAGAAGAAGAGACAGAACAGAGACAAACAGAGAGACAGAAAAGAGAGAGAGAGAGAGAGAGAGAGAGAGAGGAGAGAGAGAGAGAGGAGAGACCTCGACTGAGGCAAAAACCCCCTGCCCGGCATCGTCCTTTGGGTGTGGCTTGCGCTATCTTAGTATCAAAAACCTTTAATAACAGTCTGGTCTGCAAAGGGGAAACCGGGTCCGTTCCGTTCATGCCGAGCCCGTGCATACTGATCTGTGAGGGGGGGGGGGGGGGGGGCGGGGGGGGGGAGGGGGCGGGAGGCGGGGAGTTGGGGGGGGGGGCCCCAATGACCCCTGGTCAATTTACAATTCTTCCACCTTTCAAATGCAAGTCAAGAGACAACAACAGAAGCAGACAGAAACAGAAAAACAGACAGGGAATAAGAGAGAGAGAAGAGAGAGAGAAAAGAGAGAGAAGAGAGAGAGAAACACACACACACAACACACACACCAACACACACACAACACACCACCACAAAAACAACACACACACACACACACCAACCACACACACACACACACCACACACACACACACACACACACACAACACACACACACACACACACACACACACACACTCCCACACCCACACACACACACACCAACCCCCACACACACACACACCACACACACACACACACACACACACACACACACACACACACACACACACACACACACACACACACAACCCCACACACACAAACACACAAACAAAACAAAAAAACAAACCCCAAAAACAAAAACAACAAACAACAACAACAAACCCACAAAACAAACAAAACCAAACAAGAACATAAAAAAGAGAAAAGGGGAGAAAAAGAAAAGCCCCTTAAGAAAAGAGAACAGAAAAAGAGAGGCGGGGAGAAAAAAAAAGACAGAAGACCAGAAAAAAAGAGAAGAAAAAGAGACAAACAAATGAGAGGAAAAAAAAGAAAAAAAAGGCAAAATTTAAAACAGACAAACAGAAAGGGGCAAGGGCCCAAACTTTAAGAGAGAAAAAAGAAAAGAGGGAGAAAAAAGAAGGGAGGGAGAAAAGAGAGAGAGGGGAAAGGAGAGAGAGAGAGAGAGAGAGGAGAGAGAGAGAGAGAGAGAGAGAGAAAAGAGAGAAACAAAACAAAAGACCAAAGGGCAAAAGACAACCAGCCCGGACAGACAGACAGACAGAGACAAAAGACAACCCCAGAGGGAAGGGGGAACAGACAAAACAATGACCGACAGTAACAAAGTAGAGGTTGATTGATTTATTTCAAATTTATTACAAAGGATAAAGGTTTTTTGCCAGAATGCCTGTCGTACAACCTGTCCTTGAAACAGTTACAAACACAAAGGGGACAAAGAGAGAGGGGGGCAGACAAAAGAAAAGGGTGGGGGGGGGTGAGGGGGTCTGAGGTATAGAGAAGGCAGAATGAAAAGATAGAAGGGGAAAAAAGAGAGAGGGGGGGAAAAACAGACAGACAATAACTGGGCAGTAACAAAACAGGGGAAAAAAAAGAGAGTGGGGGAACAGAGAGAGAAGGGGGGGGGGGAGGGGGGGGCAGACAAAAATAACTGACAGTAAACAAAGCAGGAAAAAAAAGAGAGGGGGAAAAGGGGGGGAGAAAAAGAAAGGGGAAGGGGGCAACAACAGGAAAAAAGGGGGGGGACAGAAATTGTTAAAAAAAAAAAAAAGAGGGAGGGGGACCGGGGGGGGGGGGGGCAGAGGGCATAAAAGGGCACGGGCAGAATGGAAAATAGAATGACAACAAAACAGGCAAAAAAAAAGAGTGGGGGGGGGGGGGGGGGGAAGACAGACCGGGCAAGGGCTGACAGTAACAAAAGACAAAGACAAAAGAGAGGAGGAGACACGGGGGGGGTTAGGGGGGGAAAAAAGAGACCGGGCCCCGAATGGCAGATAGGGTTGGGCAACACACAGGCAAAAAAAAGAGGGGGGGGGGGGGGGAAAAAGACAATGATCGTCAAAGACAAAATTTAAAGACAGAGGAGGAAAACAAGGAGAGGGTGTGTGTGGGGGGGGGGGGGGTCAGAGGCATAAAGAGACACAGGGAGAATGACAGATAGATATGGTTTAAACAGGCAAACAAAGGGGGGGGGGGGGGGGCAGACAATGGGCCGGGCAGTAACAACAGAAAGGCAAAGAGAGAGGGGGACACGAGGGGGCCCAGAGAGAGAGAAAAGAGAGGTGGGGGGGGGGGGGAAAACAGATAATGATGACAGTAACAAAGAAAAAAGAAAAGAGAGAGGGGGACAAAAGGGGGGGGGGGGGCAAAAGAGAGGTGGGGGGGGGGGCAGGATAAACCGACAAAAACAAAAACACAAAAAACAAAGAGAGAGGAGGAGATACGGGGGGGGGGGGGAAAAAGGGGCCCCCGGGGGGGAAAAAGACAGAAAAATGACCCACAGGCAAAAAAGGGGGGGGGGGGAGACAGATAAAAGACTGACCGTAACCCAAAAAGCAAAAAAACAAAGAGAGGGGGACATGAGGGGGGGGGGGGGGGAAAAGAGAGAGAGATGGGGGGGGAGGACGACAAGACTGGGCAGGAACAAAGCAGAAAGACAAGGAGAGAGGGGGGAAAGAGGGGGGGGGGAGAGAGAGGTTGGGGGGGGGGGGAAAGGGATAGAGAGGCAAAAAAAGGGCAGATAAGGGCCCCACACAGGCAAAAAAAGAGAGAGAGGGGCAGAAGACAATAACTGAAGAACAAAACAGGAAAAAAGAAAAGGAGGGGGGGAGAGGGGGACCCGACAAGAGGGGGGGGGGCAGAATGAAAAAGAGAGGCCGAAGAGATGATTTGCCCACAAAGGGAAACAAAAAGACAAGGGGGGGGGGGGGGAGAGGGGGGGGGGGGGGGGAACCAAACAAAGGGCAAAAGGGAAAAACCGAGAGAAAATTTAAGAGCAAAGACAGACAGAAACAAAACACACAAAACAGACATGAGAGAAAAGAGACGGGATAAACCCCACACAGAGACGGGGTAGACAGACAAAACACAAAAAAAAAAAAGGGGGGGGGGAGAAAACACCAAAAAAAACACAAAACACAAAAACACACACACACACACAAAAACACACAAAAAACACAAAAACACACACGCACACACACACACACACACACACACGCACACACACACACACACACACACACACACACAACCCCCCGCGCGCGCACACAAACAGATAGGCAGACATAGACACATAGAGACAGACAGAGAGACATAGACTCACTGAGAGACAGAGACACACACAGACACACAGACATAGACACATAGAGAGACAGAGACACACATAGAGACGCAAAGAGACACACAAAGAGACAGACAAAGAGACAGACAGACACACATAGAGACAGACAGAGAGACATAGACACACTGAGAGACAGAGACAGACACAGACACACACAGACATAGACACATAGAGAGACATAGACACACACAGAGACAGTCAGAGACACACACAGAGACAGACAGACACAGAGACACACACAGAGACAGACAGACAGACAGACAGACAGACGTAGACACAGAGACACAGAGAGAGACAGAAAGATACAGGACAGCATAGCAAAGCACGAGTCATTGATCTGCCGAAGAGCAGCCATTGTAGTGCCATTTACCGGAGTGCAAACTGTGACCAAGTGTACAGGCGCTTGCACAAGTATTGGTACACGACATATCCTAGCTTCGTCCTTTGGAGGGGTCGGGCCAGGTGTGTGTGGTGTGTGTGTTTGTGTGTGTGTGGTGTGTGGTGTGTGTGTGTGTGTGTGTGTGTGTGGTTTGTGTGTGGGGGTGTGTGTGGTGTGTGTGTGTTGGGGTGTGGTGTTGGGGTGTGTGTGTGTGTGTGTGTGGTGGTGTGAGTGTGTGTGTGGTGTGTGTGTGTGTGGTTGTGTGTGTGTGTGTGTGTGTTGTGTGGTGTGTGTGTGTGTGTGGTGTGTGGTGTTTGGGTGTGTGTGTTGTGTATGTATTATGTATGAGTGAGTGGGAAAGAGGTGGGTGTGTTGTGTGTGAGTGGTGTGGTTTTTTCCCCGGGGTGTGTGTATGTGGTGTGTGGTGTGTGTGTGGTGTGTGTGTGTGTGTGTGTGTGTGTGTGTGTGGTGTGGTTTTGGTGTGTGTGTTGGGTTTGGGGGGGGGGGGGGGGGGGGGGGGGGGGTTTCCTTTTCCCTTTCCCTTTCCCCTTCTTTTTTCTCTCGTTTTTAAAAATTTTTTAAAATTTAAACAAAAAAAATTTTTTGGTTTCCCCACCCCAAACCAAACCAAAAAACACACACACACACACACACACACACACACACACACACACACACACACACACACACACACACACACACACACCACAAAACACACAACACACACAAAACACACACACACACACACACACACAAACACAAAACCCCCAACCCCCAACCCCCCCACAAAAAAAAAAACACCCCAAAACACACACACACACCCACACAAAAACACACACACACACACACACACACACAACCCAAAACCCCCCAAAAAAACACACACCCCTTCCCCCCAAAAAAAAACCCCCAAAAAAAACCCCACAAACCCCCCCCCCACAAAAAAACAAAACCACAAACCCCACAAAGGCCCGGCCCCACCCCCCAAAAACAGCCCACCCCCCACCACACACAAACACCACAACCCCACACACAAACCCCCAACACAAACAAACACAAACCCAAACAACAAAACCCCCCCCCGCACAACACACACCCCCACAAAAACAGCATAAACCATTAAAACAAATAACGCACACTTCACGCGCCTGTGTATAGCATTCACCCGCTAAAGACAGCGGCGCGGGGTAGGGTACAGTACCCCTCGCTGATAGCCGGGTAGCTTACACGCATTCCACCCGTTACTGTCAGTCCAGTCAGGGCTAAAACCAAACGCCACCCGTCTCACGAAGAACGCACGCTATGGTGCACCCGCTTTAACGGTGAGCAAAAACAGCGAGAAAGATTCGCGCTAGACTAAAGATCAACCACCGACGTTACGTTCGTCTGTACAGCTCCCACAGTCGCTATACGCCTTCAAACCAGACAGCAAGTTTTGGAGTTTAGACTGTTTGCTCGCGTACACAGCTTCCACTAGTGTCCGAAGTGCAAGACGTGAGAGGACTTAGCTTAGCTCTGCCTTCCTGCATTGCCCAGTGAGACGTGTTGTTGTCAAAGATTTCTGACGAGGAGAGAGCGGAAGCGGCAGAGAGGTCTGAGTGAAGGATGTGGTGACATAGGTGAGTTTTTGTGTTTGTGTTTCGGTGCGAGGGTTTGAAGTGTCGGTTTCGTTGACGTTAAGCATTGCGGTGAGTGTTTCGATTGTGTGTGTGTGTGTGTGTGTGTGGGGGTGGTGGAGATGTTTGGGGGGTGTTGTTGGGTGTGTGATGTTGGGAGTTGGGTGGGTGGTGTGTGTGTGTGGTGTGTGTGTGTGTGTGTGTGGGAGTGTGTGTGGGGTGTGTGTGAGTGTGTTGTATGTGTGTGTGTGTGGGTGTGTGTGTTGTGTGTGTGTGTGTGTTGTGTGTGTGTGTGAGTGTATGTGTGTGTGTGTTGGGTGTGGGTGGGTGGGGTGAGGGGGGGTGTGAGTATGTTGTGCGTGAGGGGTGTGTGTGTGTGTGTGTGTGTGTGTGTGTGTGTGTGTGTGTGTGTGTGTGTGTGTTGAGTGAGTGGTGTGTGTGTGGGTTGGGTGGATGTGTGTGTGTGTGTGTGTGTGTGTGTGTGTGTGTGTGTGGGGTGTGTGTGTTGTATGTGTGTGTGTGTGTGTGTGTGTGTGTATGTGTGTGTGTGTGTGTGTGTGTGTGTGTGTGTGTGTGTGTGTGTGTGTGTGTGTCTGTCTGTGTGTGTGTGTGTCTGCGTGCGTGCGTGCGTGTGTGGGGTGTGTGTGTGTGTGTGTGTGTGTGTGTGTGTGTGTGTGTGTGTGTGTGTGCATGAGTTTTGTATTTCTAAGGTTTCCTTGGAAGGCTAAATGCCCTTGGGCTTATAAAAGGAACGTGTTTTAGGCGAGCGAAACTTCACTGCGATAGCTATAGCCTATAGCGTGTGTACAGGTTCAAAATCAGTCCCAAGTGAGAATTAAATTATTACTGGAATCCATTCCACTTCTTCTTCTTCTTCTTCGTCGTCGTCATCGTCGTCGTTGTTGACTTCGTCGTCCTCTTCTTCTTCTCTTCCATGTTTTGTTCAACATCCTCTTCCTTCTTCCTCGAGTTTTTTCACCTTCTTCTTCTTCTTCTTCTTCTTCTGTTCACCCTCCTCCTCTCTTTCCATCATCATCATCATCATCATCATCATCATCATCATCATCATCATCTCCTTGAACAACTTCTGGTTCGTCTTCTTTTTCTTCTTCTTCACCACCACCACCTCCTCCTCCTTCTCCTTGATCGTCGCCCTGTTACTTACTTACTACTTCCTTGATCGTCACCTTCTTCTTAAAATAAGTAAACATGGTGCTTAACGCCCACAGAAACCATAAGGCTTATTAGGGACGGGGAGAATGGGGGGAAGGGGGTATGCAGGTGGGGGGAGAGGGAGATTATACACCTATCGCTACACTGTCACCACCAGAATGACTCCTGCATTAAGATGGGCAGCGGTGAGAGCCATTTTAACGTTTCAGTAGGAAGTGATGGACAAAGTCACAGGACAGTGTCCACAAACACCAAACCTTTTTGAAGAGAAAGGAGAGCGTAAAACACCAAGTTACTTACTACCTCCTTGATCGTCATCTTCTTCTCCTTAAAGTAAGTAAACATGGTGCTTAACGGCCACAGAAACCATAAGGCTTATTAGGGACGGGGAAAAGGGGGGAAGGAGGTATGGCAAATTCCAAGCACTGGTTTACGACATCGTTCCTTCAACCACTGCCGTATTTAGTTACGCCGTAGGGTCCAGAAAACTGTCAGCTAACGAGCAGTTTTTTGTTGGTGCTCAAACAGGAGTAAGTTTGTTACAAACAACTCAGATAAAACCAGGCGTGTCATTTATAGCCGCCAACAAAGTTTACACCAGCGCAAATAAACCGCAATCGTTTGAATCGAGACGGAACTCTTTTTCTTACCAGGGGTGGATGCGTCTCATGTTTACGTGCGTGCTTTGGCGCTAGGTTGCTTCTACAGTCATATCAGTACCCGAACCTTTCGGAGGGCGCTGACCGCGTCGGTGACAGCTGCACGGAGATAAAGAGTGCCCTTCAGTGGCGTAACTAAATCTGGCAGAGTTTGGAGGAGACTGCCGGAAAGCGATGCTCGGAGTGTGGAGGTATGGAGGTGGGGGAAGAGGGAGATTATATATATACCTATCGCTACACTGTCACCACCAGAATGACTCCTGCATTAAGATGGGCAGCGATGAGAGCCATTTTAAAGTTTCATTAATTGCGATGGACAAAGTCACAAAACAGTGTATACAGACCACAACTTTTGAAGAGAAAGGAGAAAGAAGAAAGGAGAGAAAGGAGAGCCGAAGCGGAATCGAACCGAGGTCCTTCTGATTACCAGCTTAACGCCTTACCGCTAGGCCAAACCGGCTCAAATATATATTTTCCTTCTTTTTGGGGCACATCTATATCTATATACATCGGAGGCCCCGATGAAAGACCACTCCCCTTGTCAGACCATTTTTGGTGAAACTTTCGCCCCTCGTGTTTCGAGTGTCATCAAGTGACTGCGTGCTAATGGAGGGTTCGTGACGCATATCGCTTTTTATGGTTAACCCATTCAGGTTATACCCGCCGTCCCGTTATTCAGGACACATAACTGGTTTTGTTAGTCTGTCTTTGCTGTGTGTAATTTTCGCATCCTGCTGTCGTGGGAGTCTGAAGAGGGACTTCCTTGATTCAAAGAAGAGTTGGATGAGTCCTCCCCCCCCCCCCCCCCCCCCCCACCCCACCCCCCCCCCCCTTTTTTTAATTTTAATATATATAAAAAAAAAGTTTTGTTGTTGTTGTTTTGTTTTTGAGTAGGCCACCGTTCGCGAGAATGGGACGGCTTTTTGCATCCGGGTATTCAGTGTTAAAAAATCTCTGGCAAATATATGGTTAAAGAAGACAAGGACGGAGGGAGAGAGGGGGGTAGGGGAGGGGAGAGGGGGGGAGGGAGACAGGAGAGAGAAGGGGAGAGAAAGAGAAGGGAGAGAGGGGGGAGAGAGAAGAGGGGAGAGAGGGGGGAGGGAGACGGGGAGAGATAAGGGGAGGAGAGAGAAGGGGAGAGGGGGTAGAGAAGGGAGATGAGGGGGGGAGATAGAGAGGGAAGGGGGAGGGGATAGAGAGGGAGAGTGGGGAGAGGGAGAGATAAGGGGAGGAGAGAGAAGGAGAGGGGGTAGACAGAGATGAGAGGGGGGGGAGATAGAGAGGAAGGGGAGGGGGGAGAGGGAGAGTGGGGAGAGGGGAGAGAAAGAAGGAGAGAGAGGGAGAGAGGGGTAGAGAAGGGAGATGAGGGGGGGAGATAGAGAGGGAAGGGGGGGATAGAGAGGGAGAGTGGGGAGAGGGAGAGATAAGGGAGGAGAGAGAAGGGAGAGGGGGGGTATAGAAGGGGAGAGAGGGAGGGGGGGGGAGATAGAGAGGGAAGGGGAGGGGGAGAGGGAGAGTGGGGAGAGGGAGAGATAAGGGGAGGAGAGAGAAGGGAGAGAGGGGGTAGAGAAGGGAGATGAGGGGGGGGGGAGATAGAGAGGGAAGGGGAGGGGAGATAGAGAGGGAGAGTGGGGAGAGGGAGAGATAAGGAGAGGAGAGAGAAGGGAGAGGGGGGAGTATGAGGGTAGAGAAGGGGAATGAGAGGGGGGGGAGATAGAGAGGGAAGGGGGAGTGGGAGAGTGGGGAGAGGGAGAGATGATGGGAGGAGAGAGAATGGGGAGAGGGGGAGACATAGAGGGGGTAGAGAAGGGAGATGAGGAGGGGAGATAGAGTGGGAAGGGGAGGGGAGAGAGGGGAGGGGGAGTGAGGGAGAGGGAGAGAGAGGGAGGAGAGAGAATGGGAGGGGGGAATGGCAGAGAGGGGATAGAAGAGGAGAAAGGGGGGGGAGATAGAGAGGGAAGGGGAGGGGAGAGAGAGTGGAGGGAGAGTGGGGAGAGGGAGAGATGACTGAAGAGGAGAAAAAAGAATGGGGAGGGGGAGATCAGAAGGTGGGTATAGAAGGGAGATGGGGGGAGATTAGAAGGGAAGGAGGGAGAGAGAGGGAGGGAGAGTGGGGAGAGGGGGAAAAAGGGGGGAGAGAAAGGGGGGGGGGAGATGGGGAGGGGGTAGAGAAGGGAGAGAGGGGGGAGAAGGGGGAAGGGGGGGGGGAGAGAGGGAGAGTGGCGAGAGGGGGTGGGGGGAGAGAGAAAGGGGATGGGGAGATAGAGAGAGGGGTAAAAAGGGAGATGAGAGAGGGGGAGGGGAGGGGTGGGAGACAGAGGAAGGGGAGAGAAGGAGGGCGGGAGACAGAGGAAGGGGAGAGAAGGAGGGCGGGAGACAGAGGAAGGGGAGAGAAGGGGGGCGGGAGACAGAGGAAGGGGAGAGAAGGAGGGAGACAGAGAGAAGGGGGCGCGATACCTACCTCTGGGTTCAACGTTAAGGGCGATTCACACCATTGTAGGAAGACCAAGGCCACACTTAAACGTTGTTACGCGCTGCATATAGTTACGCTAAGGCTGTCTTCAGCCATGATAATTAAGCCAGATCCTTGCATAAACAGCATCCACCTTCCAGAAATGGAGACACATCCTCCGAAGATAGTGTGGTTTCAAGGTTTTATTGAGCTTTTGGCCCCTGGGGGCTAGAAAGCGAAGTTACATTCGCACACGACATTCCTTATGAACAAGCACGTGAGTTCTACTAATAAATAACTACCACACTTTATATATAAAAAAAAACAAATGCTCA
>JABMCL010000118.1:110000-115000 GCA_018857735.1 Alviniconcha marisindica
GGGCACACTCTATCTCCCTCTGTTTTTGTCTGTGTCTGTGTCTCTCTTTTATTGATGTTTCATGTACCCCCACTGGGGTTTCTGAAATAAATGACTTGAGTCTCTCTCTCTCTCTCTCTCTCTCTCTCTCTCTCTCTCTCTCTCTCTCTCTCTCTCTCTCTCTCTCTCTCTCTCTCTCTCTCTCTCTCTCTCTCCCTCTTGAGCCCAATATTGTTTTCCATGCTAATAAATGAACTCGCAAATGAAATCTTAGAAAAGGGTAAACATGGAGTCTCTCTAGGTCCAGCAGAGATAGAACTGTTTCTACTTCTGTTTGCGGATGACCTTACTTTACTTCCATCGACTGTAATTGGGCTACAAAACCAGCCGAATGTGCTGCAAGAGGCAACCCAAAGGTTAGGATTAACAGTCAACTTAGACAAGTCTAAGGTAGTAGTTTTCCGAAAAGGGGGCTTCTTGGGTGCAAGAGAGAAATGGATTTTTAATGGAATTAAACTAGAGGTAGTAAACTCTTATAAGTATTTAGGGCTAACCTTTTCTACAAGACTTAGCTTTTCTGCTGCAGTGGAAGATATGGCTGTTAGAGCAAAAAAAAAGTACTATAGAAATTCTTGCTACGTTAAACAGAATTGACTGCAACTCCGCTGAAATATTCTTCAAACTTTTTGATGCACAGGTTGTCCCCACTTTATTGTATGGAGCGGAGTTATGGGGGATGGACAAGTTTGACCAAATTGAAAGGGTCCATTTGTATGCCTGTAAACGGTTTTTGCATGTGCTCGATAAAACACCGAATGACATCGTTTATGGAGAACTTGGCAGATATCCCTTATGGATCACAAGCATATCGAAAAGCATAAAATATTGGTTCCGCTTGCTTAAACAGCCAGAGAACTTTTGGTCAAAAAAGGCATACAATATGTCACTGGGCCTACATGAAAAGGGATATATAACTTGGGTAACTCGAATCAAAGCAGTCTTATGTGATAATGGTTTTGAACAGGTGTGGTTGTTTGGCTGTGGACAAGAAGGTCCTTTCTTTAAGGAGCTCAGGGAAAGACTCTACAGTTCCTTTTGTCATGGGTGGGTAAACCATATGGAGTCTAGCACACGGTTTTCTATTTATAGACAGTTTAAACACTGTTTTGAACGAGAATACTATGTAGATGTGATCTGGATAAATATTTACCGTAATGCACTTGCACAATTTAGAATGGGTGTTTCCCAGATAAACACACATAAATATCGGTATTCAAAATTGCCAGAAGAGGTAAATTGTCCTTTCTGTGAAAATACACCTGAGAGTGAAATCCATTTCCTTTTGCATTGTCCAGTCTATAGAAACCTTAGAACAAGATATTTGGTAAATTACAACAGGAACATATCTGATCAAGAAAAGTGGTTTGCTAGCAACATGAATGGCAAAACACAAGAATCAATACTTGGCATGGCAAAGTTTCTGTTCTTTGCATTGCAGTTAAGGTTAAAAAAGATGAACGATAATTCCTGATGACTTCTGCTACGTCAAAGATTGATTGGATAGTTTCCTTGATATTGGTATATGTATGATTTTTTTATATACTAAATTTGTTATGTGCATGACTGTGAGTACGCGTGCCCATTGGAATCTTTTTTGTCAGTGTGCATGTGTGCGCTCGTGTCAACGAGTGCTGCGCGCGAGCGGGTGTGTGTGGTGTGTGTGTGTGTGTGTGTGTGTGTGTGTGTGTGTGTGTTTTATGTGTGTGTGTGTGGTTGTGTGTGTGTGTGTGTGTGTGTGTGTGTGTGTGTTGTGTGTGTGTGTGTGTGTGTGTGTTGTGTGTGTGTGTGTTGGTGTTAGCGAGCGAGGACCGAGAGAGAGAGAGAGAGAGAGAGAGAGAAAGAGAGAGAGAGACGGGTTTTGAAATATTCGATAGAATGCCTTAAAAATGACCTCCCCCATTGAAAAGGGCTATGGCCTTATATCAATAAAATCAGTGTCAGTGTTAGTGTCTTCCCCCTCTCTCTCTCTCTCTCTCTCTCTCTCTCTCTCTCTCTCTCTCTCTCTCTCTCGTCTCTCTCTCTCCTCTCTCTCTCTCTCTCTCTCCTCTCTCTCTCTTTTGTACACCCCTCGCCCATCTAGCTCCACCCCCCCCCTACCCCCACCCCCATGTCAAAAATAACTGTGACTGACTTGGTCAGTAACCTGGCTAAGACAAGGAAGAAGAGACACCGTAGTAGCAAAGTGTGAATGTTGAGTGACAGTTTTACTTGTCAGTTACAGATGACGACAGCGGCAATGACGGGTGAAGCTTGACACCCCCCACCCACCCACGCACCCACCCCCCCAAAAATGGCGGGTGTGGATATCGACGTGGAGGGAGCTTTTACCCACGGCGACCCAGAGGCCGTGCTGGGTAGGTTTCCGGGTGTCTCGTTCTGTTCTCTGTTCTGTTTCTCTACCCGTTCGTCTTTAAACTCTATTCCTGCAGACCGGAATGTGTCAATGGTCGGACATCCACCTTCTAAGACTCCTGTGGGTGTACTGACCTGGACATGCCGGAGTGAAGGGAAACGACCGAGCCGATAGACTGGCGAGCAAAGCAAAGCAGCCCTCACAATTAGTGCCTTGCTTCTCGGAAGATCTGAAGTGTTGAGGAGCTTGAGTCACTGTCTGCGGGCACATAGCCAAGGACATCACACCATCAGGAGAGAGGCGTGGAAAGAGGAAGCGCTAGACGATCTTCCTTGAAAGGACGAGAAAGGGCCATCGTCAGTCAGACGAACATTGGGTTTCTTTTAAAGGCAACGTTGGGGAAATTTCTGAGAGACGGGGTTGAGCGCATATGGGTTTTGTCGAGAGCATAGATACCATCTTGAAGTGAACTGAAAACTTAATTGTTTCTCCCACTGTCTATAGCTGTATTATTTTAGTTTTTTATGTGAGTGCGTGTGTTTATTTGGCAGTGTTGAGTGAGCTGTTGGTATGTATGAATGACTGAGTCAAACTTTGTTTTACTGCATAGTGTATATTTACGAATTATGTTGTAATTTGTATGCAGTCGATAGGAGGATTTCTATGTCCGCACACATAAGCTTGAAGATTGTGTATTCCGTAGGAGGTTTGTTTGTTTGTTTTTGTTGTTATGTGTTGTTGTTGTTGTTGTTGTTGTTGTTGTTGTTGTTGTTGTTGTTGTTGTTGTTGTTGTTGTTGTTGTTGTTGTTGTTGTTGTTGTTGTTGTGTGTGTGTGTGTGTGTGTGTGTGTGTGTGTGTGTGTGTGTGTGTGTGTGTTTCCCTTTTCTTCTTCTTCTTCTTCTTCTTCTTCTTCTTCTTCTTCTTCTTCTTCTTCTTCTTCTTCTTCTTCTTCTTTTTCTTCTCTCAAAAAAATAAAAAATAAAAATAAAATGTCATAATAAAAATGTTCTTTTTAACCTTTTATGTGTTTGGGACTTGTTTCAGATTTGTTGTTACAGTTAAAAAAATAAAAAAATAAACAACACTCGCAGTACTTGTTAACAGTTGTGTTTTTCCCGGTACTTTACAACAGACTTATTGGCCATTCGTTCCCTGCGCATGCGCCACAGCGAGGATGACGTCAGCGTGGGTTCCGTTCCGGTCTTCCCCAATGAGACCGACATGGAGGCGTTTGTGAGGGACTTTGCCATTGATGACTCCATCTCTACCTGCTTCGCTGACCTTCCGTCATCCTCTGACGCAAATGTGGTGACGTCAAACACCGTACGTGTTTTTGTGTGTGTGTGTGTTTTTGTTTTGTTGTTGTTGTTTTTCTTCGGGGTGGGTGGGGTGGGGGGTCGTCTGGAGGGTGTGTGTGTGTGTGTGTGTGTGTGTGTGTGTGTGTGTGTGTGTGTGTGTGTGTGTGTGTGTGTGTGTGTGTGTGTGTGTGTGTGTGTGTGTGTTTTGTTGTTGTGGTTGTGGTTGTGGTTGTTGCTGCTGCTGCTATTGTGAATTGAGTTAGAGAGAGTGGGTGTGGGTGTGGGTGTGTGTTCCATTTCTTCTTCTTATCTTCATTTTAAAAAATCTTTTATTTTATTTCATTTTTTTATACGTTTTTTCTTCAGGTTCTTTCGGCATCACGACCAGAGAAGAAGCTGATTGGCTGGACAACAGAGCCGACACGTCGACATGGCCAGCAACAACCACAACCACCACCACCACCAGAGTCTAATTCAGTCCCTACTCAAGCCAAACTCCATTCCAAACCGCGCGGTTTTCTGGCCTCTCTTCTGGGGCGAGGGGGCAGAGGTCGGAGGGCGGAAAACAAAAAGAAGTCCGTTGGTCATTCCAACAACAACGTCACCGCAACCTCCTCAAAAGATCCGAACCTTCCGCCGAGCGGTTTCCCATCGGCTGAGGTTGCAGCGACGGCGCCCATGTCACGGGGAGACTTCGCTGCCCGTGGACACGTGAACTTAGCTCCTGGCGTTCAAACTCGTGGCCTTGGAACAGGTTCAGCCGCTGGGGATCTTCGACACAGCCGCAGCGGAGAATCTGCCGCTGCTGTGAACAGTCACGGTGGCGGCGGGTTGGGAAGTGGTTCCAAGTACAACAGCGACGTCGACGCGATCGCGATCTCAGAGAGCAGTGTTCACGGGGAGGTGACACGACGTCACAAAGGCGCGCCTGCGTCATCATCAGCAGCAGCAGCAGCGGGCTACGTAGCTTCTCTCACGCGTGACGTAGAGAGCGGTAAGCAGAAAATCCCCCCTGCTAGCGACGACTTAACCCTCGCACCCACGGGAACTGTACCGAATCCTCGAGATGACATCGAGCAGTTCGCTACAGTTCCAGAACGACAGCATCTTCCTCGCGAAACAGCCCCGATGAGGCGAATGTCTGATAAAGAGCATAGTGATAACGCTGGTACCGAGTTGGATTTTCTTCGCGGGAAAACCAAGCATAAAGACCTTGAGGCTAAAACCAGTGCCAAACCCCCTCCCGTTCCGTCGACCGCGCGGAGGAAAGTGTGGGAGGGTTGGGGGGACGGGGTCGACGCTTTCATCGA
>JABMCL010000118.1:120000-122500 GCA_018857735.1 Alviniconcha marisindica
GCCGAAAACGTATTGCTGTCCGTTTTCTTCACTGGACCTCACAATTCAATTTTTCAGACCTTCGCTGAAAATCCATTTCTTTACCTAGGGATGATAGTCACTGCGACTGTGTACGTGCGCTTGCGCTGGTGTGTGTGCTGAGTGACGTTGATGTTGCCACAATTACTCTGTGTGTGTGTGTGTGCGTGCGTGCGTGCGTGTGTGTGTGTGTGATTCTTTTTTCTGTTATCATTATTTGTAACTCTGTATATATTTTTACATTTAACTGCTATGTATAGTTCCACTTTTGGGAAGGGGTGGGTGGGTGGGTAGGGGCTGTTTGTATTTTTGGGGTATTAATGTCCTTTGGAAGTTTTAGCTTGCGAGTGCTTACTTGTATGCACGGTGTATATTTGGCGATGTGAACACGTAAGGTTTTGAGTGGACGTTTTTTATGCGCTATATATAAATTTTCATTCATTCATTTTCTCTGTTAAAAATAAAATAAAATAAAATAAAAAGGAGAGGGAAAAAAAAGAGGTACATTCAGCCATTAAGTATTCAGTGAAATAATTTGCTCTGTGCGATTCTGACTAGCAGTTCTGCCGGAAACGTATTTCTGTCCGTTTTCTTTTTTGGACCTCCCAATTTCCTCTGTAATAAAAAAGAAAAGAAAAAAAGAGGAAAAAAAGAAGGAGAGAGTGGAAAAAAAGGAGGTACATTCAGCCATCAAGTATTCAGTGAAATAATTTGCACTGTGTGGTTCTGACTAGCAGTTCTGCCGGAAACGTATTTCTTCTCTGGACCTCCCCATTTCCTCTGTAAAAATATTTTAAAAAATATAAAAATAAAATAAAAATGAGAGGAAAAAACGAAGTACATTCAGCCATCAAGTATTCAGTGAAATAATTTGCACTGTACGATTCTGACTAGCAGTTCTGCCGGAAACGTATTTCTGTCCATTTTCTTCTCTGGACCTCCCCATTTCCTCTGGAAAAAAAAAGAAAAAAGAAAGAAAAGAAATAAAGAAGGAAAAAGAAAGAAAAACGAGAGAGTGAAAAAAGAGGTACATTCAGCCATCAAATATTCAGTGAAATAACGTGCACTGTGTGATTCTGATTAGCACGTCCGCAAGCCATCGTTTCGAGGAAAGGGGGAGCAACTCCGCGCCTCTTCAGTCCCGACCGCCAGGTGTCGCTCGTGGCGGCGCGGCAGATGACGTCAGACGAGTTCCGGGAAGGCTACGACCGCTCGTGCGACGTGGCCAAGGTCAAAAGGTCACAGTTGGATGGGGATATTCCGTGGGACTTGCTTCAGTTTTCGGTAAGTTTTTGTTGTTGTTTTGTTGTTATTGTTTGTTTGTTTGTTTGTGTGCTTGTGCGCTTATTTGTTTGTTTGTACGTCTGTTGTCTTCTTTCTCTCTTCTTCTTTCATGGTGACCCTGATCTAACCGTACCGGTTGACTGGGCGTAAAACACCAGACTTACTTACTTGCTTCCTTACTTCCTGGTGCTTTACGACCACAGAAACCGTCTGGCTTATTAGGAACGGGTGGAAAGGGAGGAGAGGGAGTGGGGGTGGGGGTGGGGGTGGGGGTTAGGGTCGGGTACCTATGAGTAACTCGTCCCAGTGCGCCTACCCGTAAAGACGGATGAGACGGTCAGCCACCGCCGGAACAACAACGCTAAGGAGGTGGGGGACCCCGTCAGTGTGAAGCAGCTTGTGTACTTCCGCTAATTGACGATCTTCGGAAATCCAGGGGACTGCATTCGGTAAGTGCCTACGCCGGGGCACGGACCTGTATATATATATATATATATATATATATATATATATATATATATAATATAAATATATATATATATATATATAATATATATATATATATATATATTATAGGTCCATGCCTGCGGCTGAGCGCAAGAGTAGGCACGCTTTTGTTGGGGGTACAGTGAGCACGTGGGGAAGATGACGGATACCCGTAAACAAAAGGAAAAAAAAAAAAAAAAAAAGCATCAGAAATGCCGATCAAGCACTCACCGCTCGTGGGAAACGTGCAGATCGGATAGCAGGTTCCCCCAGCTGGTAGTCTAGTATAAATTATAATAGGTCTATGCCTGAAGATCTGAAACTGTCGGGAGGAGAGGGGGGTAGGGGTGGGGGGGTGGGGGTGGGGGGGGGCACAATAGATGAAATAGTCATCGTATACTCAAGCTGTAATGTGTGTGGTAAAGGTCAGTGTTTATGTGTTTGTTAGTCTGTTTCTGCGTTTGTTGTTAGTTTGTGTGTTTGCGACTTTATTGGGTTATTTGTGTGTGTGCGTGCGCGCGCGCGCGCGCGTGTGTGTGTGTGTGTGTGTGTGTGTGTGTGTGTGTGTGTGTGTGTGTGTGTTTGTGCTGTGTGTGTTGTGTGGTCTGTGTGGTGTGGTGTGTGTGTGTGTGTTGTGTGTGTGTGTGTGTGTGTGTGTGTGTGTGTGTGTGGGCAGAGGTGGGTGTGTGTGTGTGTGTGTGTGTGTGTGAGA
>JABMCL010000118.1:127500-172500 GCA_018857735.1 Alviniconcha marisindica
TACGCCCAGTCAACTAGTACGGTTATATCAGGGCGATAAGATTACAAATTATAGTAACTTGGTGTTTTACGCCCAGTCAACCAGTACGTTATATCAGGGCGATAAGATTACAACTGAGTAAGTAATTTGGTGTTTTACGCCCAGTCAACCAGTACGTCATATCAGGGCGATAAGATTACATGTAAGTAACTTGGTGTTTTACGCCCAGTCAACCAGTACGTTATATCAGGGCGATAAGATTACAAATAAGTAAGTTACTTGGTGTTTTACGCCCAGTCAACCAGTACGTTATATCAGGGCGATAAGATTACAAATAAGTAAGTAACTTGGTATTTTACGCCCAGTCAACCAGTACGTTATATCAGGGCAAGCGTCCCATCGGAGGCTTCCCGACATTTTGGAGCATTTCAACCGTCATGTGAAACCGTCCAAGGATCGAGTCACCAGTTCTCATATTATCAGACAATCCTAATTCTCACTTGGCCATCGAGTCACCAGTTCTCATATTATTAGACAATCATAATTCTCATTTGGCCATCGAGTCACCAGTTCTCATATTATTAATCACCATTCTCATTTGGGCATCGAGTCACCAGTTCTCATATTATTACACAATCGCCATTCTCATTTGGCCATCGAGTCACAGGGTCCCATATTATTACACAATCATAATTCTCACTTGGCCATGCCTTTTTTGTTTTCTTTTTTTCAAGTTCGCCAATTCCCACCTTTGACAACTGCGTCTCTTTAGGTTGCGACAACGCAAAAATATGGCTTGCAATGGAAAAGGACATGAAGAGAAAACAACCAAGTCTCCATTGTTTTGATGTGTATGCCATTTTCATTTGTCCGGATGCGTATGCCATCTTCGTCTGTCCGGATGTGTATGTCATTTTCGTATGCCATGTTCATTTGTTCGGATGTGTACGTCATTTTCGTCTGTCCGGATGTGTATGCCATTTTCATATGTCCGGATGTGTATGTCATTTTCGTCTGTCCGGATGTGTATGCCATTTTCGGATGTCCGGATGTGTATGTCATTTTCGTTTGTCCGGATGTGTATGCCATTTGATGCATATCGGTGCGGGAAAAAGGTGCAGCTTGTTTGCCCCTGAAGGCCTATGAGATTCTCACAGACTTCTATTTCTACTTGGACAAGCGCGAGCAGCAACCGCCACACTTCTTTTCTGAAATCACCAACAAATTGTATATAAATATCCTATTCTTGACCAGCTCCCTGCCTATATTTGAGCAAGTCAACATGGAGCTGTAGTCGGAGCAGATCTATAGTGATCCACACTATCAGGCGAAAACTGCGGAAGCTGCTGAGACTGTTGTTTCTGAGGTTTCTGAGACCAGTAGCTCTCCACGGCATACCTGTTTGGGATGCGCAGTTCCAGCTTCCGTATTATCATCACAAGCTAGATGAAGACCTGCTGAGTGGCGAAGAGGCCTGAAAGTACATTGATTGCCGACGGAAACAAGGTTGGTCTCCCGAGACTGTAAGGTCACTGAATTCTATGCAGATGTCAAGGCTTTCACTGTCTCCGAGATTGTAAGATCACTGAATTCTATGCGGATGTCAAGGCGTTCTTCGTTGTCTCCGAGACCGTAAGGTCACTGAATTCTATGCAAACGTTAAGGCGTTCTTCACTGTCTCCGAGACCGTAAGGTCACTGAATTCTATGCAAACGTTAAGGCGTTCTTCACTGTCTCCGCCGAGACTGTAAGGTCACTGAATTCTACACAGATGTCAAGGCGTTCACTGTCTCCGAGACAGTAAGGTCACTGAATTCTATGCAGATGTCAAGGCGTTCTTCACTGTCTCCGAGACCGTCAAGGCGGTCACTGTCTCCGAGACTGTAAGATCACTGAATTCTACACATATGTCAAGGCATTCACTGTCTCCGAGACAGTAAGTTCACTGAATTCTATGCAGATGTCAAGGCATTCTTCATCGCCGCCTGCACATATATCTGAAGAAGCAGCTTCCTTTTCAGGATGAAGTTCTGATTCATGCAGAGATCACAGACACTGCGCTACAGCTGGACAGCAAATCTTCATCTCTTCGCTACTTCATGAAAAGGTTTCCACGCCTGCTACAGTCAGGTGCCTCGGGAGAAGACCTAGTAGAATTTGATTTCTTTCCAGACATCAAGGCATTCCTCGTTGCCTCCTGCACATATATCTGAAGAAGCTACCTTCTCCGGATGAAGTTCTGATTCATGCAGAGATTAGACACTGCACTACAGATGGACAGCAAATCTTCATCTCTTCGCTACCTCATGAAAAGGTTCCCACGCCTGCTACAGTCAGGTGCCTCGGGAGAAGACCTAGTAGAATTTGATTTCTTTCCAGACATCAAGGCATTCCTCGTTGCCTCCTGCACATATACCTGAAGAAGCAGCTTCCTTTTCAGGATGAAGTTCTGATTCATGCAGAGATTACAGACATTGCGCTACAGCTGGATAGGAAATCTTCTGGAGAAGACCTGCTGGAATTTGCTTTTTTTCCAGGCATCAAGGCATTCCTCGTTGCCTCCCGTCCATATCTGAAGAAGCTACCTTCTCCGGATGAAGTTCTGATTCATGCAGAGATTACAGACATTGCGCTGCAGCTGGACAGCAAATCTTCATCTCTTCGCTACTTCATGAAAAGGTTCCCACGTCTGCTACGGTCGGGTACCTCGGGAGAAGACTTTCTGCTGGAATTTGCCACTTTCCAGGCCACTGACATCACAGATTGCAAGAAGGAGCGTCGGGATGAAACCCGGAAAGCCACTGGTGAGATGAATGATGAAAATGGCACGGGTCTGTTCAAGATCCTCCCTAGCTCCATGCTCTCTATACTGACAATCGGGTGAGATGGAGGATGAAAATGACACGGGTCTGCTCAAGCTCCTCCCTAGCTTCATGCTCTCTATACTGACAATCCCACACAGCAATGCACACGGACGCGGGTTCGAGTCCCCGGTGCGGCAAGTTTTTTTTCTTCTTCTTCTTTTCTGTCGTGGACTCTCTCTATGGAATACAGACTCACTACTCCCACAGCAGTTCTTCCACGGAAAATTTTCCGATGGTTGTTCGATAGATAAGCCGGCGAGATAACAACGAAATACACTCCACCCCTCAGTAAGTCTCCATACTTTTCCGATGGAGATGACGGCGAGCCAAGCGAAACTCACATCTGATAAGACTGCCAACCCAGCCGAAGACGCAACCCAGTGAGTGACTGCCAACACGGTAGTCGCCACGAAAGACATTTTCCGAAGGTTGTTCGAAACCTACAAGAACTGCTGACGATAATGATCCCGGGCGATGGTTTTAGTAATCAAACGACGAATCCATGACGATGACTGCCAACCCGAGCATGGCACAGTTTAAGTCTGATAGAACACGAGTAGGAAACGACGAACAATGTGTCTGCCACAGGCGAGAACATTTTCCGATGGTTGTTAGATACATCGATGAGAACGACGAGATCCATAGCAACGAAACTGATTGCCAATTTCGTTTGTGATTATAAGACGACGAGATCCATAGCAACGAAACTGATTGCCAATTTTGTTTGTGATTATAAGACTGGAGTCTCCATTAGTTCACAGAGTACATTCTTTTGAGTTCTGCTCTACAGTGTTTATTTCACACGGATTTCGTTATGTCATGTGCTAATTTTGCAGCTCTGGTATAGAGGTTGACGAACTATCTCCGCTGGATCGTGCCATAGATGAGGCCATCTTGCTGAAGGAGGCGTCAGAGAGGATAGCAGAGGAGAAGAAAACAGTAAAGAAAGCGGACAACCTGGGATGTCGGATGAAACAACTGCCTTGCTTTTGTATGTGACAACTGTAACACCGCGACGGGGGAAAAAACAAAACAAGGGTGTGATCTCGAACCCAGTAAACATGCCGGATCCGATTCGCATCCGACCCGGTTCGGCTTGGAAGCACTGTCCTTTTTCTTTTTTGACTGGGTGGGAATTTTATGGCCCCAATTATCTAAAGTGTTAAAAACTTGTGCGCTGGGCCGGCAGCGTCCCTTTTCCCCCCAGTGTCCCTGCAGAGGCAGGTTGTTTGTTTGCTGTTGCGGCCGGTGTTCATGTGTTCATCTCAGAGGGAGAGAGCCTACACTGTTTCCTGGTTGGTGTAATTAAAAGTTGTTATAGCAACCTCTGACTTGTGACTCTTCATTCCATGCTTCCAACCTGCTTCCCTCACTCCCCACCCCGCTCCCCTACAGTACTATGTGGCTTTTAACGTCCCGTCAACTGCACAGGGTCAACTCAGGACAAATCCAATAACAGCCCTGATATTCCAGATAAAAGGGGTGGTAACAGGATTCTAACGTCCCGTCAACCGCACAGGGTCAACTCAGGACAAATCCAATAACAGCCTTGAGATTCCAGACAAGGGGTAGTAACTGGATTTTAAAGTCATGCCAACCGCACAAGGTCAACTCAGGACAAATCCAATAACAGCCCTGAGATTCCAGACAAGGGGCCGTAACTGGATTTTAAAGTCCTGTCAACCGCACAGGGTCAACTCAGGACAAATCCAATAACAGCCCTGAGATTCCAGACAAGGGGTAGTAACTGGATTTTAAAGTCATGCCAACCGCACACGGTCAACTCAGGACAAATCCAATAACAGCCATGAGATTCCACACAAGGGGCCGCAACTGGATTTTAAAGTCCTGTCAACCGCACAGGGTCAACTCAGGACAAATCCAATAACAGCCCTGAGATTCCAGACAAGGGGCCGTAACTGGATTTTAAAGTCCTGTCAACCGCACAGGGTCAACTCAGGACAAATCCAATAACAGCCCTGAGATTCCAGACAAGGGGTAGTAAACTGGATTTTAAAGTCATGCCAACCACACACGGTCAACTCAGGACAAATCCAACAACAGCCCTGATATTCCAGACAAGGGGCCGTAACTGGATTTTAAAGTCCTGTCAACCGCACAGGGTCAACTCAGGACAAATCCAATAACAGCCCTGAGATTCCAGACAAGGGGTAGTAACTGGATTTTAAAGTCATGCCAACCACACACGGTCAACTCAGGACAAATCCAAATAACAGCCCTGAGATTCCACACAAGGGGCCTGCAACTGGATTTTAAAGTCCTGTCAACCGCACAGGGTCAACTCGGGACAAATGCAATAACAGCCCTGAGATTCCACACAGGGGGGGGGGGGGGGGGCAGTTTAAGGTCCTGTCAACCGCATGGCGCAGGGTAATGGGGACAAGCAAGACGACGCCTGGATGAGACAAGAGGGGGGGGGGGACATCAGACAGCCCCGGAGACCTCCTTTCACGGGTACTGAAGCCGAAGGAAACTCCGCTGAAGCGGAAAAGGACAACCGTGGAGGCATTACCCGTGACCAGCCCCAGCGAACAGTGACTTGCCCTTTGTCCGAGCCGAGCCGACAGCGTCACGACAACACTGAAGCAGGTGTTTCCTGACTCGGACACCGCCTGCGGCGTGCGTAAGTAAATAAACATGGTGCTTAACGTCCACAGAAACCATAAGGCTTATTAGGGACGGGGAGAATGGGGGGAAGGGGGTATGGCGGTGGGGGAAGAGGGAGAGTATATACCTATCGCTACACTGTCACCACCGGAATGACCTGCATTAAGATGGGCAGCGATGAGAACCATTTTAATGTGTCATTAATTGTGAGGGACAAAGTCACAAGACAGTGTCCACAAACCACAATTTTTGAAGAGAAAGGAGAGCCGAAGCGGTATCGAATCGAGGTCCTTCCGCTTACCAGCCTAACGCCTTACCGCTAGGCCAAACCGGCTCACGCGGCGTGCGTGCAGCGAGGACGCTTTATTTAGATGGAGCAGCTCAAAGGTCGGAGCCTCCTTTGTCCCGTCTCTCCCACTGGACCCACTGTACCTCCTTTTGTCCCGTCTCCCTCCCTGGACCTCCTGTCTCTCCCCACTGGACCTCCTTTGTCCCGTCTCCCTCCCTGGACCTCCTGTCTCTCCCCCTGTACCTCCTTTGTCCCGTCTCTCCCCCATGACCTCCTTTGACCCGTCTCTCCCCCATGACCTCCTTTGACCCGTCTCTCCCTCCCGGGACCTCCTTTGACCCGTCTCTCCCCCATGACCTCCTTTGTCCCGTCTCTACCCCTGGACCTCTTTTGTCCCGTCTCCATCCCTGGACCTCCTATCTCTCCTCCCTGGACATGTCTCTCCCCCTGGACCTCCTTTGTCCTGTATCTACCCCCGGACCTCCTTTGTCCCGTCCCCCCCCCCCCCCCCCCCCCCACCCCTCAACCTCCTTCCTGCCCTCTCCCCCCCCCTCCCCCCCCCCCCCCCCCCCCGGACCTCCTGTCTCTCCCACCTGGAACTCCTTTGTCCCCCCGCCTCCCCTGGACCTCCTATCTCTACCCCCGGACCTCCTGTCTCTCCCCCCTGGAACTCCTTTGTCCCGTCTCCCCCCCCCCCCCCCCCCCCCCTCCTTCTCCCCCGGACCTCCTGTCTCTCCCCCCTGGAACTCCTTTGTCCCTTCTCCCCCCCCCCCCACCCACCCACCCCCCGGACCTCCTATCTCCCCCGGACCTACTGTCTTCCCCCTGGAATCCTTTGTCCCGTCCCCCCCCCCCCCCCCCGACCTCCTGCCCTCCCCCGGACCTCCTGTCTCTCCCCCTGGAACTCCTTGTCCCGTCTCTCCCCCCCCCCCCCCCCGGAACTCCAGCTCCCCCCCGGACCTCCTATCCCCCCCCCCCCCCCCCCGGACCCCTGTCCTCCCCTGGAACTCCTTGTCCTGTCTCCACCCCCACCCCCCACCCCTGGACCTCCTATCTCTCTCCCGGACCTGTCCTCCCCCTGACCTCTTGTCCCGTCTCACCCCCCCCCCCCCCCCCCCCAGTCTCTCACCTGGAACTCCTTTGTCCCGTCTCCCCCCCCCCCCCCCCCACCCTGGACCTCTCCTCTCCCCCCGTCCCTCCCCCCCCCCCCCCCCGGACCTCCTGCCCCCCCCACCGACCTCCTGTCTCCCCCCCCCCCCCCACCGGACCTCCTGTCTCTCCCCCCCCCCTCCGGACCTCCTGCTCCCCCCCGGACCTCCTGTCTCTCGCCCGGAGGCAAGAGGCCAAGCATGACAAGGTAAAACTGCGTTCACTGCAGAAACGGATCAGTGTGACAAAAAAGAGACTGCGAGCGAGTGTGGCACCGAACAAAGGAATCAAGAAACAGCTGAAAGAGGCACACCACCAACTTCAACAAGATGCACAACTGATTCAGACTACAGTCTAAACACAAACACCAGTGCTAAAGGAAGGTCAGAAATTGACAGATAATGTTGTGACAACTTCAACAAGACGCACAACTGATTCAGACTACAGAAACACAAACACCAGTGCTAAAAGAAGGTAAGAAATTCACAGATAATGTTGTGACAACTTCAACAAGATGCACAACTGATTCAGGCTACAGACAAAAACACCAGTGCTAAAAGGTCAGAAATTCACAGATAATGTTGTGACAACGTCAACAAGATGCACAACTGATTCAGGCTACAGAAACACAAACACCAGTGCTAAAAGATGGTCAGAAATTCACAGATAATGTTGTGACAACGTCAACAAGATGCACAACTGATTCAGACTACAGAAACTCAAACACCAGTGCTAAAAGATGGTCAGAAATTCACAGATAATGTTGTGACAACTTCAACAAGATGCACAACTGATTCAGGCTACAGAAACACAAACACCAGTGCTAAAAGATGGTCAGAAATTCACAGATAATGTTGTGACAACTTCAACAAGATGCACAACTGATTCAGACTACAGAGACACAAACACCAGTGCTAAAGGAAGGTCAGAAATTGACAGATAATGTTGTGACAACTTCAACAAGATGCACAACTGATTCAGACTACAGAGACAAAAACACCAGTGCTAAAAGGTCAGAAATTCACAGATAATGTTGTGACAACTTCAACAAGATGCACAACTGATTCAGGCTACAGAAACACAAACACCAGTGCTAAAAGATGGTCAGAAATTCACAGATAATGTTGTGACAACTTCAACAAGATGCACAACTGATTCAGACTACAGAGACACAAACACCAGTGCTAAAGGAAGGTCAGAAATTGACAGATAATGTTGTGACAACTTCAACAAGATGCACAACTGATTCAGACTACAGAGACAAAAACACCAGTGCTAAAAGGTCAGAAATTCACAGATAATGTTGTGACAACTTCAACAAGATGCACAACTGATTCAGGCTACAGAAACACAAACACCAGTGCTAACAGAAGGTCAGAAATTCGCAGATGATGTTGTGACCTGCACAGCCCAATTAGTTGGTGAATGTGACATTGCTACTCATTCCTGTCGTCAGGTGATTCAGTGTGTGGCACGACACATTTTTAATGTGACATCCCTGACGGTGAGCTACCAAGCAAGTGAAGCGCTCTCAGATTTGCAGATGTGGGTCATGTCATTGCAAAAATGCATGCAATTGCAAGAGAGGAGATGACAACAAAAGCGTTTGATCTCCGCTGTGATGGAACAAGTCCGAGCCGAGAAAAGTTTGTTGGGCAGCAGATCACTCTGGCAGACAACACCACTCTGTCGCTTGGTTTTTTCAGCTTACTGCTCAGTCTCTTCTTGACTTGACGTTGCATATCTTGGATGAGCTGCACCATCTTGACTTTGGTGCTCGGGGTGAGGAACAGCTCAAGGACATGTTGAGGAACATGGTGGGCATTATGACCGACAGAGCAAATGTCATGAAGGATTTCCAGGATGCTGTGGAGGCCAAGAAAAAAGAAATTATCCAGTCAGAAGAGGGCACCACACGACTCTACAGCAATGCCCGCTTTCTTCTTGGACTGTCAGCCGCTGCCTCCAAAGCCTTAACGTCTGTGGAAAAAGCAAGGGACTTCCAAAAGAAACTAGGATGTGACAGCCTGTCAGCATGCAAGAGGTTTTCCAGTGTGGAACCAGCAGCTGTGAGACTTATTCGCCTGGTTTGTGATTTGCTGGGCCCTTGTGGGGATGAAAAAAATGGCTATATGTATGTATACATGTATTACACTCAGTAAACATTCGTTTTGTTCTTGTACCTATCTTTGGGATTACATCACATTTTGCTTACAGCATTTTTTTTTACCTTTAACTGTTGTAAGTATGACTTACCCATTATCGGTATTGACTATTACCCCTGCAACGTTTGTGGATTGTTAATTGTTCTGGGGTTATAGCAGTTTTACTTTTAATGATTTCGTGAGCATTGTTGGTGGATGATTTTGTTGTGTGTATGAACGGACTTGTTGGGTTGGCATTTTTGGGTTTAGACACCCGGTGTCTTATCTGTTATGCCGCGTGCACCAGCACTAAGATCTACGAGTGCTTTTTTCTGGATGTACCTGATTGTCCGTTTAAAACACATCAGGTAATCATTAGCGTAAAGCTCGGTGACTGCACTTGGATATTTTATGGTGTTGGGATCATGTACTTGGTACACATGGTGACTCGACTGTCATCAGGGATCGATGAATACAAATCTCTCCATTTTGGTACCAGAAGATGTCTGTAATGGAGCTTCTTGTCCTGGTTGGTTTAAACACTGGTGGAGAAGTATACTGGGAGGAGACTTGGCAGCAGTAGCCACCGCAGTCTTGAAGGGAGACAACTTCAAATGATATCCTATTTTTTCTGGGAGGTCTGCGTTCGGATGAAATGGTTTTTGATTGTACTTTTTGTATGGGCGTGCCCAGTAATCACTTGCTTTTGTATTATTTTATGGGTGACTTGTGTTTTTACTGTGTACAACTGCATTCAGTTGCTCCATGCGATGATATTATTTACTGAATATTGCTTGTTTTCCTTTAGCATAACAATGTAACATGCATATTATATACAGGATGTACCTGTATAGGCACTGGTGTCACGATACTGGCTTGTATCTCAATTTGTCTGATTCTTGGAGGCCACGCAGGGGAGTATGTAAAGTAATCAGTCAAAAGATTCATCTTTTTATTGTTTTTCTAGTTTGTGCTGATAACTGTTCGCCCATAGCTAAATTTCATGTTTGTAGGTAATCTAATTAGTGTCCTCCCCTTTTTCCGGATGTTCGGCTCTGCCCCCCACCCCACTCTTGTAGCCCCGGCAGATGCGCTCCCAAGTAGGTGTTACGTGGCGCCGACACTGAGCCCGCTAACTAGGACAGTCTTTGCGATGCGATCCAGTTCCAAGGTCGTTGATGATCCAACGTATTTCCTGCTCGTTTGGCTTTTGGTTGGCGTAGTAATATTAGTATTTTATTATTAAATTCAATGTTAGGCATATTTAGTAAACGTTTAATGTTTTTATTTAGTTATGTATAACTATAAGAAAAGGTTGTATTTTAGGATAAAGATTATGGTCAAAATGACTATGTATGGTGTACTTGCTGAGGGCACTTTTTTTTTTAGTAGAGTATTATTATTAATCTGCGTGATGCGTGTCGATCCCAGAGCTTGGGCGCAGAAACTCGGTCTCTTTTTCAACGCCAGCCAAGCAATGCAGTTGAGTTTTCATATTTGCTTGGCTGTGCGCAAGCATGACTTTTATACAATTTCATCCAGCAGTCTGGGTGGAGCACTCGTGGCCGCAGTTGATGACCGCTTGTTGTCCAGAGATTTTTTAGTCCTGAGGTTTGTCCGTGTATAATAAATTAAAAAGGAGGAACTGACTGACGTGTTCACTTTCCCCCTACACATCTCCCCGTTAACAAGAAGATTAACAGAAGCTATATCAGAGAAAAACTGTTGAAGGCAGCTGGTATCAAACAGCCAGTCATACTGATCAACCAAATAACTTAATAAGGGTCAGAATGGATCATTAGCAATACAACCAAAAAAAACAACCTCCATCCTAAGAAGAGGCCCAAGCCAGCCGACCCTGAAGATGCTCCGGCTTCACCAAGGCAGAAAAAGACAAGAGCAGACTACTCCCGAGAGTTCAGAGCAAGAGTAAAGGCGAACCCAGAGCTCTACCAGTACCATCTACACGGGGTCTGCTAAAAATGAGCGAAACAAGAAGTACATGGAGACACGGAGCGATGAAGCTGTTCTGCATGACAGGGCACTGCAGAGAATACGGCAGCAAAAGTATCAGGAAAGGCTCAAGGAGAATGATCAGCATGAACAACGCCCCAAGACACCGCAAACACGGAAGAACCTGTCGACTGTCAGACGTAAAAACAGGGAAAGAAAACGACTCCGGAGAGAAAAAGTGAGCCGTAACAAGAGGGCAGCGATCAACGAGAAGTGAAGAGACGCCTATGCTGCAAAGCGGTCCAAGAAGACGGCCCCAGCGAAAGGACAGGAGTCAGCACGGTGTCCCACATCAACAGCATCACCCCACAGCCATCCACCGGTTCTGGCAGCGCAGCGCTGCAAACGGCATCAAGCAGGTTCAGGAAAACGTTCCTGAGTAGCCTACCCGCCGCTCCATCAACACAGGCACATGTTACTGCTGCTGGTCTCCAAACCCTTAGTCCAACAACAAAGAGAACAGTTAACAGCAAACTTGGCATTATGAGTCCCAAGTCCAAGCATCGACTGGATTTGGACTCTCAAATCAGTGCTTCTCTTAAAGACCAGCTGGAAATATTGAAAACCCGCAGGTCAGCAAGGCCAAGGGACCTCAGAGTCAGACTGACACGGCTTTGACTTTTAGCCAAGGCTCTCACTGTGATTGTGAAGAGTAAGGCGGCAGCACAACATTTCGACATCAGCCGAAAGCTGATGAGAAGAGTTGGCGGCAGCAGTCAACCTGGGTTGGAGGATAGCAGAGTCAAGAGGAAGGATGCTCTTCCTCCAGCAACTACCAAAGAAGTCCTCAATTTTTTGGAGAGTGGCGCTGTCAGCCATGACCTCCCAGTTGCACAAGGGGCAGATGTGGAGAATGGAGTGGTGAACTGCAACGCAACAGTTACGTGGAGCAACATGGCCAGTTGCTATTTGGCTCTTTTAACAAACATCAAACACAAATTTTCAAAGAGTTAGTCCCTTTAAAGTTTAATATTACCCTGTTAAAAGAGCACAGGAAATGCTGGTATCGTTGTCCATTCCGGCTCATTTATTAATAATACCACTACTACTGTACTGCTACTAGTAATAGTATATTACTTAGTAACCAGATTAAATTAAAATACAATTTATTTATGTAACACTAACAGAGTGATATTTTGCAAGGTTCCAGTTCAATGTTGCTTTACGTCCACAGAGACAGGACAGACTATTAGGGACGGGATTTTGCGAAGTTTTAAAGTAAGTAAGTAAGTAAACATGGTCCACAGAAACCATACAGCTTATTAGGGACGGGGAGAAAGGGGTATGGAGGTGGGGGGAATGCAAGGTTAGCATTATGTAGTTTATTTATAGTTAGGTCAAGAATTGAGTGGGGATAATTAATTGTATTTAATATGCTGTTTTGGGGGGATTTCTTCATTAGAATTTAGATGTATTCTTGGTTATTACTATATTACTATTAGTGTACCAGTTGATGATAAACACTGTTGTGAGAGTAGGAGGATGGGTTCTGTTAGTGTTAAGTTAATCTAATAATTGTGATGTTTGGTATTTTGCAGTATTATGGTGACAGAGTTCTGTCCCCTGAGTAGTACTAGTAGTCCGTAATAGAAATATGTGGCATCGTCATTGACGTGACATCATAATTTTATGTGAAAAATGTCACGGACCATCAGCTGTTCAGACAATGCCCTAACAACCGACAACTTTTTGGGACCAGCTGACACTCAGATGCCTTTATGATCAAACTGATATGGGTAGCAATAACATTAATAACAACTACAACTACGTCTACCAATATCACTTCTTACTCTTCTACGACTCTGTAATAAAAGCCACAGGTATCATAAATGTTGGCGTGCAGTGTGTGGTGTATGAACGAACCTGCCAGTGGCATGAAAATTAAATTCACTTCACCACCCCAGCAACAGACTGATGATGTCCTGTCTAGACTGATGACAGCTGACACGCTGATGGACGTGGACAGCCACTGAAATTAACAGCTGGGGTTGACTGGCGATGTCCTGTCCAGACTGATGACAGCTGACACTGATGGACATGGACAGCCACTGAAATTAACAGCTGGGGTCGACTGGTGGCTTCCTGTCCAGACTGATGACAGCTGACACATTGATGGATGTGGAGTCACTGAATTGACAGCTGGGGTTGACTGGTGATGTCCTGTCCAGACTGATGACAGCTGACAGATGTGGAGTCACTGAATTGACAGCTGCGGTTGACTGGCGATGTCCTGTCCAGACTGATGACAGCTGACACACTGATGGATGTGGAGTCACTGAATTGACAGCTGGGGTTGACTGGCAATGTCCTGTCCAGACTGATGACAGCTGACACACTGATGGATGTGGACAGTCACTGAAATTGACAGCTGGGGTCGACTGGTGATGTCCTGTCCAGACTGATGACAGTTGACACGCTGATGGATGTGGACAATCACTGAAATTGACAGCTGGGGTTGACTACAGACTAGTGATGTCCTGTCCAGACTGATGACAGTTGACACGCTGATGGACATGGACAGTCACTGAAATTGACAGCTGGGGTCATCTCATGAGGTCCAGCTGGTTGTCCAAATTGTTAACACATTGACCAATGGAAGTAGACAGTCACTGAAAGCTGGGGTAATCTGGTGATGTCCTGCCATTGTCCAGACTGATGACACACTGATGGATGTGAACAGTCACTGAATCTGACAGCTGGGGTCATCTGGTGATGTCCTGCCACTGTCCAGACTGATGACACACTGATGAATGCGAACAGTCACTGAATCTGACAGCTGGGGTCATCTGGTGATGTCCTGTCATTGTCCAGACTGATGACACACTGATGAATGTGAACAGTCACCGAATCTGACAGCTGGGGTCATCTGGTGATGTCCTGCCACTGTCCAGACTGATAACACTCTTACGGATGTGAACAGTCACTGAAAATGAAAGCTGGGGTCATCTGGTGATGTCCTGCCACTGTCCAGACTGATGACACACTGATGAATGTGAACAGTCACTGAATCTGACAGCTGGGGTCATCTGGTGATGTCCTGTCATTGTCCAGACTGATGACACACTGATGGATGTGAACAGTCACTGAATCTGACAGCTGGGATCATCTGGTGATGTCCTGCCACTGTCCAGACTGATGACACACTGATGGATGTGAACAGTCACTGAATCTGACAGCTGGGGTCATCTGGTGATCTCCTGTCATTGTCCATACTGATGACACACTGATGGATGTGAACAGTCACTGAAAATGAAAGCTGGGGTAACTGGTGATCCCTTGCTGGTTAGTGGTTGGGTTAACTTGTCCACACTGATGAAAGTGGACAGTCACCGAAAATGAAAGCTGGGGTCCTCTGGTGATCCCCTGCTGGTTGTCCAGACTGATGACACACTGATGGACATGGACAATCACCGAAAGCTGGGATCATCTTGGCCCTCCACCTGGTGATGTCTTGTTGGTTGTCCAGGCTGATGACACACTCTGATGCTGATGGAAGTGGACATGTATGCAGTCTCTCACTGACAACTGGAGTTAACCAGTGTCCAGACATTTCTTCTTTTGGCCACTGGAAATAAAACAGTTAAAAAAAAAAATCAATGGCTTGGATTTAACATAGGAAATGAGTACATACCTGAAACTGAGAGACAAATCATTAAGTGTCCTCAATATTAACATTATATTATAACAATGTTAATAACCACTACACCCCAGAGTTACCTTCTGTGACCACTCACTGCCTGTTCTTGTCTCACATGACTTTTTTTTCTTTTTTACCATTTGTGTCACAATTTTTTCTTTTTTTCTTATGTAATGATCCATACACATGTACATGTACATCTTAGCATCACATAGGCTGTCTATCCAAGGACAGGGGAGCAAAGATAGCTCAGTGGTTATGCGCTGGACTCATGATTGAATTAATAATGAAACTTGAAAGGGCCCTGCAGGAGCGGTGGGACTGGGAGAATTTACTTCTCCAGGGTCAACTTTCAATGTGCACTAAATCCAAACACATAAAAGGTTCAGAAGAAATAAGAATGCTTATTTAATATTAGGACACAAACACAATCTGCAAATTCTGGGGGTAATCCACTTTGTCAAGTGACAAAATGACACTAACCTGGCCTGCATTTTGGGGGTCTGCATTTTTTTTTTTAAATCAAAAAAATCTGCGTGTACCCATCAAATCTTTAGCTTCCATTATCCATAAACTGATAAAGTGACCATCATCACCACTGCAGAAAAAAGAAGAAAAAACCATTGATTGAACCAACCAAGCAAACAAAACTAACAACCTCTAGTCTTACTACAAATGCAATACTAGTTTTACTCTAACTCTTACAGTCTTACTCTTAGTCACAGATTACACTTGCAACAGTACTTAAGTTAAACGGTAAAAAACAGTGAAAATGTGCACTAAAATTAGCAGTGTTGGTTCTCACTTCTGCTGCTGGCCGTTGCGAGTTTCATACCAGTTTACCAGTGATGCAAATACGTCGAAAGTCAAAACAACCCCTGCATTTGGGGGGTTTGCATTTATATATGAGCCTGTGCCAAAAGGTGCTTGGCGAGGACCATCCATTTTTTGGTCGTAAATGCTTCTTCAGGCTTAAGTTTTCTCTGAACAAACCTAACTTTATCTGAAAGAGTATGCATCAAAGAGATAATAAAGATAAACTTGACTCCCAAAGTCAGTTTTGAGTTAGTAAAACATGAAAATTTACACCAAGTCCAGGCCGAAAATCGGCAAAGGAAGGGTGGACATTTCGGGTGCACCGCTTCAGTTGTCGTTTTGTTTGCATCTTTCTTCTTTAGGCAATTTTCCCTTTGCTGCCTGACAGGACATAGTCAAAGCTTTTTAATGCTTGAAAAACGGCTCATAACTATTTGTAAACTCTGAATAATTGAAATAAACATATGTTTATTTCGATCGAACGTATTAGGTCCGGTTCCGATGCTGACGAAAACGTTCGCTGCTACTATTCACTGCGGACTTGTGGGTGGTGAAACAAAGAAGCTGTTGCTAAATTCAGTGTTTAGTCAAAAGCAGTGATAATAAAAGCGTTGGATTCCGTTCGTAATAAACAATTTCAAGTTAAAATTTCAAGTTTTTATTTTGTCAGTCCGTTACGATCGAAGAATTGCCGATTCTGGGGATAAACGTCGATTTTGTGACCGCAGTCTTTTGCACAAAGCGCGGCCATGTTTACCCACAGTGCTTTGCGCCTACTTTCTCTTCAAACATGGTGCCAACAAGGAACGGTGAGTGAATTTTCGATTTGGGTCATGTACCTTTTACAGTTTCGATCGAAATGTGATGTTGCGTCCGACAGATTAAATAGTTACTTTTCATTGATACGTTATTTTTGCATTTCATTCGTAATTGTAAGCGAAGTGACCATTATTAAACAGGTTTCGGTCGGCAGTGTGCAAATTCAAAGTGATGTCTTCGTCGATAGCCGCTGTTTCTCCGATGACACAAGCGGGCCTTAGGTCAGTGTTTCGACCGAGTGACCAAATTTTGCACAGTAATGTCCACGTTTCGATCAACGAACTGGTTTTTTCTTAGTGTTTCGACTGAAAGAGAAAAACTTATACGTTCAAGTGTTTACTTCGTAATGGCGAAAATACCCGTGTTTACGACGGCACACGTTCGTGAGTTGATTTGCCGCTGTCGGACAGCGTTTTTTATTTGTTCAGTCGATCGGAACAGCATGATGCCATGACACAAATTCTTACTCCTCAATACACTTCTGCAACTCTACAGGTTTATTATTGCCGCTGTGATGTGAACTAAGAGTTTAAAAAGGCATAGCCGTAAATTATCTATTTATACCATTTATACAAATTGTACAAACACACAACAACAACAAAAAGATGAAGAAAGAAAAAGAAAAGAAGCATTACCATGACATTAACATTGTGATTAGGGAGATGTGTTTTTTAATTATTTTATCTTCCCAGGCCTTCCCATTTCCCTGGGATGAATAAAGCATATTGTTATTGTTGTTTTGATTCTATTTCTAGCAGGACAGATGCATTCTAAAGTGTGTGCTGAAACTAGTGAAAGCCAGAATAGAATTTCTTAACTGATGTAGTTTTATATGTGCATTGCAGTACAAATACAATACAGTGCAGCATATAAAGTAGAATTATTGTGACAATTCACTATAAATATGCAACATGAAGACAAAAAATTCATACAACACAAAATACAATACACTGTGGCACAATGTAGGGTGGGGGTGGAAGTTAGTAGGGATGAAAAGACCAAATGAACAGAAATTTAAAAAAGGAGGGGGTAACCTGGTATTTGTGTTATGTTTCAACTACAGCACTATATATATATATAGTAATATTACCTAATGTCTGATATAGATATGTATATATATTCGGGGGAAAGTCAAAACACACACAGTGCGCGTGCAGACACACACAATATCTTATATGCATGTAGGTCTCCAGAGTTGCATACCTATAATAAGGAGACATATCCTCAAAAACAGTTGTTATATTGCCTTATTTTGTACACATGCATGTTTCTTTTCAGGCTAAAGAGGTCGAGCTCCAAAAGGGCAAGAGCAAGTGTTTTTCATGACACAGCAGGGACAACATTAGTGGAGCATGAAGCCAGATTCGTCCTGGGAAGCACTGCAGTACTTAGGAACAGCAGAGAAATAAAGATATGTCTCAATGCTGAAGTGCCAACTCACTGAAAACAAATCTTTTAAATTTATTAGGATGGGAAGAATTAGTGTTAACATGGAAATTCTCTATGCTTTGTCATCAGTTTCCAGATTTTGCATTACTGTTTCTGGTTACTTACAATGTGTTACAGTTGTTATTCCAGGTAGTGAGACTTGAATGCCAAATCAATGTCTTTCGTAATTGAATTTTACCTGCTGTTAACAATAGGGTATAGGGTGAATGTACATTTGTAATTCACATGGTTTTCTGTTTTGTCAATGAAAGGATAATAATGACAACTTGGCTGTACTTTTTCTAAGTCACATACTGACTGTCCAGTGTTACATATTCCATTGTGTCCTCTGATATGCGAGGCATCCGACAGTGCATTACTTTAAATAATGGTTTCGGCCTTGTTCAGTATTTACAGCAATGTGTCAGATGTAGGAAACTAAGTGATTTTATTAGCTGTGCATATGTTTTACAGGAAAGGAAGTGTTGTGTCCACCATAGAGTTGTTACATCCAACAGATAAAATGCTGAAAAGGGCCTTTGACAAAATTACAACTATACAAGCAACTTGTTTAGTGCTGCAGTCATTAAAACCACTACTAAATCAGCTGGTAACATTTTGTTGCAGTGTAGGGAAATCAGCACTGTTATTTTATAAGCTGTGTATTGTGAGCATGGGAAATGTTATGTCCATCCAATAATCATTACATCCGACAGATAAAATGTAAAAAAATGTCGTTGATGACCTTATTTCATGCTGCAGTCATGGAAACAACTATGCTTCATAAATTCTAATAAACACATCCCATTTTTGATTCAGTGTTGTGTTTCATTTTCATTTTATTAAAAAAATTAAAGTGGCAGTCTGTCGGATGTAACACAGGACATCATTGTTATGATTTTGAATATGAAATAAAAAGTGAATTGAGTCAATTTAAGTTTTACTGTCTTGTTATAAATGATGGATGTTTGTTTTCCCCACAGATTGATAGCAATCATTAAATTCAAGGATTAAATCAAAACAAACATTGTGTCCTGTGTTGCATCCGACAGATTCAGGTGTCCGTCTTAAATGTCTTTTTCTCAGACTTGCTTCATCAAGTTATCTTTTAAGCCTGAAATGTATATAAAAAAGACTTATCTTTTAAATGGTGTTACTTGCTAAATGACTTTTCTGCTTTTATTTTTCACCCTAATGTCCACCTTCTAAGCAGCACCTTTTGGCACATGCTCATATATATAGTAATTTACTTATTTTTAATATTTTATTTTTAATCGGTGTGTACCTGTCAAATCTTTTTCTTCCATAAAAGTGGCCTTCATCACTTGCAGCGGAAAAACCAACCAACCAACCAAAACTAACAACCTCTTAGTAAGTTACTACTCTTACTACAGTCTTAGTCTTAGTCTAACTCTTACACTGTGTAAAGTCATCTTATTCTTACTCTTAGACTGCCCACGTGTGTAAATTTACAAATACGGTCTTTTTGACTTGTCAGCCCCACCGGTTTTTCACGTCTCCGACTAGACCAACCTGGCTACTGTAGCAGTCGCATAGAGCAAACCCCGAACGGCAAAGCCCTACCCCATGTCATCATCAATACTAGTTAAGTACTACTAACGCATCGCCGACACATCACGATTTATTTGCCGCCATGTTTTTAAAGCCACTCAACTGTAAAGGCCCATAACTAGCACTCTTACTTACAAAATATCGCCCGGTAACGAAATGGACGGTAGACTTTACCGGCTGTCGACGGATTCCAGATTCCAGGTCGGCCATGAATATGGCTCTTGGTTGAAAATGAAAGGCGACAAAGTCAAGACACTGGGAACCTGAACCAGCACGTTTTCCATGTATGACACTGCGCAAAGCAAACTCCAAGCACTGGTTTACGGGAGGAAGGTGCCGGAAAGGGATGCTCAGAGTGTGTGCGCAAAGCTCACAACGAAACGGGTCCAGTTGCACAGGCTACTAGGCGTCACGATTAGCTTCCCTTTGGTGGTGTAACTCTGACCCTCTGACCTTTCAACTCTGTAGGCCGCGCTTGCTCTGGTCGGCCCCTGCCGATCTAAAAGTGGCTCAGTCAACAAACACAGGAGGGAGTTAATTAGCGCTCGAAAGACGTCACATGCACACAATGTCAACAAAGACCTGGGTACTTCTGAATCGCCTTCGGTAACACGATCTAACCTGGCATGCGAGTAAATATACAAGGTATACCCCACCAGGTACAGACTCACTTTCTCTGCTCAGCCTGGAAAAGAGTGGTTGTGCCGGCATTTTGCGGACTGTGTCTGGATGTGGCTGGGTGTGGCTGTTTTTGTCTGGACCTACATAGTACATTTTTTCTGTCTCTGTGTGTAAGTATTATGTCTAGCTTGGTGCACGTACGTACAAATCACATTGATCTACACTTTTTAGTTGTTTTGGTGAGATTTTGTCGAAAAGACGCAAAGAAGGGTAACTTCCCTTTGTGTGTGTAACAACATTCCTTCCGGTAAAGCTGAGAGTTTAACAATAACCGACCATCCAAAATTCCGACCATTTACTGCTGTCACTGGTACGTAACCTGACTTACAATATATATCTTAATTGATTGATGTGATCCTATGGGTAATTTGTTGTTTTAGTGTCCTGAAACATTGCTGCATTTGACTTCCATTTTCATTTTTTGGTCGCAAGACCAAGAGTTGAGGCATTATTTTAACTTCGATCACGAAGCGGTGTTTTGTTTTTCTTTTGCTGGTATACGGTTGCATTCCTTGTATTCCCGTATCAGATTCCAATCGATAGTTCACCCGCGTTTCAATGACACCATACAAAGCGGCGGATTATGGACGATACAGCGAGGATAAAATTACTAAAAACACCAGAAACTAGTGAAAGGTCTGAAAATTAACTTTCAGGTCTCCAAAAACATTCCTCCCCAAGGCCGAATGGTAAACCAGTAAACGCCTGTACGACCCAAAAATGGACAAGCATTGGACATAAAATAAATGCAGCAATTTAGCCCAGGACCTTTCAGCTTTCCTGGGACTGGGAGACAGGCTCTTCCATCTTGCAAGAGTCTACCCCTGACAAATAGACCAATGTGTGTAATAACTAATACTGTACTAATAGTAATACATTATTAGTAATATTTTTTCTCCTTTTTTATTATTTTAATTGTTGTTGTTGTTGTTTTGCCCTGATATAACCACACTGGTTGACTGGGCATAAAACACCAACTAATTAACTTATAAAAAATAAATACATTGTTGTCTTTTTTTAAAATCATTATCATAATTTTTTTCTTTTTTCTTCCTTCCCTCCATCTGTGCATATTTTATTATAAATATATCTGGCTCTTCTAATAATGTTTTAATTGCTGTGCCTGCAGTCAACAGTTTTCTGACTCTTTTGCAAGATAAATGGATTCACAGAGTAAGTAACATACAGTTTACTTAGTAAGTAAGTTGGTGTTTTACACCCAGTCAACCAGTACGGTTATATCAGGGCGATGATGCACAGAGTGTCGGCATTTTTACCATTAAGTTGGTTAGGGTGACTGGTTAGGGTTAGCTAACATTAACACCAAGCCAAATCCTAAGAGTACAGAAGTACAGTTCAATCACTGGAAGTGGAACTTGGTCTGTGTCAGTGTGTGGAATGAGTTATGAGTGATACACTGATAGTGATCAATATATAATATACTCCAGGATTGCCTAGCTGAGTGGCTACGGTCATGGACTTAGTTGAGTAACTGAACATCTAGTTCAGTACTGAGCTGTACACCTAAATTTACACAGTCCAAGGTTGTTCTCTCTCTCTCTCTCTCTCTCTCTCTCTCTCTCTCTCTCTCTCTCTCTCTCTCTCTCTCTCTCTCTCTCTCTCTCCCTCTCTCTCTCTCTTTCCTGACTAGACTAGTTCAACACCCCTCTGTCCCTATCCCCTACCATGTTTCCAGAGAAAACAAAATTTAACAATAACACAGTCAGTTGACAAATACTGAATACTGATTTAATAGTCTGAATTATGTTTTTTTTTAAATGATGAGATCACACACGTACGCATGCACGCAACACACACACACACACACTGCATGCATACAGACATACTTCTGCATGAGTCTTAGATACCTACATCTGTTGACCTCAGGTTGGGGTGTGGGGTAGCTCAGTGGTAGTGCATGGGTTCGATCTCCAGCAGGAGAGGTGGGAACGTTTTCTTATCCAAAGGACCAAAATCAGCTTTCTCAGTCTCAGTTCTGTGCTGACTCTTATTTGGGTATCCACTCTAGTCAGATATTATTAGTGCAATAGCCCTGCTAGCAATGTAGCAGGGAAAACTAAAATACCCCCGTCATTCGGACAAAAGTGCAGGTGACAGGTTACAGATAAACACGCATTAAATTAATGCCGTCTGAGTTAACTTTAAGAGCATAGTAATTTTACTATTTAGTATGATTTAAAATACAAAGAAATGAAAGATGTATTGTTAGCTGCCTACATAGATTGATAGAATGGTCTTGGCAATGAGGCATACCAGTGTTACTAGGCTTTTTATAATTTTAATTGCAATTTTACTGCGATCTGTGAGAATCAAGAGTCTTGGTATACTACATGTAGACACACAGCCTGGTATGTCTCATTGTCAAGACAGTTCTAATTCTGTGTAGGTGGTTAACATCTTTGTATTCTGAATCATACTAAAACTAGTACTGGTATTATCTGTGAGAATCAAGAGTCTTGGAATCAAGAGTTTTGGTATACTACATGTAGACACAGCTGGGTATGTCTCATTGTCTAGACCATTCTGATTCTGTGTAGGTGGTTAACATCTTTGTATTCTGAATCATACTAAAACTAGTATTAGTATTATCTTTTTATGATCTTAAAGTTCACACTTGGAAGGTGTTCATGTGTGTTTAGCTGTACATAACCGGTCTCCTGCATTTTGTATTACAGTATATAATATAATAATACTTTTGTGATCCAATAATCTTTTTCCTTTTCCCACCTTGCAGTATTGTCTGGGACAAGTCAAAAACAGCATCTAACTAAGGACACCGGCAGACAACTTCAAGCGACTGGCCACTTCTGTCAGCATACTATCAGTCTGAAGATCAGTCAAGACGTCACCACACCACACCAGCAGTTGGTGAAGGACTGCCCACTTCAATTATCAGTGTGTTCTCAGTCAGACTAACAAGCAGAACTTCACCAGCCATCAGTGAATGACTGCCCACTTCAATTATCAGTGTTCTCAGTCAGACTAACAAGTATAAACTTCACCAGCCATCGGTGAATGACTGCCCACTTCAATTATCAGTGTGTTCTCAGTCAGACTAACGAGCAGAACTTCACCAGCCATCAGTGAATGACTGCCCACTTCAATTATCAGTGTGTTCTCAGTCAGACTAACACGCAGAACTTCACCAGCCATCAGTGAAGGACTGCCCACTTCAATTATCAGTGTGTTCTCAGTCAGCCTAACAAGCAGAACTTCACCAGCCATCAGTGAATGACTGCCCACTTCCATGGTCAGCATGTTATCAGTTTGAACAACAAACAGAACCACACCAGACGTCAGTGAATGACTGCCCACTTCCATGATCGGCACGTTATCAGTTTGAACAACAAACAGAACCACAGCAGACGTCAGTGAATGACTGCCCACTTCCATGATCAGCGTGATATCAACAAATAAAACATCACCAGACAACCCCAGCTGTCCGCTGTGTTCAGTGTGTCATCAGCAGCATGCTGTAGATGACCACCAAGACATCACCGAGCCACCGACAGCAGCTACACATGAACTACGGTAGTTGGACAAATCTGCTTGGCTCAGAAATTATGAGTTTGCTCGAGATGGCTCAGCCCCGGCTCTGAGTTGGATAGTAGTTTAACACCCGTCTGACTCAAAGCAAACGGATGGCAACGTAGATTAACTGCGAGGACTCCGTGAAATATATGATGGCTCAGGCGCTGATGAGCTGGGCTTAGTTAAGTGGATGGAAGCTTTGGCGAGGTGGACAGTAAGTGAACAATAACAGTATGGAATCAGACAGCTGGCCCAGGGTGAAGGTAGAGCCCAGCGACGACAATGACGCATGCGGAGGAAACGGCTGCGCTGCTGAAAGAGAAGTGGATTCTTCCACAGTTTCCAACCGCAGCAACGTCATGGAGCGCGACTTCAGGCCGAAAATCAAAGTGGAACCCTGCGACAGTGATGCTGCATACGACTATGAGGGGGCGCGCGTTGTGAACGAGGACCCCCAGCCAGAAGTTGGCGGCTGTGGTGGAAGTTTTGTTGCCGGCGAAGAGGGGGTTAAGCGCGAAGGCTCACCTTTGCCCGCGGAGAGGTCCGCGCCTGCCGTGGACGGAAACCTCAGGAACGACGACGACGATGATGATGACAACAGCATGGACGTGCAGCCTGCGCCAACAACATGGCCAGAAGTCAAGGTGGAGATCGACATTGCCGACTCAGGGTTTCCGGACAGCCACAGCGAGGCTCAGAGCCCGCATGAAATTATGCCTGCAGCTGGCGCCTGCTCTGAAGAGTTCAGAACGACCAAGATGGGGGAAGAAGAGTTTCTCGAGTTCAGAGCGATGCCCGGCCAGCTGAAACACCACGAAGACTTGCCTATGGACACGGAGGAGCAGACTCTTCACGTTCAAGTGAAGAAAGAACCAGACTCCTCAGCCTTTGATGGAGATGATGGAGATGATGGAGATGATGGAGCCGCCCCCGATGCGGAAACAGCAGCACGGCAAAGGAGGAGTTCACTGCACAAGAGCGTAACGGAAGGAAAGTCGGGTACGGTTTCGGAAAATCTGCGTCAGAGTGTCAGTCGTTCACCTGCCGGGCCACGCGCTGCAAAGCGCCAACCTCCCCAGCCTTTTAGCATCAGCCAGAGTCGGACACAAGAAAGAGGAGAATCAGAAAATACCCAAGCTGCCACCACTGCGTGTCAAGCTGGCCATTGCTCTGCAAGAACGGAAGACGATGAATTAGAGTCCCTGCCGATCCATTTCCTGTCGAGAAACGATGGGAAGACGTCGGGAACCCAGACCTCTGAGCCGGCGTGCGTGTCGAACGAATTCGCGGCAAAACTCTACGGCTGCAACGTGTGCTTCGAGGCTTTTTCCTACGCAGAGCAGCTGCAGCAGCACATGGTCAATCACAGCATCGCCGAAGGTGAAAAGTCCGTCAGGTGCGGGCGGTGCGGAAAGGTGTACGAGAGGTGTTCGCGCTTGAAGGAACACACCGTCATCCACACAGGTGACAAGAGCTACCAGTGCGAACAGTGCCCGTCGCGCTTTGCTCGCAAGACGACTCTGACGAGGCACAAGAGGCAGGTGCACTCTGGGCAGAAACAGTACCAGTGCCAGAACGGAAAAGGGATGTTTGAGTGCGAGCTGTGTCACAAAACCTTTGTTTGCTCCCAGGGGCTGAAGACACACTTGATTCGTCACAGCGACGACAGACCGTTCCAGTGCGACGAGTGCCCGGCGAGCTTTAAACTGGCCTCGTGCCTGAAGAGACACAAGGGTCTCCACAGCGGCGTGAGGCCCTTCAAATGCGAGTCGTGCCCGGCAGCGTTTTCGCAGTCCTTCAACCTCAGCCAGCACGTCAAAAGCATCCACAGCAACGACCGGCCGTTCAAGTGCGAGCTGTGCCCGGCGCAGTTCAAGATCGCCTCGGACGTCAAGCGGCACCAGCGGGTCCACGCCCTGGACAAGCCGTACAAGTGCGACCTCTGCCCCGCCGAGTTCAGCTCCTCCACCAGCCTCCATCGGCACAAGAACGTGCACACCTCCAACCGGCCCTTCAAGTGCGACCAGTGCTCGGCCCAGTTCCAGCACGCCACGGACCTCAAGAGCCACCAAGAGATTCACAGCAACAACGACGGGCTGAAGTGTGACCAGTGCAGCGCGCGGTTCAAGAACGCGGCGTATCTGAAGAGTCACAAGCGGATCCACAACCACGTGAAGATTAAGGGGAGGAGGAGCAAGGAGTTTCTGCTAGCCATGGGGAAGCTGTGCTCGAAACCGGGCTCGCAGCCGTCCCGCCGTGGACGCCGCCCTGTGCCTAAGTGATGTGAAAGACCACAGGGACTTGGTGATAAATATTAGTGACGTCAGTACAAATTCACTTTTGCAGTACGTTGCGGATAACGTTCATAATGGACACGCAGGCTCGCCGCTTGTGAAATTGCATTATATCTTGAAAACTATTTATTCCGTGACCTTGAAAGTTGAGAGATTCCTCAGTTTGTGACTTTCATATTGCACATACACACTAACAGTTAGTAACACAGACTTTTCTTTAAATTTGTTTCCATCAAAAAAAGAAATAATGGTATCATTTGACAAACACTGCTCCTTCAACATGGGGCTCCTACAGAATCTGACCCGTACGCTATAATTTATAGAGGCTAAAATGCAATTATCCTTTATGAAACGATGGGTCCAAAATGACCCAGGACATAGGACTGTGTTATGTAGTCCAAATGGCAAAGTGACACTGCACAAGTCAAAAAGAAATATTTGGAATTTGAAAGAAAGTTGCCTACCAGCATTCTGAAATGAGATAACAACACACAAAGATTAACAGACAAAAAGGATGTTCATTTAAACCAGACACTCGCAGTACAAAATATGCACACATAAATTGATCGATTGATAGTGGACAGATCAGTAATACATAATACATACAAATGGTGAGAGGAATGAAAATAGATCTATAGTATAAAGCGCTACATATCTTTCAGTTAGTAATCAAATTCAGAATGTGTCAGCTGTCATCATCTGGCACTATTCTATTAATTACTGTCTGCAAATGCTGAGATCCAAACACATAAAAGGTTCTAAAGAAACTTATTAGGACACAAGCACACAATTTTCAGGTCATCCCCTTTGTCAAGCTACAAAATGACACCAGTTAAATGATGAAAAATGAGATGAGAAGTGAAATGACTGATCATTTTTGATTGAGCTATGTTGTTTTAGAATGCTAGCAGTCATTCTTGTGTCAGATTTTTGCAAATGTTGAGGTTGCCGGTCCTTGTGCATGTCAATGAACCTTACATAATTTGTGTGTTGTCAAGTAGCACACTGAATAACGACACTTGGAGACCAGTATCAAGTTGTAACATTGTGTATTTATTCCTAGTCTTAGGATCCCGCGTGCTGTGTCCAGCGGGGCGGAAGTGCGTCTCCCTGACGCTAACCTTGCGTTGGCTGATTGGTCTAAACTAAACAAAACTTAAAACCGAAAACTAATACAATATCATGACAGTTTGTGTCTTTAAAAAAAATTATAAGCCATGTTTTACGGACATGAACGCAGATGTAAAGATCACTGCATCTAAACCAAAGCTGACCGCCAGTAACGTTCAGCGTTAACTCATTCAAGGCACAGAAAAAATATCCCTGGGAATTGCAGATTAAATGCAGGATTTTCACCCAGGACGCTAAGTACGTCCAATTTTCACCACATCAGTTGACACCGTCTGCCCAGCAAACATGCACTGGAGTGACACGTCATTTGAGTCGGACAGCTCCCAAAGAATTTTAGGTCGAAGTGTAGAAAAAAAACTAGCAAGTAGTTCATTGTTGAGGCATTATATAACTCACGAGGCATCAGCGGGGCCGACATGCACGTAGCAACTAGTCTTGCAACAGTGTTCTAAAATGAACTGACACTGCAATTTCCCACGTACATGCAAACAAATCACGCCCACATGAAGGGGGATCCTTCCTGTGTCATCTGACATTGTTTTACAAATCTGTAACGTCATGGTTCAGGAGCTGTGTGAGAGTCGAGGTGGACGTCCTGGACTGTCCGTCCTAACGAGCCTTCTGGTTTCCATGGACGTAAAGATTTATTGCACCGTGCTTCGGCATTGGTCACAACTTGTCCCTAATATGTCAACTGACATCTGAGGACATAAAGCATCACTTCATCATCATCATCAATCTGTAACGTGTTTTTTGATTGGTTATCCAAAAATAAACCAACTCCAGATTTTGTCTAGCTGCTCACTGAAACATGCAGAACTCTTCTGTGATGGTGAAACAGCGGACTTAGCTTTCAGGCTCTGAAATTGACCCAGCAGCCTGGTTTAGACAATGAAGTAGAAGTTGATCCCTACGAAAGTAGCAATGAAAGTGTAGAAGATGATGATTTTGCCGAAGATGTGTCCAAAATCGATGGCAATCCAGACTATGAGACTGATAAAGATGGCAAACCTGGCGCCAATGATGGAGGTGAAGAAAACTGATTTGTTTACATTTTCAAAGCTCCCACAAGACATGTAAACAGCGCTGCTGACAAACAAGAAATCAGCACCAAATGCCATGTTTATGTATTGCTTCGACATTTTACAGTGATTTTTTGAAAACGGGTGATTTTGGCTGAATTTAGGTGTCCCCAGGCTACAGTGCTTGCTGCCTTAGGCTGTCCGCAGTGTATATATATCTATGTAGATTAGTAGATATGTTGAATCATCTCAGCGAAATTAAGAATGAATGTAATATAATCGGCGTTGATTACAAGCAGATACTGGGCACAAACAGGTCACTTGCATATTGTCATTGTTTTTGTATGAAATTACTATATCATTTTTATTTTTTATTTTTTAAAGGACACAAATGCACAAAAAAGCTATTTGTTAATCACAAGTTTTGATAATTTGCATTAGTTGTAAATGTTGTTAATAAAAATGATTTTTTGCAAAGCTCCGTGAGCTTTTGTAAGACTGAGAAGGAGCATTTGATAAAATCTAGTTGTTATTGTTGCTCAAAAGGCATTATAAGAGTCAAGACTTGCACATGTATTGTCTTGTTACATCTTAAAAGATTCCCTGAAGAGAGACCATGGGTGTCTGATGCCCTCCTCCTGTCTGGAATCTCAGGGCTGTCATTTCAGGGATTCCCGTTTCCTATCTCCTCTTTCATTTTTCTACCAAGTCCTGTTGCTCTTTCTGTCTTGTTGTTGTTGTGTGTGTTTGTGCGTTCTGCTAATTATGGGCCGTTTTCCAGACTTCCAGAAAAGCTTCTTCTTCATCATCCTTTTTTTTTCTTTTTTCTTTTTCAAGAGATGAGCTTTTTTGTGTGGCTCTTATCGAGCAGCTAGGAGTTGGTAGGTGGTAGGTGCACTTTGCTGCCATATATGCCATTGGCCAGTATACATTTTATATGATGTTTAAATTTTGTATTATAATTTTTTTATATTTTATTTATTGTTACTGTCTGTACTTTTTCTACACTTTTCTTTACTCCGGCATCGATAAGTTCAATGGAATGTCCTGGACGTATACGCTTGTTTAACGAGGGCAACACCAAAGAGGTTAACTCTTTGAAAATTTGTGTTTGACGTGGGTGTAACATAGTGTATCACTGTAGAAGTGTGTGTGTGTACATGTTTTGTTTGATATCCGCATATGGATTGATTATTTGTTGCAACTCCATCCTGAGATGACCCTGTAGTGTTACGTGCGGTTGACAGAACGTTAAAATCTAATTGCTAACTCACCTGAATCAAAAAATCACTCTTGATGTGTATGAGCTATTCCAAGGACTCTTGCATTATGCAGGTGTGCCACGCCGTTGCCAGTCAGGAACAGCAATCACATACATGTGTTTGCTTTAACCCCTTCACTGCCATGATGAAAGGATTTTTGATCAAATCGTACAGCATTGAAAAAAATTGTGTTGTACTACTATAACTTATAGGGCCAGAAAATATACTGTTTGCAGATGCATCCATGCGTGTTTTAGCTCAGTCGGTCAGTGGTTAGAGCACCAGACTCTTCATCAAAAGCCTTAAAGGTTGCAGGTTCGATTCCAGGCAGAAGCAGCAAGATAGTTTTCTTCTCCAGGGTCGGCTTTCTGTCCTGTATCTTCTCCTCTGCCCAAAAAATAAAATGTAAATGACACTGTACGTGAGTTCAGACTTTTTCGTTTCACTTACAAAACAATTCAATACAATAATACTTTATTAATGCTTAAAATGGAACTATAGTTCTCTGCCTTTGACAAATAATAAAAAGTACATAAAAAATATAAATAAAAAGTAAATAAATCCTTTCGGTAATGTCACTGCACATTTTTTTAGTTTCCTGTGTTTCACTTGGTATATGTGTATATGTATATTTATGTATATATATATATATAATGTGTGTGTGACAATCATCTTTGTCATCCTTGATGATGCTAACTCAGTGCTCTTATTCTTGGGCAGCGCCTTATCAGGGGATGTTGTTGTTGTTGTTGTTTTTTTTGTGGGGGGGGGGGGGGGGGGGATCACAAGAAACAATAACGTAAAATTTAATACATTTTGTTGAAGGGACTAACTCTTCAAAAGTTTGTTTGATGTTTGTGTGTGTGTGTATATATATCTATATCTATATATATATATTTTTTGTGTGTATATATATATATATATATATCGTATATATATATACTATGTATGTTTTGTATTTGTGTACCACTTGATCTATACGATTGATTTGACTCGAGAAAGGGTTTGTGTATATTATAAGAAGAGTTTTGAAATGTGCATAAATGATGAGCTTGATCATCCCGAGGTGAACTCGTGATTGTTGGCAGGGCACTCAAATCCAATTACTAACTTGGGTAACTAATCCATAACCAACATTATGTAATAAGCGCAGCTTGGTTCATCGCTTCCAAGTAGACCGACTGATGAAACTATTCCTACTGTGCTTGTTTCTTGTCATGTAGACCGACTGATGAAACTATTCCTACTGTGCTTGTTTCTTGGTGTTTTCACACTTACTGGTGTGGCTGTCAGGGTTCCTGCGGTCCTTGTGACTGTGAGTGGTTGAAGTCCTCGATTTTTTCAAGGCCCTGCAACTCGGTAAACTCAAGGCATAGTCCTTGAAGGTCCTTGAGATTTGAGGTTGTGGTACACTCTGAGTGTCTTGGCAGCAGTTGCATGTCTGTCTGTCTGTCTGTCTGTCTGTCTGTCTGTCTGTCTGTCTGTCTGTCTCTCTCTCTCTCTCTCTCTCTCTCTCTCTCTCTCTCTCTCTCTCTCTCTCTCTCTCTTGCTATGTCTCTCCCTCTCCCTCTCTCTCTCAATTATATGTATACTTGTTTGATGTACTAAGTGTTGCTGTGTTTGTCATCAGGGACAGATTTGTAAGAAAGCCAACTTGTGCTTAAATCTTCATCTTTGTGTAATAAAATACTCTCTCTCTCTCTCTCTCTCTCTCTCTCTCTCTCTCTCTCTCTCTCTCTCTCTCTCTCTCTCTCTTAATTATGTGTATACTTCTCTGATGTACTAAGTGTTGCTGTGTTTGTCATCTGGGACAGATTTGGAAGAAAGCTGACTTGGGCTTAAATCTTCATGTAACAAAATATTCTCTCTCTCTCTCTCTCTCTCTCTCTCTCTCTCTCTCTCTCTCTCTCTCTCTCTCTCTCTCTCTTCCTCATATCCTGCTATTTCTGACAAGTCTTTGATGCTCAGAGTCAGACTCAGAAGAAAAGAACGATATCTGACTCAATGTGTTAACAGTTAAATGACGACACGTCCAGGTAACGTTTTGGTGTTTGGCATCAAATTCTTCATACTTGACCAATAGCTTGATTCGAAGAGTTCCAAAATGATCAACCTTCACAATTGTACGTGTAGATATATATATATAATTATATGTTATGTCACTTGTCATATACAGTTATTTGATGATGGCTAATGGTTGTGGTTTCCGGAGGCTTACAGAAGGGCTACTGGAGAATGTCAGTTTTTAGTCGTGTGAAAGACTTCAGAATATAGGTACACATCAATGCACAATATATACACACATGCACACACAGCCAAACACACACATGCACACACATACACATGCACGCACACATACATGCACACACACACGTACGCATGCATGAACACAAACACACACATGCACACAAACACGCACACACACACACACACACACACACACACGTACGCATGCATGCACACAAACACACACACACATGCACACACACACACTCTCTGACCCCATACTAGATTGTGAAAAGAGAGAAGGAAAAGAAAGAGTGGAAAAAAAGTGATAATATAATTATGTACAAGTTTGCTATGAATTATTACTCATATTTACAATATATATTTTAACCCTGTTCATCTTAATTCTTACCCAGTCCTGTGATGTTTGCTTATTGTATTTTTAATTGTTGGTTTTTCTTCAAAATCTCCAAAAGCACATGAAAACAGCACTATACACTGGTGTGCTGTCGGTCTAGGGGGAATCTTTTTGTTTGTTTGTTGGATTTACTGCATGTTCTTTTAAATGCTGTCAGGATTTACACATAGTCTTAATATGCATAATAATTTGTACTGATACATAACAAATCTAATACTGCACAAGACAAATTTAAAAGAGCTATGAAGTATAACCAAAAAAAATCTACTTCGTTTTTGCTGGAGAAGAAATAAATTGAGGTTTTCCAAATCATTTGTTTTGTTGTGTTTTTTTACAAAAATTTGGAATAGTTCCATTTTGTTTGCAGTTGCGGTTGTTGTTTTATGAAAAATATAATCCTGTCATATCTTATAGCGAAGTTTACAAAAGAAATTGCACATGTGATTATTTTCTTGTGACTGTTTGTGATTTTGTTATGTTAATAACATTTTGTAAAACCAAAGAGACAAAAGGTGTAAGTGTGTGTGTGTGTGTGAGTATGTGTGTGTGTGTGTGCGTGTTAGTGTATGTGGGTGTGTGTGTGTGTGCGTGGGTGTTTGCATGCGTGTGTGTGTGCGTGTACGTGTGTGTGTGTGTGTGCGCACGTGTGTGTGTGTGTGTGTGTGCGTGCGTGTGTGTGCGAGCGTGCACGTGTGTGTGTATGTGTGCGTGCGTGTGTGTGTGTGTGCGAGCGTGCCTGTGTGTGTGTGTGTGTGCCTGCCTGCCTGCCTGCGTGCGTGTGTGCATGCATGTGTGTGTGCTCAGTTTCCTTGAAATGAAAGCTGCCCAATACTACCTCAGAGACATCACCTCAGTGTTTATTTCAGTCCCAGAGACTGTTATGAGAAATAAATTTCATTCACTACGACACCACAACCCAAGAAGTTTTCCAGCCATTAATGGCTGTAAACTGCACCTTCGTGTGTGTGTTATGCGCGAGTATGTGTCTATACGTGTGTGTGTGTGTGTGTGTACGCTCATGTGTACACAGGTGTGTATGTGTGCATGCACGCATGTGTGTGCTCAGTTTCCTGGAAATGAAAGCTGCACAGTACTACTACACAGACGTCACCTCGATGTTTATTCCAATCCCAGAGTCTGTTATGACGGACACATTTGATTCACTGTGACACCACCACCCGAGAAGTTTTCCAGCCATTAAGGGCTGTAAACGGCACCATCACATGACACGTAAAGGTGATTAACCCTTTCACTGCCGTGCATGATGCACTGTCAGTGTCACTCGGAAAAAACGACCAATAGAAATGCCAAATTTGAAACCATTAGGGCTTTTCCCCCTCTCTGCACGAGCAGTTAAGGGGTTAATGATCCTTTTGATAGTGCATCATTGGGGGGTAGTTGGTACCTTTCTTCATCCTGCAGTGACCCAGTGCTTTTGACAGGACATGAAAATGAAAAATTTAGTTACTAATTCAGTAATTGTACCACCCTGTCGGCTACCTTCTTCATTGATATATATCTATATTTGAAGCTGAATTGTTGCTTTTGGTGAGCCGGTTTGGCCTAGTGGTAAGGCGTTAGGCTGGTCAGCGGAAGGACCTCGGTTCGATACCGCCGCTTCGGCTCTCCTTTCTCTTCAAAAAGGTTGTGATTTGTGGACACTGTCCTGTGACTTTGTCCATCACTTCCTACTGAAACATTAAAATGGCTCTCATCGCTGCCCATCTTAATGCAGAAGTCATTCTGGTGGTGACAGTGTAGCGATAGATATATAATCTCCCTTCCCCCCCCTTCTCCCCATCCCTAATAAGCCGTACGGTTTCTGTGGACGTTAAGCACCATGTTTACTTACTTACTAGTGTTGCTTTACGTCCACAGAAACCGTGGGTTTATTAGGGACGGGAGCCCAGGACGGCCACCTCAACTTTCACACAGGTCCTGAGCTCTGATATCTATATTGTCCAGTATCTATATTGTCCAATATCTATATTGTCCATTATCTATATTGTCCAATATCTATATTGTCCAATATCTATATTGTCCAGCTTCAACATTATAAAGACTGACACTTTTAGCGCATTCTGGATTATATTGGTGTGACTCTAATCCATCTGACATGGACTACAGGATCTTTAACATCCATATGTGGTCTTCTTGCGTGCATATTGAGACAGGGCCGGACCTCTGTTTTTAGTCTCATCTGAAGGACTTCTGTAGAATCTCCACAGAATTTGACTCTGGAGATCTCAAGGCAGGGGCAAAGCCTAGCATGTAACAGTCACCCACCCATTTGGTGACTGTTGTAGTATGCAGTCTCACAAGCATACAGGAGGCAAGAGGAAAACGTTTCCAATCCTTTACTGGTCAGATGCAGCGCCATAGCACAAGACAAGGAAGGCAATCAAACCGGCCACAGTTTCGTAAATTAATATATGGAAACTACAGCGTCAGTTTCGTATCACAACAGTGACCACTGCTCAGTTGTGCTTAACTGTGGCTTTTGAGAGTGCATACTCTTGCTCTGAGCACAACACCAGCACATAAATTCAATGGCAACACTGACCAGCACATAAATTCAATGGCAACACCAGCACATAAATTCAATGGCAACACTGACCAGCACATAAATTCAATGGCAACACTGACCAGCACATAAATTCAATGGCAACACCAGCACATAAATTCAATGGCAACACTGACCAGCACATAAATTCAATGGCAACACTGACCAGCACATAAATTCAATGGCAACACCAGCACATAAATTCAATGGCAACACCAGCACATAAATTCAATGGCAACACTGACCAGCACATAAATTCAATGGCAACACTGACCAGCACATAAATTCAATGGCAACACTGACCAGCACATAAATTCAATGGCAACACCAGCACATAAATTCAATGGCAACACCAGCACATAAATTCAATGGCAACACCACCAGCACATAAATTCAATGGCAACACTGACCAGCACATAAATTCAATGGCAACACCAGCACATTAATTCAATGGCAACACCAGCACATTAATTCAATGGCAACACCAGCACATAAATTCAATGGCAACACTGACCAGCACATAGATTCAGTGGCAACACTGACCAGCACATAAATTCAGTGGCAACACTGACCAGCACATAAATTCAATGGCAACACCAGCACATAAATTCAATGGCAACACTGACCAGCACATAAATTCAGTGGCAACACCAGCAAGTTTTTCAGTCGGCTGGAGTCGGATGTAGGTCTGTTTATGCTTTGGTGTGGTCCTTCCAAGCCTCTTTGAGAGTGTTGAAAATTTTAAGACGCTGTACTAGATGATGCAAAACAAGCACCTTTTTTGTTTTGTTTTTTGTTCAGTGTTGCCCCATGTCATATATAAAGTAATCTTGAGTCTTGAATAAATACTTCTTCCTTTTTTCTTTTTCTTTTTCTTCTTTTTAATTTTAAAAAAAACACACACACTTTCTAAACAAGTAAAGACAGCTCAGATGTTTATTATGGAATCGGGCCCAGTTTCACAGGCGAGTATGTCGGCATGTTGGGTCCAGTTGTACAGGCTATGTGAGTTGGGTCGGTGGCACAGGCTAGCTGTAATCTCACAGAATGACTTCCCCTGGCTGCAAGGACACCATTTCCGGTTTTCTTTTTTGGCAACAATAATAAACAGAGATCGCGATTGCGAGTGAAACGGGTGACGGGAATTGAGCTAGTTTGCAAACGTGTTCTTGTAAGTAACTTTGGGATAATATCCGAGGAGGCGATCGGAAGTTCCCGGGACATTTCAAAGTGCATTTCCATGATTTGGGGTCACAAATATCATCAGAATCATTCAAATAATAGGCATTGTATAGATCTACTACAGTACTAGCGAATGAAGCCAAATTTGCAACACCAAAAAGTGTTTCATTATATTTTTGACTTTCGGTATGCATACACTCCTTTGACTTTGACTTAGTTTCTGAGTGACAACGTACACACTTCCACAGTGCCGATGTCGGCAAAACAATTCATTCTGTTCCATACTGCATACTGATTGAGTGATTCACTGGAATCAGTGAAAACAGTAAAAGTGAAAGACAGAAATTTTATTGGAGTAAAAACAAATACTCACTTTTTCTTGCAGTTATGGCTCCGTCCGCAAGACTTGAATTTGTTTGAATGATTCTATCATATCTCACTTTATCTGTGACCCCAAATGGTGCTTAAAATGTTCCACAAATTTCCAACCACCTCCTTGGATATTAGTATTAATTACCATTACGTTGGTAGTCGTGGTACCATAACTTTCAGTTTTGATGTTAAATTTCACCCACTGACACTATACTGAAAATTGGTAAGTGTACCGCACTAAGTTAAAGTACTCATCAAGTCAAGACCAAGTTCAAACTCCAAGCACTGGTTTACGACATCCTTCCTTCAACCACTCCCGTATATTATTAGTTACGCCATATGGTCCAGAAAACTGTCAGCTAACGAGCAGTTTTTTGTTGGTGGTCAAATAGTAGTAAGTTTGTTACAAACAACTCAAATAAAACAAGGCGTGTCATTTATAGCCACCAACAAAGTTTACACTAGCACAAATAAAACCACCACATTTGAATCAAGAGGGAACTCTTTTCTTTCTTTTTTCACTGGTTGGATGCGTCTCATGTTTACGTGCGTGCTTTCACGCTAGGTTGCTTCTACAGTCATATTAGTACCGGAATCTTTCGGAGGGCGCTGACCACATCGCTGGACAGCTGCGCAGAGATAAAGAGCGCCCCTTCAGTGGCGTAACTAAATCTGGCAGAGTTTGGAGGAAGGTGCCGGAAAGCGATGCTCAGAGTGTGGACCAAGTTATGAGTCACAGAGTGAGCCAAAATTTTGCACACAAAATAAGATCTTACAGTCACAGTTACAGCATTCAATAATTTTTAAATTATGTAGCCTTTTTGTACACAATGCTTCTACCTGACAAGTCGCTTTGGACATTTTTCTTTTTCTTTCTTTCTTCTGTCAGAGTTACTCTGTTTAAGGTCTTCCAGAGCTAAATATAATGCCTCAACAATTAACCACTTGCTTGTTTATTTCTACACTTCAAGTTCAACCTAAAAATAAAAAAATAAAAAAATCTGATCAGTTGTGATTTTTTTCCCGCCAGTGTCAAAGCAGAGAAAGAAATGAGCCCACACTGCTGGCTGAGGTTGCATCCTGATTTCTGGACAACAGACTGGACAACACCAGACAACCTTAGCGGTCACTGATGAATGACTCACTCAGTTACTGACGGCCCATTTTCATCAGTTTATCATCTGTCTGGACATTGGGCATGACATCACCAGACAACCCCAGCTGTCGTTGATGAATGGCTCACTCGGTCACTGACTGCCCATTTTCATCAGTTTATCATCTGTCTGGACATCGGGCATGATATCACCATGGACATCAGGCATGACATGTATCACCAGACAACCCCAGCTGTCGTTGATGAATGACCCACTCGATGACTGACTGCCCATATTCATCAGTGTGTCATCTGTCCGGACGCTGGGCATGACATCAGCAGACAACCCCAGCTGCCAGTGAACAACTGTCCATTTTCAATAGTGTATCATCAGTCTGGACAACAAGCAGGACCTCAACAGACAACCCTAGTTGTCAGGGAGCAGTCATTCAGTGATTCACTCCCTTCAAAGTGTTTGCTGAACAAACGCCTGCATGGACAATTAAGCATTCACATTCACGAATGAATACAGTATGGATGCTCAAGACAGTTCTGTTCAAGAAGAACTGTCACCATCCGCATCTGTGTCAGAGGAAGAAACCTTACAGCCCTTGAACCTGAAGATAAAACAAGAGGTGGAATCGTCAGACTCTTTCCGAGCAACTTTGCCTGCTTCTGTTGTTGCAAGAGCAAGAAAAAGAGCAGCAGCTTCAGATGATGAGGAGGAGTTTGATTCTCTTCCAGTGCATTTTATGTCCTCTGGTGTGGTGGCGTCATCAGAAAACTGCAAAACGTTGGGACAAGCATTGTCAGGAAACAATGAAAGGTCAGAGACAGAGAGAGTGTCATCAGGAAACAGTGAAAGCTTAAACTTAAAGTTAAACACAGAGAAAGCAGCTTCAAGAAATGGTGAAAGCTTAGGGAGAACGTTGTCAGGAGAGAAAGCTCCATCAGGAAATTGTGAAAGATTAGACAAAGAGCCATTTGGAAATGGTGAAAGACTAGACAAAGAACCGCCAGGAAGTGAGAGACTGGACAAAGAGCCATCAGGAAACTGTGAAAGACTAAACAAAGAGCCGTCAGGAAATGGTGAAAGACTGGACAAAGAGCCGTCAGGAAATGGTGAAAGACTAGACAAAGAGCCGTCAGGAAATGGTGAAAGACTAGACAAAGAGCCGTCAGGAAATAATGAAAGACTAGATGAAAAAACATCAGGAAATGGTGAAAGACTAGGGAGAGGATCACCAGGATGTGATGAGAAATCAGAGTCCCAACCATCTTCAGGAAGCAGAGAGACATTACATCCACAGCAAGCATCATCCGTAAACTTCTATGCCAGAACATCAGAACAAGCATCCTTGCCCCCGGTCCAAGACAGCTCAAACCTTTTTCAGTGCGGCGTGTGCCCCGAGAAGTACAGCGACCCCTCGAAGCTGGCGCTGCACATCCGCGCCCGTCACATGGTCTACGAGAGGAGCGTCCGGTGCGGGGAGTGCTTGAAAGTGTTCAAGTTTGTCTCCCACTTGAGAGAGCATTCGGTCGTGCACACAGGCGAGAAGCCTTTCAGGTGCGACGAGTGCGGATCCCAGTTCGGACAGGCCTCCAACCTGAGAGCGCACGTGAAGGCCATGCACAGGACAGAAAGGCCGTACAAGTGTGAAGCTTGCCCCGCAGCTTTCCCCAGTCATCGCCCGCTTGTGGGCCACATGAAGAGCCACGCGGAACAGAGGCCGTACCAGTGCGACCGGTGTCCGTCCGTGTTTCCAAACCCTAAGTACCTGCACAAACACAAGAAGAAGACTCATCAGCTGAATCATCCTGACAAGTCGGACCCGTGCCTAATTTCCGAGTTGAAACCCGCTGAAAATCGTTCTCAGTCTCATGCGAGAGGCGAGGCCGATGAGCGACCATACAAGTGCGATCAGTGCACGATCAGTTTTAAACGGCCAGCGCACCTCACCGTGCACAAGAGGTCGCACACGCGCGTGAAACCCACCACGGAGTGCGAGATCTGCCAGAAGGTGTTTTCAACGCCCCAGTCCTTAGAGAAGCACAAAAAGCTGCACCTGACGGATAAAATTGCGAAGGTGTACAGGTGTGAAGAGCCGGAGTGTTTCCAGCACTTCAAGCACGTCACCGGTCTGAACCAACACAAAGTCATCGCCCACGGCTTTTCCTTTATCAACGGTGCATATCGCAAGGCTTCCATCTGACCCCGTGCCAGTCACAGAAATAAACAGCAATACTCAGACCAGTAATCCTTGCCATAATTATGGTATACAGTTTGTGATGTGTAATAATAGACGATCTTCGGAAATCCAGGGGACTGTACTCGGTAAGAGCCTTCGGGCATGGACCTGTATATATTTGTCCATGCCTGCGGGTGTAGTGCAGAGTAGGCACGCTTTTGTTGGGGGTACAGTGAGCACGTGAGGAAGATGACAGATACCCATAAACAAAAGGCAGAAAAGGCATCAGAAATGCCGATCAAACACTCACTGCTCACGGGGAACGTGCAGATCGGATAGTAGGTTCCCCCAGCTGGTAGTCTAGCATAAATTATAATAGGTCTATGCCTGAAGATCTCAAAGTGTCGCGGATCGGCTCTTCTCCGCTGCCACCTCCATTCAGGGGACTTCACTCTCCCGGAGTAAGAAAACACTGTCAAATTATCTTCGCCTGTTATTTCCAGAAATCGTCTATTAATAACACTGCATCACTTGAGTGTTGTTTGGGGTGCAATTACTTTTCTTGCTATGCAAGGTGCGTTTCTCCAGCATTACACAAATGACTGATTTAAAAAAAAAATCAGTTTCATCAATGTCATGTGTACTTGTGAATTCATCTACTGTTAGTGCAATTTATATACCAGTAGGTATAGGATTCATATATTTATAACAAAAACATGTACTATGTTATAACTAGTATTGTGTAGTAATACTACTTTTACTAGTAGTATGCTAGTTTGTTACGAGGGGTGCTTGAAGTCAAGTGATTCTAAAAGCATTGCAGTTTTATCGGTAAAAATGAATGAAACGGATTATCTACATGATAATAATAATAATAGATAACTTTTCCATAGCGCCATTCTCTGGTGTACACAAACTCACTGTGCTTGAGAACATTCTTCGACATTTTCTAAGTTTCACAAACATAATAGATATAGTTATGACAACTAACAATGTATAACACACACACACACATAAAGTACATGTGCCGTATGAGAAGCAGCAATATATATAAAAAAAAGAATCATTATGTAACTACCTACCCTTAATTCCATCCATGTTACATGTGCCTCATGAACATTTATGTATTTTATAAATATTTATGAGGCATGTGACATGTTGATAGTCCATCCCCCAACCCCCTCACCCATCCCTTATCGATCCTGTTTGACACATCATAATGTACATGATTTTAAATCCTGCCACTGCAAAGCAGTGTAATTCATCTGACAGTACAAGAACAATTATCATGTCTTTTTGAATTTGTACTTTATTAGTTTTAGTTCCATTTTCAGGTATTTCGTTGTTGTTGTGTGTGTGTGTGCGCGTGCATGCGTGTGTGTGTGTGTGTGTGCATGCGTGTGTGCATGCACGTGTGTGTGCGTCGCATTCATCTGTGTCTGTGATCAAATGAGTGTATATATCCTTGTCATTGTAAGTGCTTTCAGCTCCTACGAGATTGGATGCCATAGATAATCTATTATTAGTATTATTTATGTTTGATTTTTGCTGTGCCCTGTAGCATATTTGGTTTCACATAGGAATGGATTAAAACCATTTTTTTATTATTTTTTATTACTGAGACATATTTTAGACAATTTTCACTGAGCTCAACTTGAAGCCATGGAGTATGGATTGCATAATTATTATTATGCCTGTTTGTTTGTTTTGTTTCTTTCTTTCTTCTTTTCTTCTTGCTGTTTGGGGGGAGGTGGGGGGGGGGGGGGGGGGGGGGGGGGGGAGTGAACAGTATGGTAGTTTTGTTTATTTGTTTATTGTTCTTGCTACTGTTGCATAACCCCCCCCCCTCCCCACCCACCCACCCCCACCAGCACCACCCTTTTTTGGGGGTAGGGAGGATACATTTATAAATAGTGGCCTGAACTTGTGCAATTTCTGAGTTATTATAAGAATTAAAATGTGAAGACTTGTTTCCAGCTAGTCACAGGTGTGTGTGTGTGTGCACATTGTGTGTGTTGAAATCTCTCTCTCTCTCTCTCTCTCTCTCTCTCTCTCTCTCTCTCTCTCTCTCTCTCTCTCTCTCATTTAACTGATAGTGATTATTTACTCAGGTTTCATACAGGCAGCTTTTGGGAACTCCGAGCGCTTTACAACTTAATTACAAAAAAGTATGGCATACATACTAATCAATCAAAAACCCAAATCAAATAACCAACAAATCAATGACGTAATAATTAAGCATTATATATTCACCCAACAGCATTTGTAACGAAAAGCACACAATGTTGCATAAAGGGACGAAACTGAGTTGAAAAAAAGAAAAAGGTTTGATCGGCGCTTTTCTTGGAATTACTCCCCTTTGAATAGGGCGCCTGCGATTTTAGTCTGTTGCACTGATTCTTGTAGTAGAAGGCCGGGACAACAGACTACCAAAACAACATGGCGACTGTCGCATTTGTTTATAAGGAAGCTCGAATGTCGAAAAGTAAACTCGTGTTCCGGTAAGTTACATCATGTCTCAGTCGTAGTGTAGACTTTTCGTGGCAATGTCCACTTTTAGCCCCGTCGTTTCGCTGTCCTCAAATGGTATGAGAATGTGTGTGTGTGTGTGTGTGTGTGGACGGAGTGAACTTGAAATATGCACTACGTTGGCATATCCACATATCAATTCATTCCGTGTTATGCCAGTGCTATACACACAAACGCACACACACACCCTCAAACCATTTGAGGATAGCGAACCGACGGGGCTAAAAGTGGATACTGCCCTTTTCGTATACTGCTCAACACGAGTTAAGGTCCCGGTAATTCAGGGACCCTGTTGAACGGTGAACATTTCAGCAACACCGGTTCAAAGCTCAGTAAAACACTGAAACTAGTGTCTGGGGGCAATTATATCCACTTTTAGCCCCGTCGGTTCGGTATCCTCAAATGGTTTGAGGATGTGTGTGTGCGTGTGCTTGTGTATGGCACTGGCATAGCATGGAATGAACTGATATGTGGATATGCCAACATAGTGCATACTTCAAGTTCATTCCGTCCACACACACGCACACACATACACACGCACGAATGCACGCACGCAGGCACGCATGCGCGCACACACACACACACACACACACACACTTCATACCATTTGAGGACCGCGAACAGACGGGGCTAAAAGTGGACATTGCCAGTCCCAAACCCTCCCACAAGACCAACACGCTCAACTCACCAAGAGGCCTATCTGCTCCCTGCCCGCAGAACTCAATACAGGCAGAAGTCTTTCTGTACCCGGACCAATGCTGAATGGAACGCCTTCCCACCGGTGGCAGTCCAATCAGCCACGGTGGAAGCCTTCAAAAACCTGATCTATCCCCCGTCCCCCCTACTCCCCCACCCCCTCCCCTTCCCTCATCCCCCCACCCACCTCATTTCAGACTTCCAATAGTTTCATACTGTTCCCCTTCCCTCCCCTCACCCCCAGGACACCAGATGCCAGGAATTCCATGCAGAACTCCTAGACTATCAGAATCGTCACTGAACAAGATGACGGTGGATGATCAACAGAAGAAGAAGTGAAAGTCAGAATCCTCAAAAAGATGAGGCGGACATTACGGGAAGAAGTAGAGGTGGCCGTTCTGGGATCCCCGTCCCTAACAGTACTGTAAATTTATGTAATACGCCTTATGGTCACTGTGGACATAAGGCAACATTTGAACGGAAGAAGTTATACTGGCCGAGGGCTAAATCACTCCTGTCAGGAACAAGAGGCCTAGATCCAGTTTTTTCTTCCTTTTTTTTTAAATTTAGTCTTTTCACATAAGTGATATTAGACTGATCTTACACTTACAGTTATTATCATTGCTAACAACATGTATCAGCAAATTTGCACCAATGTAAATTCATGTTTAAAAATAAATAAATAAAATATGCCTGATCAACCTAAAGGCCTATCCAAAAACCCATGGAATGGCTTTCTCACTGTCTCACACTTCTGTCCCCATGTTTGCAACAATGTCCCCCAAGACATCAGGCACACACTCTGCTACTCTTTCTTCAGAAGTGAACTCAAGACATTTCTCTTAGAACTCTAAATATTTTCTCTTTTTCATTAAGCTGCACTGTCCCCTATCACTGTACAATGTGTGTGTGTGTGTGTGTGTGTGTGTGTTGTGTGTGTTGTGTGTGTGTGTGTGTGTGTGTGCATGCATGACGTGTGTGTGTGTGTGTGTGTATGTGTGTGTGTTGTGTATGTGTGTGTGTGTGTGTGTGTTGTGTGTGTGTTGTGTGTGTGTGTGTGTGTGTGCATGATGATGTGTGTGTGTGTGTGTGTGTGTGTGTGTATGTGTGTGTGTATTGTGATGTCACTGTATATGTGTGTGTGTGTGTGGGGGGTGCATGTGTCAATGTGTGTGTGTGCGTGAGTGTATGTGTGTGTTGTGTGTGTGTGTGTGTGTGTGTGTGTGTGCATGCATGACGTGTGTGTGTGTGTGTGTATGTGTGTGTGTATGTGTCACTGTATATGTGTGTGTGCGTGAGTGTATGTGTGTGTGTGTGTGTGTGTGTGTGCATGCATGATGTGTGTGTGTGTGTGTGTGTGTGTGTGTGTGTGTGTGTGTATGTGTATGTGTCACTGTATATGTGTGTGTGTGTTGTGGGGGGTGCATGTGTCAATGTGTGTGTGTGCACGTGTGTGTGTGTGTGTGTGTGTGTGTGTGTGTGTGTATCTTACACACATGATCATAATATATATAATACTTTCTGTTTGAACCCATGTGAGCATTATTATAAAGACTACACTTTTAATGCATGCTGGGTTATTTTGGTGTTTCCATAATCTGCTGAACTCTGACAAAGTGACATGGACTACATGATCTTTAATATGTGTATTGATCTTTTTGCATGCATAATATATATCTTCTTAACTCCCCCCCCCCCCCCCCCCCCTCTTTTTATTTAAGTTTTCTTCACTCGTAACTCTTCCCCCCTCCCCCCACTTTTTTATTTAAGTCTTCTTAACTCTTCCGCACTCCTCCCCTTCCTCTCCCTCCCCCCCCCCCAACCTTTTATTTAAGTTTTCTAACTCTTCCCCCCTCCCCCCTCCTCACCTTTCTCAAGTCTTCTTAACTTTTCCCCTCCTCCCCCCCGCCCCCCCCCCCCACCTTTTTATTGTTCTTAACTCTTCCCCCTCCCCCCCCCACCCTCACCTTTTTAATAAGCTCTTAACTCTTCCTCCCCCTCCCCCCTTCCTCCCCCCCTCCCCCCCACCTTTTTATTTAATCTTCTTAACTCTTCCCCTACTCCCCCCTCCTCCCCCCCCCCCAACCTTTTTATTTAAGTCTTCTTCTATTAACTCTTCCCCCCTCCCCCCCTCCTCACCTCTCATCTTCATCTTCCCCCTTACTCTCCCCCCTCTCCCCCCCCCCCCCCACCTTTTTATTTAAGTCTTCTTAACTCTTCCCCCCCCCCTCCCCCCCCCCCTTTACAAGTCTATTCTTACTCTTCCCCCCTCCCCCTTCCCCCCCCCACCCCCACTTTATAAGTCTTCTTAACTCTTGTCTGTCCTGGCCCCGCCCTGTTGATGTGTCGCTAAGTTGTGCCTTCCGACCCCTGTCCACCCCGACCCACAGGCTGTGTGTCTTGTAAGTGACTGTACTACACGGTGTGTGGGTGGGTGTGGCATGATGTACAG
>JABMCL010000118.1:192500-195000 GCA_018857735.1 Alviniconcha marisindica
ATACGAGATCCCGGTACTTCTGTCAGTGTTCGGTGAGTTTTTCGTTGGGTGGGGGGGGATGGGAGGGGGGGGAATGTGGGACAGGAGGGGGGAGGGGAGGGGGGGGGGAGGGGAGGGGAAGAGGAGGGTCTTGTCTGCAACGTCAAGGAGGGTTTTGTGCAGCGGAGCTGTCATCACTCCTGTTGATGCAAAGACAACGAGATCCTATACCTCTGTCGGTGTTCTGGTGAGTTGTCGGGTGGAGAGAGGGTAGAAGGCGTGGGGGAGTGTGTGTGTGTGTGTGGTGTGTTGTGGTGTGTGTGTGTGTGTGTGTGGGTGGTGTGTGTGTGTGGTGTGGGTGGTGGGGTGTGGGAGGGGGGGGGAAGGGGGGGGGGAGGAGGGTCTTGTCTGCAACGTCAAGGACGGCTTTCTGTGCAGCGGAGCTGTCATCACTCCTGTTGATGCAAAGACAACGAGATCCTATACCCCGTCGTGTTCTGGTGAGTTGTGTGTCGGGTGGAGAGAAAATAGGGGGTAGTAGTTGGGAGGGGGGGGGGGGAGGGGGGGGTAGGGAGGAGGGGGAAGGAGGGTCTTGTCTGGGAAAGTCAAGGTGGTTTTCTTTCGCAGAGCTGTCCGCTACTGTTGATGCTACGACTACGAAAACCGGTACCCTTCGGTTCTGGGGAGTTTGTTTGGGTGGGGAAAAGGGTAGGAAAGAGGAGATGGGGGGGGGGGGGGGGGGGGGGGGGGGGGGGGGGGGGGTGGAGAAATTTTGGTCTCAGCGCCAGCGATGGTTTCTGTGCAGCGCACGGGGGGTTGCAAAGCAAAATGCCCCCGGGTGTTTGGTGAGTTTTTTGGTGAGGGGGGGCGGGGGAGGGGGTTGGGTGGGGGGGGGGGGGGGGGGGGGGGGGGGTTTTTGTCTAAACGTAAAAGGATGGTTTCCGTGAACGAAGCTGCTCTTCGGTGGTGTAAAATTTGTGTGTTGGTGTGTTTTGTGTGTGGGGTGTTGTGTGTGTGTGTGTGTGGGGTGTGTGTGTTTTGTTGTGTGGTGTGTTTTTTGTTGTGTGTTTTTGGGGGGGGTGTTTGTGTGTGTGTGTGTGTGGTGTTGGGGGGGGGGGGGGGGGGGGGGGTTCGTGTTTTTGTTGGGTGTTGTGGTGGGGTGGGGGTTTGGGGGTTGTGCCCCACCACCCGCAGCCGCACGGGTACACAAACCACCACCACCCCCCAAACCCACCCCCACCCCCCCCCCCCCCACCCCCCAAAAACCCCTCACACCCCACGCTCCCCTCCCCCGCCCCACACCCCCCCCCACCCACACACCCACACCCCACAACACCCCCCACAAAAACCCCAAAAACCCCCCCCCCCCACAACCCCCCAACCCCCCCCACCCCACACCCCCACCCCCCCCCAAACTCCCCACACAAACCCTCCATCCCACCCCAAGTACACACCCACACACAAAACACAACACACACACAACCAAAACCCCACACCACACACACACACAAGACACCACAACCACACACACTTTTCAAAAAGACACAAACACACAAAACCCCCAAACCCCACACACACACACAACCCCACCCACCCCCAAAACACCCAAAAAAACCACACACACACACAACCAAAAAAAACCACCCCCACACACACACACACACACACACACACACACCCCAACAACACACACACACACCTCCATACACACACACCCCCAGATACACCCCACACACAAAACACAACACACACACAACCAAACACACACCACACACACACAAAAACACCACATACACACACAACTTACAAGGAAGACACATAGACACACACAACGCACTTACGCACCACGTGCACGCATACATGCACACACCTCGCTCGCATACTACACAACCATACTCACACACACCCCACACACACAAAACACCACACACACACCCACACCACAAACACACACACACACCACACACACACAAAACCCCACACACACCCACAACACACACCACTACAAAAGCCCCCCAGACACAGCAGACACAAACACCACACCCACACACACACAACACACAACAACCAACACACACACACAAAACACACACACACACACCCACACACACACACACACACACACACACACACACACACACGTACGCACGCACGCACGCGCATCATGCACACACACACTGCTCGCATACTACACACACGCCCACACACACACACACAACACACACACACACACACACCACACACACGTACTACAACCCCCCCCCCCCCCCCCCCCCCCACACACAAAACACACACACACACAACACCACACACAAAACACACACACAACACACACACAACAACACACCACCACACACACACACACACACACACACACACACACACACACACACACAAACACCCCACACACACACACACACACAAAACACACCACACACACACACACCACACACACACACACACACACACACACACCACACACACACACACGTACATTTTGTACTTGATAAGGGATTACCCC
>JABMCL010000118.1:197500-200000 GCA_018857735.1 Alviniconcha marisindica
CACACACACACACACGCACACACACGCACACACACACAACACACACACACACACACACACACACACACAACACACACACACACACACACACACTCACAACACACACACACACACACACACACCACACACACACACACACACACACACACACACACACACACACACACACACACACACACACACACACACACACACACACACCAAACCTTCCTCGAGTTCAATACCCGTGTCTGCATGACTGCTTGCCTCTCTCAGTCCGCCAACCGGCGTGTCTGTCTGCCTGGCTGTCTCTGTCTCAGTGTCTGCCTGCCTATGTCTGTCTGTCTGTCTCTCCATCAGGCTATGTGTGTCTGTCTGCCTGCCTATGTCTGTCTATGTCTGTCTTTCTGTCTATGTCTGTCTATGTGTGTCTATGTCTATGTCTGTCTATGTCTGTCTGTCTATGTCTGTTTATGTCTGTTTATGTCTGTCTTTCTGTCTCTGCTCTGTCTATGTCTATGTCTGTCTATGTGTCTATGTCTGTCTGTCTGTCTATGTCTATCTTTCTATGTCTGTTAATGTCTTTCTGTCTCTGCTGTCTATGTCTGTCTATGTCTGTCTATGTGTCTATGTCTGTCTGTCTGTCTATGTCTGTCTATGTCTGTTTCTGTCTGTCTTTCTGTCTATGTCTGTCTATGACTGTCTATGTGTCTATGTCTGTCTGTCTGTCTATGTCTATCTTTCTAGTCTGTTAATGTCTTTCTGTCTCTGCTCTTTCTGTCCTGTCTGTCCACCACTATCTGTCTTGTGTCCATCCACTAACCCGTGTCCACCACCTGTCCTCAGTGCCCTACACCTGCCCCCCGTCCACCACTAACCGTGTCCACCACTAACCCCTGTCCACCACTAACCGTGTCCTCCACTAACCGTGTCCACCACTAACCGTGTCCACCACTAACCGTGTCCACCACTAACCGTGTCCACCACTAACCGTGTCCACCACTAACCCTGTCCACCACTAACCGTGTCCACCACTAACCGTGTCCACCACTAACCCTGTCCACCACTAACCGTGTCCTCCACTAACCGTGTCCACCACTAACCGTGTCCACCACTAACCGTGTCCACCACTAACCCTGTCCACCACTAACCGTGTCCTCCACTAACCGTGTCCACCACTAACCGTGTCCTCCACTAACCGTGTCCTCCACTAACCCTGTCCACCACTAACCGTGTCCACCACTAACCGTGTCCTCCACTAACCGTGTCCACCACTAACCGTGTCCTCCACTAACCGTGTCCACCACTAACCGAGTCCACCACTAACCCTGTCCTCCACTAACCGTGTCCACCACTAACCGTGTCCACCACTAACCGTGTCCTCCACTAACCGTGTCCTCCACTAACCGTGTCCTCCACTAACCGTGTCCACCACTAACCGTGTCCACCACTAACCGTGTCCTCCACTAACCGTGTCCACCACTAACCGTGTCCTCCACTAACCGTGTCCACCACTAACCCTGTCCACCACTAACCGTGTCCTCCACTAACCCTGTCCACCACTAACCGTGTCCACCACTAACCGTGTCCTCCACTAACCGTGTCCACCACTAACCGTGTCCTCCACTAACCGTGTCCTCCACTAACCGTGTCCACCACTAACCGTGTCCACCACTAACCGAGTCCACCACTAACCGTGTCCTCCACTAACCGTGTCCACCACTAACCGTGTCCACCACTAACCCTGTCCTCCACTAACCGTGTCCTCCACTAACCGTGTCCACCACTAACCCTGTCCACCACTAACCCTGTCCACCACTAACCAGCCCGTTTGTTGGTTGTCCGTTCCACGCTCTGTCAGTGTTGACCGCTTTTGTCCCCTTGTTAACCTCTCGCCCCGACTCTGATCTTGTCCGGGGGGACACACCACTCTTGTGAAGGCCTGCATAAATAGACATGTGGTCGCCGTTCACAAAATTCACGCTCCGATGAATATACATGGAGCTCTGGCAGCGTGTCCCTTGGTGGCAGCCCAGGTGTTTTTGGCGTTGGCACAATGGACGTAGCATGTACGTGCGTTGTTCACGAAGAAAAAGTCAAGTAATTTGTCGCCCGTTTCAAGGAGCTTCGAGGAGTTATCCCCCGTTGGTGCAAGAGACGCTTCATTACCTCCCTTCGCCCTTGTCCCAGGCAGAGCTGTATTATTAGTTTGAATACCGCGTACTCCGCCGTCACTTACTGCAAATGCATGCATTTGTAGGGTGTGTGTGTGTGTGTGTGTGTGTGTGTGTGTGTGTGTGTGTGTGTGTGTGTGTGTGTGTGTTGCGTGTGTGTGTTGTGTCAGCTGTGTGTGTGTGTTGTGTGTGTGTGGTGTGTGTGTTGTGTGTGCGTACGTGTGTGTGGTGGTGCGCACGCTATTGTGTGTGTGTGTGTGTGTGTGTGTGGTGTGTGTGTGTGTTGTGTGTGTGTGTGTGTGCGTGGTGGTGTGGTGCGTGACGCTTTGGGTGTGTGTGTGTGTGTG
>JABMCL010000118.1:205000-215000 GCA_018857735.1 Alviniconcha marisindica
AGTGTCGAGGTGGCCGTCCTGGGCTGTCCGTCCTAACGAGCCTTCTGGTTTCCGTGGACGTAAGCAACATTGAACCATGCTTCGCATTGGTCACAACTGTCCCTAATAATGTCACTGACATCTGAGGATATTAAGCAACACTACCTACCTACCTACGAGTCAAGTCCTCATAGTTCAGGAGCTGTGTGAGAGTCGAGGTGGCCGTCCTGGGCTGTCCGTCCTAACGAGCCTTCTGGTTTCCGTGGACGTAAAGCAACATTGAACCATGCTTCGGCATTGGTCACAACCTGTCCCTAATATGTCAACTGACATCTGAGGATATTAAGCAACACTACTTACCTACCTACAGAGTCAACCGAAAAAGTCTGTGTGAAACAACTGAGCCGGCGGTACAACACCGCTAAACTCAATCAGTCATGGCTAGACATGGCAGTGCACGTGCATCCAAACACGGCACGGTCTTCACGTGACAAAAAGGTGTGAATACTGAAGAAGAAGAAGAACAAGAAGAAAAGGTCCCTGCCTCCTCAGCTTTCCTCTCCCACATTGGAGTACTTGGCGGGGCAATTTCCACTTTTAGCTCCGCCAGTTCGCTGTCCTCGAATGTTTTGAGGATGCGTGTGTGCGTGTGCTTGTCAGTGTAAAGCACTGGCATAGCACGGAATGAACTTACTGATGTATGTGGATATGCCAACGTAGTGCATACTTCAAGTTCATTCCGTACACAGCACAGCACACACGAAGCACACACGAAACGATCAGCACACGGCCACACCAACATTCTATACCATCGACACACCACGCACACGCACGCACGCACGCACGCACGCATGCACGCACACGGCGCACGCACGCACACATTCTCATACCATTTGAGGACCGCGACTGAACCGACGGGGGCCGAAAGTGAACATTGCCATACTTGGGTACTACGCACGCAAAAATTACCCCCCCCTCCCCCCCCCCCCCCCCCCCCACCACTACCACCCTCACCGTCTCCATTATTATACATTAAGCATTCACAGCTGTCAAAGCTGATTCAGTACAGACAAGCCTAATATATATATATATATAATATATATATATATATATATATAATATATATATATTATATATATAAACCGGAGGGGGGGGGGGGGGGGGGGATTAAGACACTCGCTCACTCAGTAGCATCAAATTCATACATCACCGTAAGGCTGTTCCAGTCACTGATGCACAGCTACGGAAATCTTGATTATTACTGTTATACTGGCATTGCGTTATTTGTTATAATCTCAGTCTTGTCTTTGGGAGAAGAGGGGGGGGGGGTCAGTCTTAGTCAGTCAGTGAAGAAGAAAGGGCAGCTACGAATGAAACTTGAGAGAGAGAGAGAAGAGAGAGAGAGAGAGAGAGAGAGAGAGAGAGAGAGAGAGAGAGAGATTATTCAATACATACACAAAAAATGTACAGTGCGTTATTTTGCTGGGCACATTGAAAGCGATCGCCAATTCAAGGGAAGCAACTCCGTGTGACTTAACAAAAATATATCAAGGGAAAGAACTCCCAGTCCTATGTTGCTAGGAAGCAAGATGGCCGCCTAGTAAGCAAAAAGAAAAAAGAAAGAAGAGAAGTCCAAGCGCCCGTAGTGTAGCTAGCGAAAGTCAAAACAAACCCCACATTTTTCTGCTTCGACACGCTTCAAGCGACCCCAGCCGCCATGAGCAGCAAGCTGAACGTCAAGCAAGGACGGAAGGACCGACCCAAGTCCTCTGGTATGTTCCAGTGTTCGTTGGTTTTGTGTGTTTTGAAGTAGCCCTCGATCAAGTTTCGGTCGGGTGGTGTGTCGATAATGTCAACATTTAACCTGAGCTAACAGAGGAGAGGAGGGGGTGGAGGGTAGAGGGGGAGGGGTGTGGCGGGGTGTGTGAGGGGGTGGTCAGACATTTTTAATGGGAATGGTCATCAATGTTGACTTTTGGTAATGACTTACCAAGTTACCCGTTTGTGTGTTTCTTGTGGCGGTGAGGGCAGGTGGTTGGTGGTTGGTGGTGGTGGAGGTGGTGGTGGTGGGGGAATATGTAACTGGACATCGAGTTTTGTATGGCGACCATACCTGTTCGGAGTTGACGCTCGTGGAATTGGTCACCAGCCTTGAACTATGATGAATCATTGGCACCTTGATTTACCAATCTCAGAACAGCTGTTGTTTAATTCAAACATACAGAAATACAGAACAAGTCATGTTCACGAACAATGTCTTAGTCTTTCATAGTGAAACAATGCATGAACGTTCTTCAGTCACAGTTCACTGAGAAAGGTTTCCAGAAACCCAACAGTTTGGAACACAGTGGCTGTCCATGTTGTTTTTACTTACTCTACAAAGAATGATGATGATGACATAATGATGATGTTTGTCAGTTTGTTGAGTGCTGCAAACATCCATGGGTCATTCTGTATACATGTCTGTCCGCTCACCTGCCTGTTTGGCTCAGATTGTCAGTCTACCTGTCTGTTTGCTGGTTGGTCTGTATGTCTGCCTGCCTGCCTGCCTGCCTGCCTGTCTGTCTCCCCCACCTGTATGTTTGCCTCTTGTCAGACTACCTGTCTGTCTGTTGGCAAGTCTCTGTCTGTTGGTCAGTCGGTATACATGTATGTCAGTCTGCCCACCAGTCTGTTTGCTCTTGTCAGTCTGTCTGTCCACCTGTCCTTTTGTCTCACTCTAGTTACAGTCTTAGTCTACCTATCTGTCTACACACCTCTCTTACTGTCCATCTGTTCATTTGCTTGTCACTCTGCTTGTCAGTCTTTCTCCTCATGTGCATCCACCTCTTTATTTGTTGCATTCAGTCTACAGACTGTCTCTTCATGTGCAATGATCTGTCCACCTGTTCATTTGTCTCAGTCGGTCTGTTTCTTCGTATGTAGTGATTTGTCCACCTGTTCATTTGTCTCTGTCGGGCTGTTTCTTCATGTGTAGTGATTTGTCCACCTGTTCATTTGTCTCAGTCAGTCTGTTTCTTCATGTGTGGTGATCTGTCCACCTGTTCATTTGTCTCAGTCTGTTTCTTCATGTGTTGTGATCTGTCCACCTGTTCATTTGTCTCAGTCAGTCTGTTTCTTCATGTGTATTGATTTGTCCACCTGTTCATTTGTCTCAGTCAGTCTGTTTCTTCATGTGTGGTGATTTGTCCACCTGTCTCAGTCTGTTTCTTCGTGCGTTGTGATATGTCCACCTGTCTTTATTTTGTCTACTTGTCTCTTCGTCCATCAACCTGTCTGTCTACCTGTTTGCATGCTTGGATGTTTGTCAGCCTGCTTCTGAATTGTCTGCACTCATTCAGATCTAATCCAAAAACATTTATTTTCCAAAAATTGTAGACCTGCCATGTTTTCTGTTCTGTGCGTCTTTATCCATTCCAAGTCTCTCGGGCATTTGCTGCCTGTATTTAGCTTTGTATAGTCTGAATGCTTGTATGTGCAGGTGCCTCTGTGTGTGTGTGTGTGTGTGTGTGTGTGTGTGTGTGTGTGTGTGTGTGTGTGTGTGTGTGTGTGAGTGTTTGTGTGTGCGTGTGTGCGTGCATGCATGTGTGCGTGCATGCATGAGTGCGTGCATGTGTGTGTGTGTGTGTGTGTGTACATGTGTGTATGCACTTTAAATATTCTCTAGGGACAAGATTTTGCACTTTAAAAATGCTTTAATTATAATTTAATTATTGTCTGCACTGCTTGAGGGCCCTAAACCTTTCCAATTGCATTTTGTTGACAAGTTAGCGAGTGTTCACAAATTACCGTGCATTGACAAGCTGTTCACAGATGCTGACAGAGCTGTCAACTCAGCTGATACATCCAGCATGGCTATTACGTACAGTGGGGAGAAGAGGCACCTCCACAAAGTAACAGAGAGAAATAACACAACTGGCATTAACTGATCAATCATTAAAAGAGAGCTCAGGAGCTGTGGGAGAGTCGAGGTGGCCGTCCTGGGCTGTCCGTCCTAACGAGCCTTATGGTTTCCGTGGACGTAAAGCTATATTGAACCATGCTTCGGCATTGGTCTCAGCTTGTCCCTAATATGTCAACCGAAATCCGAGGACATAAAGCAACACAACCAAACCAATCATTAAAAATCATTGGTTTCATAGTTTAAGAACTACAGACAGGTATAGATTATATGTGTCTTTTTTTTTTTTTTTATCCCTCCCCCCCCTCCCTCCCCCACCCCCACCACCTCCCCTATGTATAATACATTTTATAGCTCGTAGCCTTTTACCTGCTAAGTCATATTTTGGTGCATATTAGGGTCAGTATTATTCTTTTAATTTAAGAGTGCCGTGTGCGTTGACCTGGCTCGTTTTCGTCAGTTACCCTGTGTTATTTCTTTTCTATTCCCAGTGTTTGTCTAGAAGGTTGCTGAAGGAGCTTAGTGTTCCTGCTAATGCGGTGCTGGATGGACAGTCGTTACGATTGTTTATAACTCTGTTAGTTAGAAAAGATGTGCATGCTGATAGTAGGAACTGTCTTCTTTGCGTAGATTGAAAGGGTGTCCTCTTGTTCCAGTAGATTCATTCAGCTTGAACAAGGGCCAAACAGTTTCATGATCATAATTTTTGTTGTGGTATAATTTAAAAACCAAATTTAGTCACACCACCTCTTCCTCTTCTGGATTCCAGGCTTTGTAATTTTAGTACCATAAAATCTGTCCTCATACGCCAGGCTGTTTATGCTAGTAATACGTTGTTACATCTTATAAATAAAGAAGAATCTCTATCTGTCTGTCTGTCTGTCTGTCTGTCTGTCTGTGTCAACGCCATGAATAATGATCTGGGACTCGGGCCCACTGAAACTTGGTGTGAAGATTCTTCGATTCTAGCTCCTCTGTACTTACAGTATGGGTGACAGTACGCCTCTTGGGATAATTAACACAATAGTGATTAAGACTACTGAAGCAAACGAGTCGCTGTGTGAAGTAAAGGGAGGGTTGTATAAACGTAACTGCGGCCCTGTTTCTCAGGTAGCTGTGTGGTCCAACGGTTCAGCGCTCTGTACGCTCACGCAAGCAGTCATGAGTTCAAAGCTCAGTGGATTTTTGTTTTGTTTTTCTTCTCTTTTTGCATTGGTTGTTGCTTTTGCCTTCATCCCTGTGAAGAGTTGGCCAAAGTCAGTATTTTGCTCATAGATAGATAAATAGATAGATAGATAGATATACGTAGATCATATAATTATAAGTTGCGCTGACGTTAAATGCTCATTTTGTGGGATTACATCCTGGTACTGAGACGATAAAGTGTATGAAATAGAAGAAGAAAAACTTAATACACTAGTTCAGTGTCACTTTATGTCACAGCACACCTGTATGTTTGGTTGTTGGGATGGGTGAGTGGGGGGGGGGGGGGGGGGGGGATCACATACTGTGTAATGTCATACTGCAGTTTTAGTATGACTTAGTTGTTATTGTTATTTGTGTTGTTATTTATTTATGGTCATTCATGAATAATATTATTTTGATTATTTGCCATCATTTCTAGAGATGAATGAATAGCTAATGGCAGAAACTTTAGACTGGTGTTTCATCGCACCTGTATTTCAAGGGTCTCAAAGCCCCCAACTTCAACATGTCAAGTCAAGTGAGGTCAGGTCAGGTCAGGTCAAGTCATGTCAGTATATTTTAATCATCCCTCACGTCATGTCAGTATATTTTAATCATCCCTCACAGAGTTCAGCTAACTACTGAAGGCTCATCAATTTAAAAGCACATAGAAAGCATGTCAAAGCAATGTTAATAGCATTATAACATAATAAATGGATATATTTTGGGGTATATACCATAATACAAATTATACCACATTAAAAAAAGCATGCCACCCCCCCTCCCCACCTGACACAGACACACACACACACACACACACACTCACATTCCTCACCCACACTACACACTCTCTCTCTCTCTCTGTCTGTCTGTCTGTCTGTCTCTCCTCCCTCTCTCTCTCTCTCTCTCTCTCTCTCTCCTCTTCTGCTCTGTCTGTCTGTCTGTCTGTCTGTCTGTCTGTCTTCTCTCTCTCTCTCTCTCTCTCTCTCTCTCTCTCTCTCTCTCTCTCTCTCTCTCTCTCTCTCTCTCTTTTCACCCAACCTACATGCACAGACTACTACTATCATCAGCCACACTCATACATCGCTGCACCCACCCGCTCAAACCTGTCAGACTGCCCCCCCCCCCCAAACCTGCTGGTGCGTGTGTGTGTTTGTGTGTGTGTGTGTGTGTGTGTGTGTTGTGTGTGAGAGAGAGAGAGAGAGAGAGAGAGAGTTTTGTGTGTGTGTGTGTGTGTGAGAGAGAGAGTTTTGTGTGTGTGTGTGTGTGTGTGTGTGTGTGTGTGTGTGTGTGGTGTGTGTGTGTGCTGGCCTGTATAAGGGTGAGGGTATGTGTGTGTGTGTGTGTGTGTGTGTGTGTGTGTGTGTGTGTGTGTGTGTGTGTGCTGGCCTGTATAAGGGTGAGGGTATGTGTGTGTGTGTGTTTGTGTGTGTGTGTGTGTGTGTGTGTGGTGATTTGTAACCCACAAACAATCAAGAAAGACTGTTTCCCTTAATAAATATGTTAATGAAGATGAAATAACTTATCTGTGGGCACTGCATCAGTCTTGTGGACACTGGGTCGGTCGTGTGGGCACTGCATCAGTCTTGGCACTGGGTCGGTCGTGTGGGCACTGCATCAGTCTTGGCACTGGGTCGGTCTTGTGGGCACTGCATCAGTCTTGGCACTGGGTCGGTCTTGTGGGCACTGCATCAGTCTTGGCACTGGGTCGGTCGTGTGGGCACTGCATCAGTCTTGGCACTGGGTCGGTCTTGTGGGCACTGCATCAGTCTTGGCAGTGGGTCGGTCTTGTGGGCACTGCATCAGTCTTGGCAGTGGGTCGGTCGTGTGGGCACTGCATCAGTCTTGGCACTGGGTCGGTCGTGTGGGCACTGCATCAGTCTTGGCAGTGGGTCGGTCGTGTGGGCACTGCATCAGTCTTGGCACTGGGTCGGTCGTGTGGGCACTGCATCAGTCTTGGCACTGGGTCGGTCGTGTGGGCACAGCATCCATCTTGTGGGCACCGGGTCAGTCTTGTGGGCACAGCATCGATCTTGTGGGCATTGCATCAGTCTTGTGGGCCTGGACACAGTGAACGTTCACGCAATGGAAAGGAATGAAGTGCCACAAATCCAACTGAGTCTGCTTTGGAACTGAAACAGATAAGGATTTCCATCATTATTTTTCTGCAGAAGAGTGAATTGGAACTGACAGAAACTGCAGCCTGACCTTTCATCACATTTGTATTTCAACGGCAACAGTGGCAAACCCCAAAACTGCAGTTATTCCATCCGTGGCAGTCAGACTGAAGTTATTCCATCCCGTTGCAGTCAGACTGAAGTTGTTCCATTCAGTTTCAGTCAGACTGAAGTTGCTCCATACAGTTTCAGTCAGACTGAAGTTGTTCCATTCAGTTTCAGTCAGACTGAAGTTGTTCCATACAGTTTCAGTCAGACTGAAGTTGTTCCATTCAGTTTCAGTCAAACTGAAGTTGTTCCAGTCAATGGCAGTCAGACTGAAGTTGTTCCACTCTGTGGCAGTCAAATTGAAGTTGTTCCATTCAGTAGCAGTCAGACTGAAGTTCAATGGCAGTCAGACTGAAGTTGTTTCACTCAATGGTAATGGTGGCAATGCTTAAACTGAAGTTGTTCCATTCAATGGCAGCCAGACTGAAGTTGTTCCATTCAATGGCAGTTAGACTGAAGTTGTTCCATTCAATGGCAGTGAGACTGAAGTTGTTCCATTCAATGGCAGTGAGACTGAAGTTGTTCCATTCGATGGCAGTGAGACTGAAGTTGTTCCATTCAATGGCAGTGAGACTGAAGTTGTTCCATTCAATGGCAGCCAGACTGAAGTTGTTCCATTCAATGGCAGTCAGACTGAAGTTGTTCCATTCAATGGCAGTCAGACTGAAGTTGTTCCATTCCGTGGCAGTCAGACTGAAGTTGTTCCATTGAATGGCAGTCAGACTGAAGTTGTTCCATTCAATGGCAGACAGACTGAAGTTGTTCTATTCAATGGCAGACAGACTGAAGTTGTTCCATTCAATGGCAGACAGACTGAAGTTGTTCCATTCAATGGCAGACAGACTGAAGTTGTTCTATTCAATGGCAGACAGACTGAAGTTGTTCCATTCAATGGCAGACAGACTGAAGTTGTTCTATTCAATGGCAGTCAGACTGAAGTTGTTCCATTCAATGGCAGACAGACTGAAGTTGTTCCATTCAATGGCAGACAGACTGAAGTTGTTCTATTCAATGGCAGTCAGACTGAAGTTGTTCCATTCCGTGGCAGCCAGACTGAAGTTGTTCTATTCAATGGCAGTCAGACTGAAGTTGTTCTATTCAATGGCAGTCAGACTGAAGTTGTTCCATTCAATGGCAGTCAGATTGAAGTTGTTCCATTCAATGGCAGTCAGACTGAAGTTGTTCCACTCCGTGGCAGTCGGACTGATTTTGTTTGATTCAGTGTCAACGGTGGCAACCCTCAGACTGAAGTTGTTCCATTCCGTGGCAGTCGGATGGAAGTTCGGTGGCAGTCAGACTGAAGTTGTTCCATTCCGTGGCAGTCGGATGGAAGTTCGGTGGCAGTCAGACTGAAGTTGTTCCATTCCGTGGCAGTCGGATGGAAGTTCGGTGGCAGTCAGACTGAAGTTGTTCCATTCCGTGGCAGTCAGACGGAAGTTCAGTGGCAGTCAGACTGAAGTTGTTCCATTATGTGGCAGTCAGACGGAAGTTCAGTGGCAGTCAGACTGAAGTTCAGTGGCAGTCAGACGGAAGTTGTTCCATTCAGTGGCAGTCAGACGGAAGTTCGGTGGCCGTCAGACGGAAGTTGTTCCATTCAGTGGCAGTCAGACTGAAGTTCAGTGGCAGTCAGACGGAAGTTCAATGGCAGTCAGACTGAAGTTGTTCAGCGGGGGTCAGCCGCCCCCTAACACCTGCGGTTGCAAATAGTTCAGTCAGGTTTTTGTCCACGTCCACTTCAGAAGAAGAGGTGCACACGGGCGGTTGAAGGCGCGGTTCAGAATCATGTTATAGGTGACTGGGGAAGCATATGGCAGTATTTCAAACGGAAGGGAGGTAAGGGAGAGAGGGCGAGAGAAAAGAAAGTGGAGAGAGAGGCTGGAGAGAGACAGACAGACAGAAAGAAAGAGAGAGAAAAAGAGACAAAGAAACAGAGACAGTGACAGTGGAGAGATAGAGACTGGAGAGAGAGAGAGAGAGAGAGAGAGAGAGAGACAGACAGACAGACAGACAGACAGACAGACAGACAGACAGACAGACAGACAGACAGACAGACAGACAGAAGACAGACACAGAGAGACAGAGACAGAGAGAGACAGAGAGAGAGAGACAGAGAGAGACAGTGAGAGACTGGAGAGAGACAGAGACAGACAGACAGGCACATAGACAGATACAGAGAGACTGTGAAGAGAGAGAGAGAGAGAGACAGACAGACAGACAGACAGACAGACAGACAGACAGAGAATGTCAGAACCAGGTTTCGAACCCCTTACCTCTCACCCACACTTCAAGACTTCTTCCACCCCCTCCCCGTCCCACATCTAGACCCCCCCCCCTCCCTCCACCCCCTCCCCACCACCACTTCCCCCGCGGTGCTTGCACCTGCCGTCAGGTAACCCGGGGCGGTTTGAATCCCTTCATTGCAGCCTACAGGTGGGGGCCAGCGGCACCAGCAATTAGTTCGCCGGGACCCCGTCTGTTGGTGTTAATTACTCTGACCGTCTGACGTGACAATCCAGTGTTCGTCACTGCCCGTCCTGTGCCTTCTGTCAGATTGAGTTATGGACTGCGTAATTACAGGGTGATGTCCCCTTCTCCTCCCCTTCCCCCCCCCCCATGCTCTCCTCCTCCCCCTCCCTCCCCCCCCCCGCCACATTCCACTACTCACACGCCGTTATATGCATACACAGACGGACGCACGCATGTATACACA
>JABMCL010000118.1:217500-220000 GCA_018857735.1 Alviniconcha marisindica
GTGTGTGTGTGTGTGTGTGTGGAGAGAGAGAGAGAGAGAGAGAGAAGGAGAGGTTGTGCGTGCGCGGGGTGGTGTGTATGTGGGGAGAGAGAGAGAGAGAGAGAGAGAGAGAGTGTATTAGACTCTGTGTGTGTCGAGTGTGTTCGCGTGCGTGCTTTCGTGCGTCTCATGCATGTGCGTACGTGCATGCGTGCATGTGTGTACGTGCGTGCGTGCGTGCATGTATGTGTGTGTCCGTGTACGCGCGCGCGGGCATTCGTCTGAGAGTGCGTGAGTGTTTGAGCTGTGCGTTCGCGCGCGTGTCCGTGCGTCAACCAACAACCTAATCCATAAACCTTTTTGTTGAGTGGTGAATTCAGGGATGTCCAGGAGATGACGTCTGTCACCCAACCTGTCAATTACCTGTGAGGCAGGCCGCAGGCGTCTAATCTCTCAATTGACTGTTGGCGAGTGACATTATCCGTTTAACGGGGCACCTTGGCAAACATAATTGTTCGCTGAGCACACTCCCCATATCTCTATATTGTGAGGGAGAGATGGGGGAAGGAGGGAGGAAGGAGAGAGAGAGACAGAAGAGAGAGAGACAGAGACAGAAGAGAGAGAGAAAGACTGAGACAGAGACAGAAGAGAGAGAGAGCGAGAGAGAGAGAGAGAGAGAGAAAGACAGAGACCGAGACAGAAGAGAGAGAGAGAGAGAGAGAAGACAGAGGGAGGAGAGAGAGAGAGAGAGAGAGAGAGAGAGAGAGAGAGAGAGAGAGAGAGAGACAAAAGAGAGAGAGACAGAAGAGAGAGAGGACGGGAGGGGAGGTTACTCGTAATATCTCTCTTTGCCTTCGAGGTAACGACACAGTGCCGCGGATTCCCGGGCACATTATCAGAAGGGAGGAAGTTAACGGCGATAAACGGCTGGTGATACACTACTCAGCGGCGTTGGGATGAACCTACTCCACAGACTTTTCATGTCCTGGCTTCGTCGGTTGCCCGTTATGAGCGTTTTTGGACTAGGTCAGCGTTCGTTTATTTCGCGGCCTTCGCCGGAGTGACGCGATTTCGGTTTTGCTCTTCGTGGTGGACTAGCTTGAACTGCTTGTGTTACCGTCGGAGCTGTTACCGCCGGAGCTGTTACCGTGTGTGACGTAGAGCAACACTAAACTTGAACAGTCAGAGCTCAGGAGCTGTGTGTGAAAGTCGAGGCGGACGTCCTCGGCTCCCTGATTGTCCGTACGGTCTCTGCGGACGTAGAGCCACACTGAACTTGAACTCAGACACACGGAGCTCAGGAGCTGTGTGTGAAAGTCGAGGTGGCCGTCCTGGGCTCCCCGTCCCTGATAGTCGTTACGGTCCCTGTGGACGTGGCGCCGTTGATTACCAAAGTGTGCTGTTGATTATCAAAGTGCGCTGCTGATTTCCAAAGTGTGCCGTTGACTACGATTGCCAGAGTACGCTGTTGATTGCCAAAATGCACCGGTGATTACCAAATTGTATTGTTATTGCCAAAGTGCGTTGTTGATTGCCAAAGTGCGTTGTTGATTGACAAAATGCGCCGTTGATTGCTAAAATGCGCGTTAATTACTAAAGTGCGTTGTTGATTGCCAAAGTGTGCCGCTGATTGCCAGAGCACGGGTAGAAAGCTAAGACGAGTTTGTTTTTGTTTTCTTTCTCGTTTCACAAATCAGTTGATCGGATGTCGTCACCAAAAGTTGTTTTGAAATGAATAAACAGTTTTAAAAATAAATAAATATATATATATAATCAATGCCAGTGTGAGAAGAACTATAAGTCGGTAATTATTCGTTGTGAATAGAACTATAAGTTTCACGGTAATTATTCGTTGTGAATAGAAGGAAATAGTAACAGTTTCACTGATAAAGAGCAAAGAGATAGTGAACTCGCCGAATCTGTAACAGTTTCACTAGCAGTAACAGTTTCACCAACAGTGACAGTTTCATGAATAAAGACAAAAGAGATACAGAAATCCCCGAAACAGTAACAGTTTCACTAACAGTAACAGTTTCACTAATAGTGACAGTTTCACGAATAAAGGCCAAAGAGATACCGAACTCACCGAAACAGTAAGAGTTTCACTAGCAGTAACAGTTTCACTAATAGTGAGTTTCACGAATAAAGACCAAAGAGATACCGAACTCACCGAAACAGTAACAGTTTCACTAGCAGTAACAGTTTCACTAATAGTGACAGTTTCACGAATAAAGACCAAAGAGATACCGAACTCACCGAAACAGTCAGAGTTTCACTAACAGTAACAGTTTCAACAATCAAGGCTGAAGAGATACCGAAATCACCGATACAGTAACGGATTAGCAACAGTTTCACCAACAGTGACAGTTTCACGAATAAAAAGCAAAGAGATACCAAACTCGCCGAAACAGCAACAGTTTCACTAACAGTAACAGTTTCACTAACAGTAACAGTTTCGCCAGTCAAGACCAAATGACGATGTCTGTCTTCAGGTTAAGTCAGGCGAGTTCGGTAGAGTTAC